>KZ308309.1:959567-1012594 GCA_000376725.2 Ladona fulva
GAGAAATCCGAAAATATTATTGTTTATCATTATTAAATAAAGTCGCATCATTATTCCGTAACTGCGGAGATTCTGCGTGGAATTTTCCTTCCTCTTCTGTTGCATTATTAATGTCTAAATACAAACACGTTAAAAAGATTATGTGATAAACTCAATGAGTTGAGGCTTTACTTAGTGGAATTACTAGAAAAAGTGTAAATATTTCTATTTGGTATGCATTTGAAAATACTTTCCATTTCTCCAACCAATTCCTTACAAGTTATTACGCCAGCACACATATTGTTTTAAGTATTATTTCTGTAGTTGAAGTTCCAAAGTTTACAGTTTCCTTAAGTCAGTTAATTTGAGAGGTTTTACCAGCGGATTTATCTCCGATCCTCAATGTTTGCTGCATCACATTCCCAGTATCTCGCACCTATTCTCCTCGTAACTTGCAGTTTTGCCAAGTCAGTATCTGACTCTTCTTTGCCTTTCAGCATGCTTCTTTTATCACACTGACATGCTTCTCTGGTTCTACCTTTTACAGGTATCAATTTACCAATCTTCAATTTGAAATTCCCCCCATGCCTTCTCCAAGTTAAAACACCAAACGGAGTTTTCGCAGTTTTCGCTAGACCTTTCTTGTACTAATTTGGGCTGAAAATGGACTGATTTTGTACAAATGCAGTGTGCCTTTATCAGCTTGTAAACTTCTTTTCATGCCGAAGCATACCCAATTTATTTCATATTAATGTAAATACTTTTACCTCCTTTTGCCCTTTTCGCCACTTCTGCCAGTAGTTTATTTATTAAGATCTGCATTGCAATTTGGCCAGGTGGCAACGCTGGAGGGAAGTATAACATGATGATTTGAAAACTGCCTGGCATTCGCCCAAGACGGGAGGAAAAACCCTCCAAAAACCTCCCGTAGGCAGTATAACTATAATAGTTTAGCTTCTCCCTTAATCCAAATAAGCCTTCAAAATCAGAAGAGAGCTATGAAAGTACGATACTATATTTTGTATTTGTTCAACATTTGTAACTCATAGCTTCAATCTTACCTTTTATATCTGTAGAGTATCTGGATATTTTCTTCTAAGTAAACTGCATTTCTAATTTGGAGGTCCATACAAAATGACTTTTAAGGAAGTAATGTTTGCTCAAAAAAGCATAATTTGTATTTTTATAGTTTTTTGTGTGCATAATCCATTCATCCATATCATCGTATCTCTTCTTCCGGTTCTGTCAATGGTATTCGAGCGCATGATTCATGATCGGTTTCTTTCTTACCTTAACCTAAATTTCTCCCTGAGGTTTCCTTCCCGGTTATTTAGTCTTTTAATTTATTCCCTAATACAGAAACCTACTGAAACCCCCATCTATATTCTCCTGTTTTCACAATTTACTCCATAGACAACTTTATCAGAAAGCATTTAAATTCTTTCTTTCGACTCTCCAGCATCGTCATCAGCCGTTTCACAACTGTCAATGAAAGGACGTAGGAACTGCCGCAGGAATAACATCTCTTACAGAGCGTTTAACCCACATTGACCTTAATTATATCCTAAATATTATTAAATATAAATGCCGGACTAATAATTTTAATAGCTTATTTTCCCTCCTTCCCTTCCGAAAGGAAAAAACGCTCCATTCCGTGGCACTACACCGCGTCTTTCTATCACTAAACGGTCCTTTGTCTACCCCATACCTCTTTTCGTCCTTCAAATCCATCAATAAAGTTAGATTAATATGTAAATAATTGTAATTACCTGTATTTATTGTACTTTGGATTGTTATGTAACGTACCAGATGTGTATTTTTTATTTTATTCCATTAATTCATGATTTTGTATTTTATTTTTTTTTAATTAAACTGGGCTCCATATTTTAACTGTTTATATTAATTTTAAAAGCTATGTGTTCCTAATTTAGATTGAAATGAAAAATCTGTTGAATATACTCAACATGATTGGACGATACCTGGTGGAACGCCATGACTAAATAAAAAGATCAGGACTTCGTATTTTCCGCAACTATTAGTTGTGGCAAATACGAAGTCCTGATCTTTTTATTTAATCTGTTGAAGATATTCAGCTGTTAGTCTTTGAACGTTGTGTATTTCACGATAGTCCTTACCCATGGCGAAGTATATATAGAAAAGCTTTGAAAAAATCAATAGCTTTAATATCCAATGAGTAACTATTTTTGCATTGAATTTGTGAATTCTACTGCAAAGTTAACTCCTATTCCTTCCTTTGATTATCATAGCACTTATCTCTTATTATCTATCTTCTTTCTATCTTTTTGTCTATCTATTTTTGTCTTCTTTCGTCTCTCTATTACTATTTCATAATAAATATTTTTATTTTGATCAAATTTTTATTCATCGTGATGCTACAGCATTTTTTAGTCTCTCTTGCTTTATTTTCTTTCCTTCATCATCAGTAGATAGGATTTAATCTTGTATATCTTCATAAATTTCATTACACTCAGAAGTTCTGATATTGAGTGACAAAATTATAGAAGAGAAGAGCCTACGAGTTAGTTAATTCAAACCCATTCACTTCAATTACGATTCTCGAACCAACAGGCAGCCATAGAATCACGGAATAGCACTACAGAGAGGTATAACTTATAAAGCCACAGGCCTGGAAAACTCTCCCGATATTTGATTTTATTTGAGTTCGTGGATAATTATCCTCTTATGTCAACCCTTATTCTATAATTAAATTTAAATACATCAATGTTTTCTGTATTCAGATACGGTAAGGCAGGGCATGGTACAGGACCTAATAGGAGGGCTCCTGGATAGCCAAGCGGGCAGCGCGTTCGACTTCGCTGAAAGCGGTCCCGGGTTCGATTCCCGGTGGGGCCCTACGTGCGAAATGACATCACCTGTCGAAGAACTTTTAGCAATACTACTACTAGGACCAAACAGGAATGACTAACGTATTTTACATCATAAATCATTACATAGACGTTCTTTGATCATACAGACCGTATAATTTTTTTAAAGGAAACGTATAATTTTCCAACATAACTTACACTAAAAATATCAATTTACTGTTCAATAAATACATTTATGGTATATTTATACTTCTCAGTGCATTTTTTTCATGACATTCCACCGGTTTTCACTGGACTTGATCAAATATGTTCCTACTTGTTGTATAGCAGTCTAATATCGGCACCCGGAATTTTGGTCCGCGGAGATTTGGTCGTAAAAATATAACAAAAGTATTGTTTATGTATAAATTAAAGTCTTTGATACGCAAGGAATACGCATCCCGAGATAAATGAGTGTTGTTTCAGAGATAAATATCGAAGAGAGGAAATCGGCATAGAAGATTAATTTGAATGGTACTTAGGAAGAGAGACTGCAAATAACCATAGAAATATACAATAACAAATTTATGTTGCTAAAAGGATACTGTTCATATCGAAATCATTGGGAGAAGAGGTGGAGGGTAGACAATTTGAGGAAGCTGACGTTTGCTATAAATCTCCTGGCAGTTACATAATGATTACTCAAATGGACAAACGGAAATAGTTATTTGTAAGGTGGAGGAGGTGGGGGATGGAGGAGTATGCTACATATGTGTGTGAATAGGTAGGTAATGGGTATCAAACCACTCGTACCGTTGTACAGATTACGAATAAACAATGCGCAACTCGTTAATTTATACATAAACAATACTTTTGTTATATTTTTACGTCCGGATAACTGTTTTCCTCCCCTATCGCACGCTCCGATTCCAGTACTTATAATTATATATACTTCTAATTATTGTTTAAAAAAAGGTTAAATACTAACAAAACTATTGCATTCTATCCAGCAACAACAATAGCAATTAATTATGAGAAATCTCAGCCTTTCCCAACAACCAATTTTTCGCGTGTCGCTACTAAATCATCGTAGCACCCAGCCGCCGCGGACCAAATCGTCGCGGACCAAATCGTCGTGGGACCAAATCGTAGCGGACCAAATCGAAGCGGACCACAGTTCCTGCTGCTCTAATATCATTATGTGAATAGTGAAGATATATTCTGTTGCATATAT
The DNA here is from genome assembly GCA_000376725.2 of Ladona fulva. Taxonomy (NCBI): domain Eukaryota; kingdom Metazoa; phylum Arthropoda; class Insecta; order Odonata; family Libellulidae; genus Ladona; species Ladona fulva. Next base: position 963,606 of record KZ308309.1, read on the forward strand.
AAATGGAATATAAATTAATGATATCTTTTAGAATTAGGGAAAAGTTCGAAAATCCTCCAATTTTACAAACCAAGTAACCTTCCAAGTTTTCCATCAAAATACTTTTTGCTCTAACCTTTTTAAATAAAGTTTTAACCCGAAGTAATAACTCATGTCATTGACGTTTTCTAATCATGTAAGCCGTATATTTTTTAAAGGAAACGTATGATGTTCCTACATAAATGATGATAAAAATATCAATATACTGTTCAATAAATACATTTATGGTATATTTATATGTATTTACTATCATCTATAGATGACACAAAGATTCTACTACACTTTCTCAGGAATTTATACGAAACCTATTGAATGGATGTTTGATGCAATAAAGTACTGGGAGAAGAAAAAGTATTGACACGAATACATAATAACGAAAATTAGAATACTGAAGAAAATAGAATAAAATGTTAAAAATATATTCGAACTTTTCCGCTCTATACAAAATGCAGTAAATCAAGAAAAGCAACATCTGCTCCACCCACAATTTAGATTCCAATCGCTTATCCCTTTCTCGCTCTTAAGGCTTCTTTTTCCACCGACCACTCCCATCCTTCAACCTATTTCTTTTCTACTCTACCTTCAGTTTCTTCCTCCCGTCCTTTGTATTAGTGAACTTTCTGCTGGTTCTAGACTGATAATGAAATTAGTGTCCGAGATTTTGGATAACGTCCCTTTTTACTTTTTGTGGCTCCGAATTTATAGTATTCATAGTTTATTATATAGTCTGCAATAAACTTTTGTTTATTTTGTAACTAAAATTTCGTTTGTTTGGAAAGAAAATAAGCCGAATAAATCTTAATAGTAATTTTTGGGATATGGATCGAACATTATTCAATTCGAAAATTATCTCAATAAATTTTAATATTATCTAACTATTCATTGTGAGAATCCTGTTTATGAAACTGAATTGAAACTGAAACATTTCAAATTTATACACCAATGTGACTTCCAACATGACTACTCGGTGTGATTAACAAGAAAGGCGAATTTACTGAAATAAAATACAATTCGTAGTTTATTCTGCTGTTTTATTTTAACTTATCCAAATTAATCATCATTTGAAACCAGTTCTGGAAACGATTTAAAAACTGTTATACTAATCTTGAAAGACTTCTCCTCGAAGTCCCTTTAAAAATTGAAATGTAGGTTGATGATGCCGTTAATCTCTCAGTAATATTTCCCCTTTATAGTCAAATTTAGCATTGGATACAGCTGGAAGTAAGAGCCTTATAAAGAGAATACACTCGATAGAAGTACCCTATCTAGATAAAAAGTTCTCGAATATTTGTTCGCATTGAAGGCCTATACGTTATCATGCCACAATACCCTTTAACCTTGATCATAGTTTTTTGGTTGCTTACATTTGATTTTAGTCTTCAACATCTCCTTGAAAACCTCGAGTCACTCAATAAGCCTCGCAAAGATATGATGGGACAAGGACCCAGAGATAAACCAGAATTTTAGCGAATTTTCGCACATTCTAGAAATTGACAGCTAATTTCGTTGCACTCAGCCATGTCTTCGCATTAATAATCTCTCTTCCATCATGAAACCTTGTTAACCATTTATACATTACCATTCAATTAAAATTTTCGCTACCATTTACACTTTCATTCTTGCATGTTACATCAATCGTAATTTTCTGCAATTTCGTGGACAAAATTTAATACTGCCGCCTTAATCCGTCATTGGGTTTCAATGAGGATACAAAATATATTGAGGTATGCAGTTATGACTCATTATCTAGAAATGCTAGCGCCGCTTAAGTTTTCAGGAATTAGGTAAACATCCTCATATTACATAAATACAGACGGTTCTATTCCCGGTGGGGGCTCACGTACGAAATGACCTTAGCTGTTAAAGCTCTTAAAGAAAAATAATAATACAGACATTGCGATGCATTTTCATTAGAGAAAATATGAGTCAAGTTTAAATGGAACACTCTATAAATCACGAAAATGAAGATTCATTTGACATGCAAGCAAATAAAACCTGATGCTTTCGCTTCCTCACCAAATAAAATTATAACAGATTGATTTTAGCATCATTCCGGAATAATATTCATACGATCTCCAACTTCTTCCTTATTGGTAGTGATACACACTATAAAATTAAGTGAGGGTTAGTACCAAGTAGCTCTGACATAGACTGATTAAAACATAGCAGATTCCTGGAAGTAATCCGAGATTGAAGAGCTCGCAAATAATATCCTAAGTACAGAATCTAACGTAATCTCAATGATTGAGGTTCGCGAAATAGATTTTCAAGGAAAATTTGTTATTCGTAATTGGTGGCTTGGTGAAAGATAGAATACTTTTGACTGTAGGATAACATCACGATGTTAAAGAAGAAGAAAACAATTCGGAAAGTTTTATTACAAGTTTGAACTAGGAGATACATAAAATAAATAGACTGGAAACCGTTATAATACACGGAGAAAGTCTCAAACAAAGATAATGATTGACCAAAGGATAAAGTGAATCGATGAAGCAGATATGAAAGGAGATGTTGTCTATCCACAAAGTCATCAGCTCGATGGCTGCTTGGATCTTCATTCACTCCACCATTATCTACTAAAAGGTATGGATAGGAATTGAGGCATACTAAAAAGTTGGGGAGTGAGGTAGTTACCTGCAGGTTTCCTCACGGAGCCAGAACTCTAAATGAAACTTATCCATATACGAGTAAATTCAGCACAATTACCTTATGAATAAAACTTTTCATAGGTTTCAATAAGAGGTGACTAAGATGAATGCCATTATCACTCACACCTCAGTGATTTTAATATTAGCAGTAGTAGTGTTTTCAAAAGTTCTTAAACAAATAAGGTCATTTTGCAAATGTGGGCCCTCACCAGGAATCGAACCAGGCACTGCTATCACCAAAGGCACAAACATTCTACCCACTTGGCAATCTGGGAGCTTGGAACTTCAATATTATCAAATCTATGTGCAAGACTGAGGTAAAAGTAAATGAAAGTTACAATTTTCTCTATCGTAGCGTTTTATTCCCATTACTAAGATTTATTTTAACTTCTCTATTTCAATTACTTGTAACCGTCCCCATCGACATGAAAGGAAAATCTAGGGTAGTTCAGACACATATTTTGCTAGTGCTGTGATGGTAATTATGCAAAACTGAGAGAGGAAGGTGGAAGATTATCTAGTAATTCCCGGGGCAAAAAATCTTAGAAATCGAATGGCAATGAAGCCAGGCATGATTTCATCTTGAATAAGTCGTCCATCCACTCTCGTAGTAACGACCCACTTAGCAGCATACTCGACGATGAATCGTCAAATCGTGTTTTTGCCTCATGTGGGTTTCATTCACAGGATGGAGAGCCCAAGAGTGGTTGGGTCCGAGTGTTTCCGGAGGCAGCGAAGGGGTGCGATGAGTCGGGGAGTGAACCGTGGAACGAGCAGGAGACGACTGACGGAGAAGCGGAACATCTGGGGACATTGGTGCATCTGACACCGACATCTACGGCGGCGGACATCTGCCGCGATCTGCACCTCACGCATAACCAAACCGTTTGGGTGCAGGTGAGAAATTTGCCCTATTATTAGCTTTCGGTGGTGCAATTGCAGCCAATTTCTGACGTGTCCCGAGTCAAATGATTAAATAATAGTCACAGGGGTCAAATGATCATAATACTGAGCTTACAAATGCTTTAAGCAAAATAATGCTAAATTTATTTCGTTTCCGTCGAATTTTAAGTTTCAGAGGATGTCATTTCTAAAGAGAAATCCGAAAATCTAAACTGAAATCTGAAAATTAAATTCGCTGGAGAAATTCATCTGGAATATATACGTAATAATAGCTTTCATCTCCTTTACTATAGTACGGTGGTGGTATCAGCCGGCGTCTCACGTCTGCAGAGAATCCTTTAATGATTCAAGATGGATTTTTGAGACAGCTTGGATACTGTGAGTTGTCGAGAAGATCAAGGCTGGGAATCGACCCTGAACTTCGTCACCTTATTAGGTTTCACATTGGTAAACGTTTTTCCTTTCCTTAATTCTTCTCCACTCATCTCTCCTCAAATGTTGTTATAGGAAATCTTCTTTTGAGTTGAAAAATAAGGGCTCCCGGATAGCCAAGTGGGCAACGCGTTCGACTTCGGCGAAAGCGGTCACGGGTTCGATTCCCGGTGGGGGCATAAGTGCGAAATGACCTAAGCTATCGAAGCACAACAATACTACTACTACTACTACTTGAAAAATAAAAAAGCAATTACAATTTTTTGACTCAAGACCTATTAAGATTTTAAATGGGGCTCCAGGATAGCCATGTGTACAGCGCGTTCGACTTTGGAGAAAGTGGTCGCGGGTTCGATTCCCGGTGACATGTGCGGAATGACATTAGCTGCCGTAAGCGCTTTCAAATATACTATAATTGCAAAAAATTAATGTGCGGCTGTTAAATCACCCCACTATTCAGTAGATACATTTTTACATTGACTTAATCATATCAAACATCAAACCTTCTTTTAGTATACCATTGAATTTAAATCATTAAAACTTGCAAATAATCACAAATGAGCAAATTATAATCAGCGAGGTAGGCGTTGGTAAGAGGTGCTCACGCTTACTGCTCGGAAATCTGTATCGGTACCACGTACCGATGCCGGCCATGAGGGGTTAAGCATATATGTATATTTTACTCGTAAGATAAAATATTTAGAGTATAGATTACGGAAAATCTAATTGCATTCTATTATACGTAGATTGCAAGTATTTTGCACACTTAGGCCAGGTATTATAATGTATACTCAAAATGGACTTTAATTAATGTATACTTTATGGCCCTGTATTAAAATGGTTTGTTAGAGTTAAAATGAAGATTATAGTTAATATCAATGCCATTCCATCATACATATAGGAGATATACCACAATTTTCACTTAAAATCTAACAAACCATTATAATACTGGACTCTAGAAAAACATTATTTGTTAAAGTCCATTTTAAGTATACATTATCATATCTGGCTTTAGTGTACGTCACATTATGATTTCTATAAATATGAAACCATCTATCATCAGGCTTGTACATCATAGCACTGTTTGAAATTTTATTTTACATGAGCCTATTATAATGACCACACTAGCTAGCACTGCCAAGATATCCGAAATCAATTCTAAAATTTGCACACAAATAGCCATATCATAGCTCTAAACCGCAATCAAGAGCCGGAAATAGTCCCTTTATTCTGATGACATTGTGCTTTTTTCTATTACGTCCTTTCCTTTGTGAGCGGAAAACAAATTTATGGCCGTTGGAGATGACACAGATTATCTTTGAAAAGAGCAAAGGAAATTAACTGACCACGATTCGAGAGCCGCTTAAGGCCTTTCCTGTCGATAAAAAAGAAATAGTTAATGTCTGTGCAACAGTTTTCCCGGAAATTTTTTCCAAGGATCCCATTTGTTGTTACTACATATATTCCCCTGGTAATTCGGTCAACGGTGCATGTCGACCAAAATACGACTCAGCCGATGGACTCGACATCAACCGTTGGTTTCGTCCTTGATAAATGCTCATTGCGACGCGTCACTTTTCTATTTCCTGTCGTCACCTCCTTTTTTTCCGGAAACTGTTTGAAGGACATGTGGGCCGATGATGAGTAAATCTCATGCTTCACAAATGATGGAGGCAAAGTAAAATTACCTCAAAAACAAGAAAATGATAAATTAGAGAACGAGAAGTCAAAAGAGATCATTTCAACCAATCAGTTTGATATATTATTGTAAAAGGTAAAAAACACTCCAAAACCGTAAAATAAAAACACGTTTTATGTACATTTTTCGCACAAAAAGAGCATCTTCAGAGCTCTGTCGGTGGGATAAAACTGCTTTTTTCACAGTTATGATGGATTTTCGAGTGTTTTTACCGCTTCATCTACACCTACATAAGTACCCTGCCATACCGTGTAGTACTATAAACATCAGTAGACTTTACCACTCTTTCCTATTGTGTTATGTTTACACTTTTTACTTCATATTCAATTAAAATTTCTAAAAAATCTGATGATGAAACTCAATTATATTCCGATCTAATAACTTCGAATAAATGATGATGATACTTATATTTTCCTATAAATACGCACATGAGATTTGCGGAAACATTTCCGAATGCTGAATTTTCTCTCTTCTTTTTAAGGTAATCACGAAAGGAGCTAATTTAATGTAGTTGAAAATTACTCTTCTCTATGACTGCCGTGTTATGTTTTTGTCAACTGATTCGGTTTAAACGCGTAAAAGCGATTTGTTAGAATTTGTAAAATCATTGAATGAAGATATATACTAGAGGTGGGCGATTCCGATTCGATTCGCCAGAAAATCGATATTCTGAATATGAATTCCGATGTTATCGAATTGATTTCTTTAAACCGATTTCGATTCGATTTCCTTGTGAATGAATTCGATTTTGATTCCGATTCAATTGAAGATTCTTTACTGCCAAATTATTAGGTCATGCTACGACAGAGTACTTTTAATAGCCTCTGCTTCAAATTACGTGATTTTAGTAACCAATAGCATCGCGGCAATTCGATTTCGATCTTAATACGATTCATTCTGATGTAAATGTCTTTATGATTTCGATGTTATTGAAATTCATTCCGATTCGATACGAATCGATTCGAATCAATTTCAGCAATCAGATTTTTGGAGTGAATCGATTCATAGAATACGATTCGAATCGATTTCAATTAATCAATTTCTCGCTTCGAATCGCCCATCTCTAATATATACCATGAAGTTTTAAACAGAACGACTTTATTTATTAATTTAGGAAATTTCTCATTCTATACACTACTTAAAATAAAAAATGAGTATAAAAACTTCATCGTATGATAAAATTGCAAGAAATTCCCTATTTTAATGTGCCGAAGACAGCCAGTTCTTTCAATCAAACCCAATTAACGGGAAATAAGTTTCGGCGTACCTCCACAGGATCATCAGCTTTCTAGATACTGTTGTCCCTGAAGTATAACTTCTGTATGAGGCTTCATAAGCGTAAGTCTTGAGTTTTCAAGAATACAGCTCCGTTTTGACGTCCACCTGCGAGTATGGCTTAATGAGCATCTTTAACTCACAACTTTTAAAGTACATAGACTCGGGTCCATGTTCCTAGCGCCTCTACAAGAGAGAGTCCCTAAGACTTGGGTATAACTTCAAAGGCTCGGCGTGACGAAAAGGTTGAGAAACACTGGTGCTGAGAATGTTTATTTAGGTGGTATCACAGCTACAAATTTACCAATTCCTAAATAGATGAGATGGTCTCGGCCTTGACTTGGTGGTAAATCATTGTAAGCTATGAGAAAGAAAATTCTTTCTCATAGCTTACCAATTCCTGCTTTCCTGATCAGTACATGTTATAAAATTATGTATTTCAGATGTTCAAAGGAAAATAACTACCAATAATAATAACTTATTCAGGTCCATCGGTACCTATACCCGCCTTGGAGGGGATAACTAGGTGTGGAACCGTTCATGTGTTAAAGGGGCACGCTTTCCCGCAGTGGAAACCTCGGCCGGTGGCGATTCTCGGAAACACTCTATTCATATTTCCATCACAAGATGCAGGTGAGTCATTATACTCCTTTTCTATTCTATAGCCCTATTACCAATGCCTCTATTACTGCCTTGAAATCAATCAATGATCAATAACTAATCTAAATCTACTTATATATTTGCACCCTGAAAACTTCCTTTCGGCATGTGGCAGCGGATGCATGCACCATAACTCTACTACCCTACTTTCGCATATCGTTTGCGAAAAAATGAATTCTTGAAAATACTAGTTCTATTTTTATAGTTCCTATTTCTCTGATTTTTCTCGCAGTATCAGACCGGCCTATGTAACAGAGAGGACGCATTGTATCAGCGACATCGTTTTTAGATATAGCCGATATAATGCGTACCTAAACTTTTTACGTAAAACGATGCGTTACCTGGACTTTTAAAGTAAAATAAGTCTTTGTTTAAATATTCTAACTTCTAGAGATTCATCCTGCCTCCCGAAGCATCTGAGTAACGCTCACTGATTTTCAACATTTTTTTACGAAATATATCGCTTTTCTCAGTAGTCTTTCTAATTCTCTCATGCAACCCTTTTTGGCAGTATCCCACACACTACATGCGTACTCAAAATGAAACCTAACCAACGTAAAGTAACATCACTCACGGACTTTTTCTTCGCTCCTATCGAGTATTCTCTTGAGGAATACGAGTTGGTTAAGTGTTCGACCACATATATGATGGATATCACGGGTGTGGACACCGCATGTTATTCGTGAGGGTTACTCCAAGATATTTCACCGATTCTACTGTCAATAAGGTTTTCCCTTGGGAGTCTGTATGGATAATCATCGGAAATTGATTTTCTTTCGAAGAAGTTAATAGCTGAACATTTGTCTTTTTTGTAATCAGATTCACCATGCCAAGCACCATTTCAATATTTTATTTTAATCATCCGACGGGATTAATCTACCCTCTCTACTTTCTATTCCCCTATAAATTACCGATTCGTCCGCAATAGTCCTAACTTTACTGTCAATGTTATTACTAAGGTCGTTTATGTATACTAAAAATAGTAACTATCCGATTACACTGCCTTATCACATTAAACTGTCTGTTTTATGGTTTGATAAGGTACATACTACCAAATTCTGAAGGAGAGATTCAAACAAATGGACTTATAAACCAGGGAGAATCCAAATGATTTCCTCCTCTTTGTAATTTCAAGAACTTCACATGATTTTTGTAAAATTATAGCAGATAATAACTGGTGAGACGACGGTTTACTTTAGGAGTTACATATTATAATTTGTAAGAATTATCAAGGCAGTGATATTAATTGTTCACACAGATTCAAACTCTGCAAATTCAAACATGAAATTAATTCATTGATATTTTGATAATTTTTCGCTCCAGGGAGTGGAATAGAAGGGGAAACGCTGGATCTTATCGGAGGACATGTGGTTGGAGGTGTCTCTAAGGGCGGACGTCTAATGCTAAGAGTTGCACCAGCTACATCTTCACCTCAACGTCCCGTATTTCTAGGATTCGACGAGGCAAGGGAGAGGAGGATATGGTGGAAATGGATTTCTAAGGTTAGATTCTCGCATTTGACATCTTTGTCTTTTCCCGAATACTAAGAATTTTTCAGATTTTTTTTGATTATCCATCGCTTTACTTCTTGGATACCTGCTGACCGTATGCTACGTCTGATAACTGTGAGACACCATGAATGTAAAAAGTAATAACAATAGCTGTTATCTTCGGTTCAGCGAGCGAAATACATTAATCAATGGATGACGATAACGATAATAAATGGTTTTTATTTGGGGGAGATTTAAACTAAAAGTCTACTCTTCTATCTACCATAATCCACGTATGTACCAAGGTTGAAAAAAGAAGTCTTAATACAGCCTACGAGTTTCACAATATAAGACGATGAAATTCCACCATGATAATTTATAAATCGTCTTACTTTTAAAAATATAATTCTAAAGATTATCATGTATATACCTATTCGAATTTAAACTTTTATTAATAATGGAATCATGGAATGGGATTTTGTGATGGTGTTGTCTTAACTCGAATATGTATATCTATAGATATTGAGATGCTATAAATAAAATTTTCCTTCATCCACTACTCATTAATCATTAAAATGTATGTTATTGAATTCTTTCGTACCGTTAATGGAGCATCCTATATCGATTGGAAATGGATTTCAATTACCGTTCAAGAATTTCCGGCTGTGAACAAACAAAATTCTCCCCGTGGTTTTGAGAACATCCGATCTCCGTTCTTAGGATGTTCCACATTGAAAACTCGGGTTTTTTCCGGCTTGCTCTTAACCTTCTTACTTCCTCCGCCTTTTTCTTATACAACCCGTCTCTCCTCCGGGTTAACCCTCTCCAAAAGCCTTTTCCGCTTCGATGACGTTTCGGTAAAGACAGGAATTTGTCTCGCTAAGCAATCGCCCACAGATTCGCGGTCGTTTCGGGAATTAATAGGAGAGAAAAGGACCTAAAATCCAAGTCTCCTGGAGAGACGTATTTTGTCTCTTTAGAAATAGGTTACCCCTAATATTGGCGTTGAAGTCTCCGAAAAGAATCGTATCAGTCCGTAGAGGAAGTGCCCATCGTCTTTATCCTTTGGGCACGCCATCTGAGTTGGTTATCCGACAGCGTATGCCCATTATCTTTCCACGGTCTCGTGGCTTTCCTCTGCCTTGTTGTTCGCGCTACCGTGTGCAAGAATGGAGAATCTTCAAGTTACGAAATGTCGCTTTTATTCTCTGAAATTATTTAAGATAACCTTGCGGATGATACCACTGATGACTTGTTCGAGAATCGTAAGAAAATTCCCTGGCCTTAATTTAGAATTTTTTCGCATGCGAAGGTAATTTATAATTCCCTGTTCTCTGTTCCTCAAGATAAATTTGAAGTAGATTATTTTCGACGTTCTATAAATGCATCCTGAAGTTGTTGGCTGCATACAAAAGAAAGCCATCAAATTTGCTTCATGAAATAGGTCAGTTTTAAATTTGAACATTGAGCGTGTATAACAATGAAAGACAGCACAAATCGATACATTATAAACACAAAAATCTGACGCAGTTTTTTCCTTGAGGATTATTGAATTATAAGCTATAATTTGTGATATTAATTAATTGCAAATGAAAATATTTTGAGCTATAATGAAACTAAAGGATATAGTTTTATTTTAGAACCACATTGGGACTATAGTTAGTCTTTCTAGTTAGACTAGATTATTTATAGCTAGAAAGGAAGGCTAGATTTTGAAATAAAATCTACGAATTCGGCGTCGTCTTTATGGTAGGTTTTCATTATAAAGAATAAGGAAAAAAGAACACTTATACCTTTACCACAATAATTTATTCTATTTTCAGTTTTGGTTTCGACCCTTTCGGTCATCATCAGTCAAAACCATGGTCGTGGAATACGTGCTTATTTTTAATTTTGATGAGTATTTCATGATGTTCTCCAGATAAAAATCATACAGATTTTACACGAGCAACATTACCGGTAAAATAATTAAAGTAGATTATAAAATAATTTTCAATTCAACGAAAAATGATTCTGTATGCTTGGATGGATGTCTCCATCTTTCAGCTATTTCTGTGCCCGCCTCATTGAAGAAATGAGCTGTCGTCAAACTTTCTGAGTAATGTGGCACTGAGATTGACCGAGCGTGCTCGCTAGCAAGCTGAAGGAAGTGGAAGGGAGGAGGTTGAAGACTTGTCGGCGACCTCGCGACTCGAGCAGTGAAATATGACGCAGGCGTCAGTCTCGTCGCGAAACTCGTAGCAACTCGTCCTTCTTGAATAAGTGTTGTGTCACTTTTCATCGCTGGTGAAGTGTTCATTAACTAAATCGGAATGTGAAAGTGCTGTGTTGTGTAAATGACTTTTTAGACACTTGCGTGATACTTTAATGGACCAATGAAACCTTTACATATCACCGCGTAGATTTTGAAATATTTTTATTTGGCATTTAAACGGTATTTTCCCTGTAGAAGTGCTGTGGAACTGAAATATTCCCTCTCGTGCAATTGAATTCAACCTTGACCTTATACCGATCTATAAGAAAATTTAGCGGTCTTAAGACAATGAGTGAGTTTTCTTAAGTATTTAAATACTAAAACTTAGTCACGTAGGTATTGCATTAATTAATTTCGGTCGTAACAAGTGGGATTTTTCTTGAATTGAATTGTGTAATAGAAGAGGTAGGATATAAACAATAAGGCTCTTTCAATGAAATTATCGAAGCAAATATGTAACTACATAACACATTTACTTTTCTAGGTCGATTCCGGGTTACTTATCTCCGGTATAACAAACCTGAGATTCCCGAAAGAAATTAACTCTTGACAATTTTTCAAGTTCAGCTTCTTCTCAAACTAATTATAGTTACATTCAAATATTGGAATTTAATAGACGTAATTTTTAGTTGGACTAAAAATAAATTTAATAGTTGGACGTAGAATCCAAGCGAACTCTGTTTATGCCACATTATAACAGTTTCAATGAAAATATTTTCAGGAATACTTCGCTGCGTACTGTAAAGTGAGTCGAAGCCAATGGTCGACCTTTTGGCAATGAAAACTTTCACATTCACCTTGACATATACACAGGCAACAGAAACTAATCGTAACGTTTACTTTGGGAAGCCAAAATACCGACAGCCATCGCAACCCTTTTGTAAACCAAAAAAACGTCTCTCTCGCTTCCGGCTAATTCAAATGAACTTCCGGTAACAGGCTAATTTTGGAGGGTATAAGGGAAACAGAACTGTACATTCGACAGGGGATGTAAAAATGGCTTTGGAAGCAGAAGAAGAGGACGAGGATAAGATGAGATCAAGCGATTCTGAGGAGAGAACAAAAGAAGTCACAGACGATCTTAAAACTAAAGGTAGTATCAGTTCGGGTAGACTAGAAGATTTTGAAAAGGGTGGAGACTTTAGCGACTGCGCAGGAAATGTCAAAATCGTGGAAGAAAAGTTGTTTGAAGTGACCTGTGTTTCTCAGGGGAAAGAAACTCTGAAAAGTGGGCGTAGGAAAAACCAAGTGACCTTTTCTCTGCCCCTTTCTCCTCCCGCTTCTCTATCGTGCAAGGAGTCTGACAAGGATTCGAGCTGGGATGATGATTCCCTTGAGGTGAAGTATAAAAATTCTTATTGTCAATATAATCGAACGTAGAATGTTTTCACTTACGTCCCTGGATATAAAAATAATATTATCGTGAAGAATGTTGCTGTTTCTATAAGGAACAACGTGAAATAAAAAACTGAAGCAAATACAAGTAAATGTAGAAATTTCATCTATTTCACTGGCTACGCTAAAGTGAGTAGATTTTTATTTTATTTATGAATGTTTTAAATAAGCTAATAAAAATAATAATAGAGAAGCTTAATATATACCTATGATGTGGAATAAATGTTTCGACACAAGTTTAATCAAACAACTCGCGCTGTTGATACACTGAATAAAAATCATAAAATGCGATTGAATTCTCATGGAAAATTGAAGAATGTAAGGATAAAAATAGTAATATGTTTGCGTATTACTACTCAAAAGAAAGTTAAACTTCGCATTGTTTAATTACAATAAAATACATTTCTAGTTAATTAAATCCAGACAGCAGTATTTCAAGCTTAAATGTCATTAATGAATTAAAATAAAAGTTTCTTAAAGTTGAGATGACTGAAATTTTTATATCAGGTAAAAATGTTGTACGCCATTGAAGTAAAATCTTGAAATAAAGGGAAACCTAGATATCTGTCAACTTGTGTGGAAGATTTTACAAAATTATTTTTTTTACAAATACACGTTTCTCAAAGATCCTCGATTTCCATTTCTGTAAACCATATTCTTAAAATCAGAATACGTCAAGTTTTTGTTTTCAATTGCATTATCAATGGCTAAATAATGCATGAATTTGAAACATATTAACTTAAAGTCATTAATTTATCCTATTAAGTTTGACAATGTACACTGTCGACTAGTCGAAGGAAGAAATAAAAATGAAGATAAAACGAAAAAATACCTTTCAATGTTCTAAATAACTTCATCCCCAGATTTTTCTTGGTGAAATATATTCTATCATGTATTTCTAAACTCTCTCCACTCTATACACTGTGCAGCAGCAAATCAAAGATTTTTCATTTCCGTAAAGTAGTGCAACAACTTACCTAATTAGGTGAATTATTACTATAATTATGAAATGTAAATGGCGACGATTATTGAACCTCTGCCTGGAGCTTCAGAGAAGGTTTAGAATCATACTGACTTTCTACCGTAGAATTTATTGACATATATTCGGACAAATCTTCAGCAAAAATGGCAAAAGAAAGTTATCGTTGAAGTGCCTTATCATGCCTTAATATCTTCCAAATTCACGCGATCATTTAATGTGAATGATTTGTTTGAACATGCACACTATGTAACTACATCATGATTTTGGCTTTATATGCGAACTAAATATATCATTTCTTTTTCCAATATCGACTTACACTTGCCACTTATTTTGCTCAATGCAATGGAATAATTCGAACTGTTTCCGCTTTAAGACATTGGTGCAAAAATTTTTTCCGAAAAAATAAAAACTATTGTCGACGATCTATCGCTCAACTCACACCTCCAACGGTTAGTCGTACAATTGATCGTACAGGTAATTGCTAAAAAAACCGTATCGGCCGTGAGTTCCCGCTTGCATTTCATAATCGATTCCTCACTTTGCTCTTGGTCCACATAATCAGTGCAGCAGTACAACTGATCGTTACCCCGTCTCTTGTCTGACACAGTTTATGATGAGCACTGAACTATGGACGCGGATCCGCGCTCACGGCCGACTGCGGAGGCAGATCGAATACCAGATCTACGCCGTGCACCGGATGCTAACAAGGGTGTGCGATTCGTGTTTACCCTTGGAATCTGGGGTGAATGACTGCGAAAGCTACACCGTTCCTCTTTTTCATGAAGCACTGTATTCCATGATTCGAACGCTTCCGGGCAATTCATATAAGGCGATGATTTTTTCTGTTTTCTAAGTGGGTCATGGGTACGAGATTTGCCGATTTTTTGTATAATATTCCAATATTTTTTTCGAGCTTAATTATTTCCATATTTGAAACTATAGATTTCTCTCATTAACTCTCGAAATTTGAGGGGAAGAAACCACGGTGTTCGTGTATTCTCGAATTTCATTCCGCAGAAAAATTCCAGGATTCTTGATTATTCGGAAGGATCTACTCCAAAATATCGTCTTGATCAGGAAAAAAACAGCCATATATCAGATTGATCATTAAGAGCTGCTCGCTAGGCGTGAAAAGAAAAACAAGCCTTTAATTTATTTTTTCATTTTGTCAAAATTATAGCCGTCGGATTAGCTATCTAGGACGAAAATTTATTTAAACCCATAAAAGGTTTTACGATATGTATGAACAAAATATAGAATAATCGACATTAAACTCATCGCCCTGGGCAACTTAGATCACAAAATCATCCTGTCTTACGAACTTCTTTAGCTCTATTCCCTAATCACAGATTCACATTGTACATACATATTTACAACCACAAACATGTTCATAATCTCAATCATTTACCACTCCTTCAATTTTTCTTTGGATAAAGGTATTTTTGCCATTTTGATGCATAAGTTCCTTTTAATTTTTTTGGTTCAATTTTTAAATGTATTTTAGGCATAACTATTTAATTCATTCTGTTTTGATGGGTCCAAAATGGATGGCTCTATTTTCCCAGAATTTCAGAATGGAACAAAATTAACACGTTTCTATATTTCATCGTTTAAAATGCCATCCTATCTTGTTGTCTTTATGCATTCCCTTATGTAGTCTAATTTTAACGTTCTTACTTTTTACCTCATTCAAGTCGTCATCTGCCATCTTTCCACTGCACACAGAGTAATATGCCGGTTTTATTATAGGATATTCCTTATTTATTTCTTTTGGTAACATAACGCTATGGTATCTTGCTTTTCGTATTCTATGTAATATCCCTAGAGAAGGTACAATCTTAATGCATAATTGATACTAAGTATTTGTGTGTCTAGCAACTACATACTTTCAGCTTAAATCTGCTCTCGCTCTAATAATATATATGCGTACCTTTTCATCTAAATTTATCTTAAGATCCCTGTTTATATTTTCCTTTAAATTTTCCTGTCATATATTCCAAGTCACGTTCGTCCAGTTCAAGTCGACTACAATCTGCGAGGAATCATAAATTATATATTTCCTCTAATTGGTACATCAATCTCTACTCATTTCCCCAGCCACTTTTCAAGAGCATAATATAATGTATTTTTAATAACCTAGATACTTCATACCTGCCTTATTCCCATTGTTATACCTTTTTTCTCATTTTCCTATTTTTATCCGTTCCTTCGTGTTATCCTATACTATTTTTACTCCATTCCTCACTGATATTCAACCAAAACCTTCTTATCGCTCCCATATCTACTCCCTAAGTACTACATACAATACTGAGTTATTTTTTTCAAGTAAGCAAACTTCTTGCGTGTCTCTTACATCTGCTAGTTTCTGATAAAAATATAACCAAAACTATATTATCGAAGAATTTGTTTTCCCGAAATCCACTCGGCATAGACTCAATCAATCTTGTTTTACTTCTTCTTTAATTGTTAGGGTAAAGAGTAGTTAAATTTAAGTCATGATACGAACTACCTTAGCTGGATAAATTCTTGTATTTTTTTGATGTCTCTAAGATCAAAAGGCTGAAGAAATGGTTCATATTTCACAAATTGAGGCATGTCATCATTTATTTTTTATTGATATTCGATTATTACTAACATTTCTTCATAACTCTGTTATACTTTAAAATTTTTAAATAATGGTTGCTGGCACGGATTTCTACGTATACGTATAATCTTTCTTTTCACGTTGAATGTTTCATGAAATGTTCCATTACTATTGTATTTCAATCACATTGCCTTTCCATTCTTATAATTTTTTTTATTTTCCCACAGTTTCTTTTTGTTATCTTCATCATCTATATAGCTATCAAAATCTGAAAAATGATTAGAAAGTTGCCTTCCCTACTATTATTTTCAGGTATCTTTTTCCGTTCTATGACCGTCCAGTCAATCGAATAGCACAAGAATTTTAAGAACATCAGTGGTTGTGAGGTCTTCCCTTTCACCTTTCGCATAACACCTTAAAGAATTATTATTCTCAAAGTCAATGGTTCACAGACGATCGAATATCTTTCCCATTTATTATTTATTAATATCAATACTCCATTGATACTCTTCCGGACTACAACTCATGAGTATAATTTCTCTAAAATATTTTGTTTTTCCTCCTATCTTTCCTTCATTTCGGAAGGCATGATCCTTTGCTATACTTTTTATTTCCAAGAAAAATTCCTTATGTTTTTCTCCTGGATTATGTATATATTTTTGCTTCTGCCCTTTTCGGTCGTTGTTTCTTTACGCTAATGTGAGCATCAGACTTCCGAGACTCCGCAGGATAGTTTTTGGGATTACTTTGGAGATGATACGCGGGGAAAACTCCTGGTTTGCCAATTATTAACATTTAAGAATTTTAATGTCTAGTATTAATGATTGGAGCAATCGGAAACACCTTCCTGAAATGATTGCTTTCGGTTCATCAAATACATACAGCTCTAATGGGTTGTATTTAAAAATTTCAAATAATTATTTAGATTATTAATTAAAACATAAATCATAAATTAGAAAATACATAGCAAAACCACAGTAAATACTATTACAGCTACAAGACGTATTGAAGGAGTAATTTGAAGCAGGTTGGGGCTATAAAACATTTTGGAATGACAGAGTCTAGGAAAACAAATAACAGCATTTATCGGTATATAACTCGCACCATGATTTCAAGAAAGAAAATTTTGTATATTAATATAAATGGAATAAAACTTCAGAAATTTTAGGTAACTCAATATGCAAATTTACTATGACATATAGATTTTGTTTAGCTTTTAAAAAGTAGATTTAATAATAAAAACTGAAACAAAATATGACAATTTTGGTCCAATGAGTTTTATTTAATTAAGTTTAAGTAAAGAAGTAGTGTACGCGTATTATACGCAGCTAGAATTTCAGCCTTAAATTTTCGGAAAAAGTGCGTTATACACGGATAAACACAGTATATTAATCTGTTCACTATCAATCAAATAAACAATTTGATAATTAACATCTCGCAAAAAAATAAGAATACGGTCTTCTTATTTGACCTTACTAATACTGTCCCATTTCTTTGTGAAACTTTTAAATATCATGTTTCACCAAATTTTTACTTCACACAGTCAATTATAGACACACCTATTACAGAACAAAACAAGCAATCGACATTTTCAGGAAAATTTAGGTGGTTTCATTGGTAGAATATGATGAAAATCGATTTCTGCTAAACTTCACTGACACTCAATAGTTTTCGTCCTACACTCTTAATATCCCTACGTTAGCATTTCACGCTTTACTAGCTCTCCTCTACTCTGCGGTAAAAAAATTCTGTACCCGAGCAATTTCTCAGCATTGCTTTGACCATAATTTAAACGAAATCCCGGATGAATTCAATCGAATCGAGAACTTAACATCGAAATCGGCTTTGATCCATGAAGAACGCCAGACAGAAAAACACGGAAATATCTTCCATTCCTTCCTGCATTTTTTTCTCCCATAGTAATTATACCTTCTGTTACAAACCATGAACTCTCCTTAATCATCGTGACAATCAAACATCCTTTCAGACTTTGATCCTCCTGATTAAGAAGTCGTTATTACGCCGAAACTCTTCTACATTAATTGTTTGTTTTATAACAAGAGAATTGTTTAAAATTTGTAATTTATGGGTTTATGGGCAAATTAACATTTCGTCATGTTATTAGGAGTCATTCAACCTAAAAATATAACTTATTCTCTAAACTACCTTTATTCGGTTTCGCTATTTAGTTAGCTGGTCTCTGTTATACCTTGTGGTTTTAAACAATTTTATATTATATCGTTTCATATTAACCAAATTCGAGAAGTCTCTTCTTTCTTAATACCACTAATAACTTTCCTGAATTTATCAGTTGTTCAGAAAGTATGCAGTGCGACCATTATTATCTTACGAATACTCCAAGTAATTTAAATAAAAGTGCCGGATCCCGCCAAATTCAATTCATTATTTATTATGTCATTAGAATTAATTATAAGAAAGAATATCAACATTATATATCGGATATCAATTACATAAATGGTGTATAAGTTAAAAACCAAGAATGTCATACATCGAAGAAGAAAATACAACATAACCTTCTTCGTCGTCTAAACTCACTGTTACTCGAATGGCTACTCCTATTATAATTAAATTCATTTAATACCACTACATACATTTTTTCGCAGATTATTTCTAATTTCGCAGAATTTATACTAATATCATTACTTAAAAATAACAATTACATCCGTCAACTGCCTAACTTATATGAAAATAAATTATCAGGAATACATCAGAGCAGATCTTAATTTCCAAACATTTGACGTTTTTAATGTATAATCGAAAACAAAAAAGAAACTTATTTTAGTTCACTTCCCTCTGATATACATTTTCCAGATTTCTTCAAACCGAAGTAGATGTACAAGGAATATTATTAAAACCCTGTGATTGTGATTCAATGTGTGTGGCTTTCCACTTCCGTGAATTTTCAACTAATATTGTAAGCCACTTCCGCAAATCAGTCATCACACACTTCGCCAAATTAGAATTCGTTCAGCCTTATTAACTTAACTTCAAAAGATTCCTTCGGTTCATCAAACAGATGAAACTTTTATCTTATCTTTCTTTATGTGTTCAAAACAATGAGATATTTTTACTGTTTTGATAAGAATTAAAGGCATAAATATAACCGTAATGATCATTTTATAGACCTATACTATTGCTTCTCAAAAGTAGTATAATTGGCGTTCAAGTGAATAACGAGCTCCGTTGATCTTTTAATGGATACTCTTTTTAATTACCCATAGGCAACCGAAACACCTCCTCAGCAAGAATCGGAGACTGAAGAGTGCGGACAAGAGAATAGTCGCTCCCTTCCCTCAAGTGAAGAGGACAATCTTTCCGGAGTTCTGGACCTCTCCAGAGGTCATCTCGACGGAAGATTACCCTCCGCAAAATTGCTTCTACGTGCTGCTGTACCACCATCCTTCACTGCAACTGTGAACAACACATCGCAAGTAGAGCAAAGTAGAAGAACAAGTGAGGAAACTGGCGACTCAGAGTCGTTGTCGTCTATCCTAGGAGGTCCCAAGGCCATAGATCTCAGCGGAAATAGGCTCGGTTACGAAGAACGAAAAGAAGAAGCCAAACAGGAGGAAAAATTAGCTAGGACTGAATCGAGAGGAAGGGCAGATGGCGGAGGAGCTGCTAATTCCTTTATTGTGCCTGCTTCCGAAGAGGTTTACAAAACTAGCAATGGAACCATTGAACTCAACCAAGCTTCGGAGGACCCGGGTGAAGAAGAAGAGGATCTTAGGGTACTTCTTTCCGGAGTGAGGTCACTGAGACTATCGGGGAATGGACTGACCTCTGTTCCGAAGACTCTTCTGAAACTTCTCAGAGGTGCCGGAGGACCACCCCCTTCACCGCCTCCAACGCCCAGGAGGCATCACCTCAGGGGAAGGAAGCCGGGGATGGCGATTAAGACGAGGGGTGCGGGGACGTCGGTGCCTCTGGTTAGGCTGGATCTGTCGGAGAACCAGCTTGAGGAATTACCGGAAGACATTGGGAAACTTCATTCGTGAGTACAGCTACCTGAACATTCCATGTCGGATTCTCTTGGAAATGGGACGGTTGATACGTTCAGCCATCATTATTCTCTTTAATTACGTTGAGAGTGGGAATATTCGTCACTTTAACGTTGGGCTGATTTAAAGTTGATGCTAAGTACTTATTAATAAAGATTTCCTCGTCGTCATTAATAAATAGTTAAAGGCATTGCTAGAATAATAGTGTGAAATAATACTTTTATTACAAATATTTTTACTATTTGAAGTCACGAATAAGTACATTACTTCTACGAGAACGCCCATTAATACCACTCATTCAAGAGTTTAGTTATCGGTATCCATGAAATTAACGATAGCAGAGAAAAGCAAATCGACCTAATGGGAGTACTGAATCCAAGTAACACACGGCGTCCAGAGGATCCAGTTTTCCGGCATTCGTCTAGAATTATAATCACAGCTTCCCAAAAGTTCTATTTGGGATCCAAAAATAAACGAATACTTTGAGGCTCTCAGATTTTAAAATATTCCATTCTAAATTCTATAAACCGATGAGGATTCCCCCATCAGAAAACGGAAATACATTGCATTGTTTCCAGTATTGACTTAATATTTTTTGTTCTCCTCAACGTAAATGTCACAGTTTCGTATCATATATCGCTGTGAACCTTAATTATACGAATATAGTGATGGCTTACATCCTCTTTCAAAGAAAATATTCTAAATAGAAGCTACAGTAAAATTCGATAGTGTAGTGTAGCTGCAATTGCAGTCATGAATTGTGAAATTAACCTTTAGTGTAAAATGTAACATGATACCACCTGATTGAAGGCTTAAGTGGTCAATTAAGGAAATTTTCATTTCTCTGATAATTTTTCCATGTTTAGATAAAATTATAAAACATTAAAATTTTTGCTCAGTTTGCATTGACGCTCGTTCAAATTAAAAGCCGAATCTCTTAATAGAATTCCGATATCGATAATAGGCCAACCGGGGAGAACATGACGAGTAATGGATAGTGATTACTGGAGGGCTTTCAACATATGTAACTACCGTTTGTTGAATTCGATAATTACAGGTATCTGGCAGCAATTAAAATTGCTCTGAATTGCACATGTTCAATGCTTTATTAGCTCCGGAAATTCCACCTATCCTCTCTGACGCCAGAGGAATAGGAAATTTAAATTTTCCATTGATTTCGCAACACTCGAGGCGAGACTTAATTAAATATTTACACCCCTAAATACAGAGTGACCCCAATAACCGCTATCCGAAACGAACAGAGGTTCACGACCTCTTCGTTTTTTACCCATAGGGCGTCTACTACTTCGATGTTCTAAAGTAATTGCATACTTTTAACCGATGAAATCGTTGAATCGAAACATTATTTAGATAGCTCTCCTTGATTCTTATTACGTTAATCAATTCCATAAAATAAACTTCAGAGGATTTCCTTGCGACAGTTTATAAAAGGCAGTACCGTGGATCAGCCATGCAGACTCCATTTACGAAACAAGTACCCGCTGCTTAATGAGACGTAACTCCCTTAAACAAGAAATATACTTATGAAATGGAACATTTTCTTCAGATAAAGATGAAAACTCGCGCTGCAAAATAATAAGGCCAGGAAAGAATTTCGGAAACTTCCATTTTGTAGATTAGGATTGGGCACTCTCGACCATAGAATGATCGGACTACAAGAGAGAGGATCTGAGCGTCTATGCCGCGATACCAACCGAAATAAAAAATATGAAGGAAAATCGATTTCTAAGAACCATTCTTTGCACCTTTCCCTTTTTTTCAATATCTATCTCCAACCCGTGAATCCGTAAGTCTAAATTTCCTAGTAACACAAATATTTCGATTAAAAAATACGGTCAAAGAATTTTCAATTCACTCTCGCATTTTCATATAATTTTATAGACCCTTATGCAATAATTTTTTTCTTCTATATTTGATTTACTGTTGATGATAACAGCAGCACAATGTGCTGCAAAACAATTGTAAAACCTTGACTTTTATACAAGTAATACCGACCTATATTTCGCTTTCGCTATTCATTAAATGATTTGCAAAAAAATCATACCTGGAGTAATCGCAAGGAAACTAAAAGTTAAATAATTATCTAAAAAGTCCGCCCTCGACCTCAATGGCAGGGAAACGTAAAGAAGTCTCTTGAAACTGTCAAATAGGATAAGAATTTCATTTCCTAAGTTTACTTCCGTCGGCCTTATGTTTCTTTCGATAAAAAAGGAGGCCATAAGATCGTAGTTAACAGAAAATGCTATCGATATACCGATTCATCGCGTGGACTTCGTCTAACCTCAGATCGCAAAGTAAAAATCGAACGAAACTTGAATTTATTGATATAACATTTCAACTACGATAAGATGAGTGTTAACAAAAGAATTCACTGATTATTTTTTTTAATCCTGGCTGAAGCATATTTAAATGCATCTATGCGAAGAACTTTTTCCATAATATATGAGCAATATATTTTAATACAATAAATGCTAAGTTAATTGAACTACAATGAATTACCAAAGAACAGTAAATAATTCGGGATTAAGAGCTTACTTAAAAAATACATCACGAATATTCTTATATAATATTTTATTTGGGTGGCTCTAAACTTAATTATATAGAGAGGAAAAGAAAGTTTCGAGGAATTAAAGAAACTTTTGGTATGATCCATTCAAAGAGTTTAGTTTCTTTTTGCACGGACGAAAAGGTCCTTTCCAGAACTTTCTAATTGTTAAATCAGAGGAGCGAAATAAAGCGTTTTACGTCTCTGTAAACCATAATATTCTATCATTTCCATAGAATGTTTATATTAATTAAACATTTCCGAGATGGACTAGCGTAAAGAAGAAATTAACATTTTAGCGAGTTATTCTGTACTTCTTCCAAATTGCCTCATCTTACATATTCAGATATTATGGGTAGCAATTAGATAGAAAACTAATATATTTTTACCTTTGAGAGTAAAAATTCATAATTGTTATAGCCATGGACGGCCAAGCTCCGTGTTACGGAACGGACGGACAAGTTCCGTGTATGTATAGCATAGTTTTAGGGAGGCCAATTTTCAAGAAATAACCTCGTTACTTTGCAGAGGGAAAACAATTTATTAGTAAGACGTGTTTCTGTCTGATATCATCCTTTATTTATAAATTATCACTTATCAAATGGCATGGGAAGTAGAAAAGGGAACTTGCACCTAGGTCCCGTCTTTCAGATGGCCGGCCCTTGTTATAGCCCTTGTCAGAGAGATGTGGATAAATAACATAAACAAAAAAATAATAAATATCCCATAGGATACTGAATTGAAATCATTAAATACGAAGCTTTGCTTCTCTCAGTCTCCGCAGTACTCTTCTTTTTGTTCTTCCTGATCATTGGCAAAAAAAGATTCTCTCATTCGAAATCATTTCAGAATTGCAGTATGAATATATATATGAATTTCATTAGATTAAACAAACTGCGGAATAGATGGAGTTTTCAAGTTCTCGTTTCTTTGCATCCACTGACATTCTTGAACGACGTTATTTAGTCAAGTAACCAATTTAGCAAGGACGAACAATCGCATAGCTACTATCTTAAAGTTTTTGCGTAACACTATATTGTTTGATTTAGTAATTAAAAACTACCTAAAGCTTGCAGCCAATGAACGAAATCTAATTCAAGCAAGTTCCTCCTGTAATCAGCTCGAAACATTATGTTCAGGTATCTTAATCACGAATCTAAGTCCATGTCAATCTTTGTAGTAAGAAAACTCTCCAGAGTAATCTACTCTTCAGTTACGTTACAAACAACTCTTCAGTAACATAACCCTTAATTCCGATCCTCATCCGAGTCATTTCCTATTTTTTCTCTTCATTCTGGCGACACTTCCTTTTCATTCTGCGACCACCTTTAGAAAAAATGGCTACGCGTCTGCAGTAAACTACTACAAAAACATTCCTAATGGAAGACGTGACTCATTTCCTTCGTGCAGGAAACCGAGTCAAAATGGAGTGCGCGTGCCTCCCGCTACACCTGCGCCCCCCTTTCCTTTCCTCGACTACCTCCATTCTCGCTGAAAACATTTCCCCTCCTCGTCATGCATCCTCCGCTTTTCCCCAGCCCAAACGCTAGCACCCAACGAATTTCCGAAACTGCAACGATGAGGGCAAGTTAACGTCAGCGTTCGTTAGGTAGGCCCCCGGAGGAAGTCCCATACACAGGTGCCTTAGGAATGGGGAAGGGCAACGGAAAGGCAAATGGTAATGTGAGGGAGTGAGAGAGCCACTCGCTAGAAACGGAAAAAATGAGAAGAAAATTCAGTCGGCAGAAACAACGAGGAAAGCGATATCTCCCCGTAAGGATCTTCACGCTTCCGCTGGTCACCACTTTCCCCCGTAGCCTCTAGTCGCCTCCATTCTCTCCGTTCCCTCGACACATATCTCACCCGCGGACAACGGCCCCTTCTCTTCCCCCTTCCCAACCTGGATCCGCGAGTTCTTTGGGTGCTGATGACGCATCCTTAGTTCTTCCGAGACAGGCCAACGATATTGTTGCGTCGGTGCGGTAGTGAAGACGCCTTCAGGGGAGTGACCAGTGGCGATTGATTTGTGTGAGGAAGTGTTGAAAGCGTGCTCGTGCATAGAACGGGAAGGCGAAAACGGTGTTAATAGTGGACGCGAAAGGACTGAAGATTATCTGGATATAAACTCTACGTATACCTCCTTGGACAGTGTTTGAGCCTCAAATAACACGCGAGGATCACACGCCTACGAGAGGCTGCAAGCTAATTGCGGATTACAATTCTCTATGACAAAGACTGGTTATTTTAAGTGGAACGTGACTGTGATGATATAATATTTTGGGGGCTGTTTTTAGCCCCTGGATTTGAGGCCATGCTCTTCTTTTCATCGTTGGAATGCCAAGGTATAGTTTGACAAATTCTTTTCGAAAATTCACAGTAGTTAACCGGGATTTTAAAAATGTAATTAACAAGAGAATTCGCTTAAACTTTTCATCCCTTAAAAATATAGCTATAATTTTTAGGAGGCTCTTAAGAATTGTATACAAAATAAAGTAGCTAAAGCTTTTTAAATATATTTTAAAATTTTTGAAAGCTAATTTCCACAATTAGGACTATATTTAAATTGTAAGAGACCAATTTTTTTTAAAGCGGATGTTGTCCGCGGACTACGAGTAGCACCTGTGTTTGCCGTTAGCAGATACATGATTCCGTGAATAATAACTATCCATCGAATTTGATACGATTAAGATTTTGATATAGATTGCGTATACAGTGAAACTTGCCTTTAGCCTTGGCGCCGTAAAAAAAATCTCTGTAATGGACAGGTTTCTGCCATTTACAGGTTTAAATCACGCACATTCAAATTCTAAATCCAGGAAATCCATATTTCCGTAATAGACAGGTAATAGACCCAAAATTTCCGTAATATACAGGTGACAGACCAAAAATTTTTCCGTGAAGGACAAGCTTCCGCCTTATACAAGTTCCGTTATACACCGTTTCCACTTTATTGTATTCTGTAATCTTCAAGTAAATGTTTAAATATATTTTCTGTACTTTTTAACATTTAATGATCAACGATATTCCTTTAATATTTTATATCATAAACAGGGCCAACGGGGTTTTCGAAAGAAGGCCAATCCATTTTCTTATTTCTTTGTATAGTAATTCCCATATTATTTTATCCTAAATTCATTTCTGAGAGAGCCCAACTCCGATATTTTTCACTAAGTTTAAATATAATTTCAATAAAAGAAAATATCTACCAATCGAGATCATTGTAAATTATATGTGATTCATTCAAAGTGTGCCATATCATAACGGGATATTAGATGCTCGATTAATGAGGAGCCGTAACGACCCTTAATGCTCTACTAACAGAGTTACCCAGATGCAATGAGTAATTTGGCTTTATTTTTCTCACCAGAGTTCAAAAATGACGCATTTTTCGTGAACTTTTTTTTACTATCCATAAAGAAAATTCACGAGGAGCTCAGAATTCTTTCACTACAAGAATAAACTACATCATAACAGACCTTAGAATTTTTCATGAGGATCCCAAATCAAAGACAGTGACTATGAATTTGAAAATAAAAATATCATGCTTCTTTGAAACATGTTTAAATATCATAAAGTATTATCTCTTCCTTACGCACCCTGTGTACTTAAGGAAGAGCTGGTACTCGTTAGAGCTTCTTTACTAACGTATTTAAAACGCAAAAGTGTTTATGATGTATGCCAGCCTATGTATGGTTAGCATGATCTATAGCTCGGCAATCTCCTTAATATAGTAATGTTGTTAAAAGAAATATATCAGCTACATTAGCTATTAACGTAGTTATAAAATAAATCCTTCATTAACCTTCTCAAGATTGAATTAGTAAATAAACAGATGAAACACTTTGATGAGACTGCAGGACTAATGAAGGTGGATTCTGGCTTCGACTACTTTTAATTCCCCCCGTTTTTATGTACGGTAATTACATCCGATCGCCACTGGAGATTTGAAGATGCTTTTGACTCATTAACTTAATTTTTACCGCGTAAATGTAACTAAGACACTGACAATGTAAGGAAAAGACGCACATGAACTAAGTTACTTAAAGTACCGCAGAAAATTCTACATAAATTTTATGTAAAAAGAAGAAATTGATTTTTAATGAAATATACGAACTTATTTTTCTAGTTGCCAAAAAACGTATGGTAAAACCCAAAAATATATAGTATTGATTAAAATTAATTACAAGTGAATCACGAATTGGACTTTTCCTGCCGTTTTGACTCTATATACTGATAGTATTCATGCTATTTATTAACCAGATTATCAATTCCATTTCAAATTATGTGAGATCAGAAGAGGAAGTTGTGCAATAGAGGCCTTGAGAGATTAAATCTTCGAATTTTCATTATTACAAACTTTAGACAAAATTATTACAATCCTTTTCACAAAAAATGGAATTTCTTAAAAATTAGATATTCTACACAAGTTTGTCTTCGCAGAATAAAATTGGATTAAATTCTTATATCAATTTTATTTCATCGAATTTTCAAATTAATTAAAAACTATAAACAACATCGTAGATTCCTTATTTTAACTATGTGCCAGCTGATACATTGGATGTTATTTGAAATTTTTTTTGACGTAAGGTATTATAAGCCGTTTTAGTAAAATGGGAATTGTGATATGAGAAGAGAAACACAATATATTCATTTCATGTAGCGCTTCATAATTTACCCAGATCAAAATTGTTTCTTGGAGAACTTCACCCGCAAGAATTATCCATTTGTAATGTTTCAGTCAGTTAGCATAGATAGGTTAACTGTCTTTATAATGTTTTATGAAGTGTTACTATTTCAGAAATAGAAACCAAGGCTCACTTGTTCACCTTGTGATTTTCCAGTAAATAAGAATGGGAAATTGATTCAATGTTCACTATTTCAAAAAAGAATTTGAATCGTATCGCAGTCTTGGATTTTTCATGTCTTTATTTTTGATGGATTACGGATACAGCTATTGAGGGGGAATTTCTGTCTATTGATTCAGTTTTCCAATCCCAATTAAATTAAATTCCGAATAAATTTCGATTGATAATAATAAGCATTGACATCATTTTAAATGTTTCAAATGAATAATTTCACCTCTAGATTGGAGTGGCTGAGTCTAGAGAATAACAACTTGACAGCAATGCCCTCCGCCCTACCACGTCGTCTCCGTTGCCTCCTCCTGGGTAAAAACAGAATACGCAGTGTCGGGACGGAGGGTCCTTCTGGAAAGCTTAGAGAGAGCAAGGATGGGAGCAATAAAGCAAAGAAACCAAGGGTAAGTACTGAAGAAAAAAAGCGTGCGGCTCTTTGACGTGACTATTGATGGCTTCGTAAAAAGAAAGAAATATGATCTTAATCAGAGCTCCACTAAGAAGGTATTAGAAAAAAATTGATAAGAGATATACATCGCTGAAGGAACTTCTTTTTTACTATGTATCTATAAAAATCTTATTGGAACAAAATCCATTATCAAAAGACTCATAATCGTGATCATAGTAGGTTTTGTGGATGATACGAGTACTTGTATTTTAGACAAGGTGAAGTATTTGAAAAAATCACCATTTTATATCGTTTTACATCATCATATTCCATGATTAAGCGATGCATATGTGTACAAGTATATTTAATTGTGAAAAATTTTGTAACGTTTTCCAAATGCGTCATTATTGTGTTGTTCTTTCCAAGCCAACCTATTCTCCATTGATTTCGTTTAAATTTGTTATATCTGAAACTATCAAGTTAAAGCAATGGTAGATTTATAAATTTCTGAAACTTTGTCACAGAAATTTTCTACGTTACTTCTCAAATGGTATGCTACTTCAGTTATTTTTTCGACTGAGCACAACACGTGGGTATGGGACGAATGTATGTACAGTTGTACTACCTATTACCATATGACTCTTTCAAAAAGGAAAAGAAATAGGCATTTGAATTTTCAAATTTCGAATAAATATAACATTTATCAACATATTGAGATTGAAATTTCCTTTTAATCAGTCATGTAATCCTTGGTTTTAATAATTGCTTTTTCGAAACAGCACCAAAAGTGAAGAGATCGGATCAAGTATCATGGGCGATGGTTGAGGATTATACTTTCAGAATTAAATTAAAAGAACTTACAATGAGAAATGATTTCATATTCTGTATTCCGTTATACTTCGTATTCCTTTAAAAATTAAATACAGATGTAGGATATCCTAGATGGATAAAATTTGAAAGAGAAGGGTAAAATGAATGAGTCGTATCTATAGGGATTATTTTTTAGTTGCAGGTATTCGTTTACGAGGGATAGTATCTAGGAAGAGGGACTATTTTGTAAAGGTAAAATTTGAGTGAGCGACTAAAATCTTTATCGGTGATTTTACAACCTGCTGCCATGCGCCACTGGCGGCTTGCAGGGTTAAATGCAAATGAAAAATCTTCTTGGATATTTTTTTCGCTATAACGGCCGTGTTAAGTAAACTCCATTCTAATTCTTGCCACATTTGTATATGACATTTCCTGTTGTTTGAAATGTTCCAAAAACATAAGAAACCATTGGTGAGGAACTCAAAGCTGTCAAGCTTAGCTGTTACAATGAATTAGCTCTGATCAATGCCATCGACATTGCCTCAGTCGAAAAATCTTAAAATATTAGGAATATGCGACAGCATTGCCAAACTAGTTGTAGTATTATTTTTAAAAGTGGTTATACAGCTAAGGTCATTTCGCACGTGGGCCCGCTTTTACCGAAGTCGAACGCTTAGCAAACTTGGTTATCCATGAATCCATATTGCCAAACTTCTAATTTAAAATAACCTTTCAGAGTTACCTCTATTTCGCCAAAATTATTTAAATGAGAGAAGCGAAATATCTTTTAAACACAAATAATACTATCGATAGAATGGAGATTGGATGTGATATATATGTTATATGAATTTAATATCAATTATTACTCTCAATATTATTTTCTTCGGCTTTATGAGAGATGCTTAACGATTTTTTAGCCGATATAAAATTCATCAGATCTCCCTTTTACAGAACAATTCAATCCATTGCGAATTTTGTTTCCGCCAAAGAGACTTTCATTTAATGTTGATACGACCAATACTTAGGAAATAAACGGTGAAGGTGTGGAGGATGGAGAAGAAGAAGTTGATGGTGAGGGTGCGAAAAAGACGCCAAGGCGCCGTTGCTGGGAAGAGACAAAGAATCCAGGAGATCAAGAAGTCACGCAGCTGTCTCCAAGCCTTCTCGAGAAAATAGACCTGCGGGCCAATCTCTTGGATGGAGACGTAGTGCTAGGAAATTATGAGGTAAGTAATCTCATTTACGTCATCAACGGCAAACTACTATGATTTTCCAAGACGATTAAAATAAATGGGAGAATTCCTGATCGAAGATACAGGTGAGTAACTACACTGGAATATTTTCCCTTGTTGATGTTTTCATAAGAATCCATCTTAGCCTGTAAGTGTCTAAAATGTCATAATAAACCACTACTCTTTAAGTTTCACTCGACTATCTAAAAGTGAAGCAACAAAATAAAGAAACTACCTGTCAATAAAAGTTACTGTAGAAAAAATAAACTGATGAGCGGTTTGATTTTATCTATATTACAAAGTAGAGTGTGGGTATTTTTATGAGTGTCCCCAAACGTTGCAAACTTTCAAACTTAGCGCATTATTAAAAGTCAACGTCCCGCAGATAATACTACTTTTCAATTACCTACCTAGCTCTCCGGTACTATCTTAGGCGATTCAAAGCGCACCCATAAGAAGTGCACGTCAAGTCCATATCAAGAGTTTGCAGACTTCATTTCTATTGCAAAATTACGAAATTTCATCGTACGAACTGAAATAAAATTTTATAAACCAGAATTTCTATGAAGATTCACACAATTTTTGTCGATTATAGATTTCGGCACCAAATTATGAGAACTTTGATGATATTGAAAATTTTCGTTTCCGATGAACAGTTCTATCAAACTAATCTGAGAGATTTTAGATTTTCTTCCGAACAAATAGGGTTATTTTATTTTATCTTACTTCTATACTCCACGTTGAGAATCATCGGGCACTTCTGCTAGTAAGTGTGTATGTATACACATATATAAGTATATTTTGATAAGATCGAGATTGCAAAACTCGACATAAAATACTAAACTATTGGATTTTCACTATCTTAAGAATATATGAGGTCATTCTTATGGAGTGAAGTAAGTCGATCAAGAAAATATAGCGACCAGATATGGAAATTCTTTTTCTTGAAAGCCTTACAAAAGGATAATACACTACACTCCTATGATAAATTAACATGAAGGTGCCGTATGTTGAAATATCTAGTAGAATCTCATACGCTTCCGCCCCACCGAGAACATTCGTACCTGTACGATGAAGACCAGAAAAGCGCCGGAATCTCGAGAACCTTTTTCCTTCCAGTTTCTTTTAAGAGCTACCTTTACGCTTATGTGAGGAGGAATCACGCATGACTCGCCATATATGTCGAATTTCACTTTGTTTCCTCTCCCATCGGCATGCCTTCCTCTACCGAATACGTCGGAACCTACCCGCTAATCAAAGCCTGCTAATACGTATCTAGGCATCTAAAGAGCATATTCAAAGCATAGTAGGTAAAGCGAATAGGATGCAAAGTTTAGCCAGTAGAATTCTGAGGGGCTGCTCATCGAGTGTAAAAGAAATAGCGTACTTTTCCCTGATTCGTCCTCTCCTTGAGTATTGCTGTGCGATTTGGGATCCTCACGAAGTAGGATTAACATCCCATCTTGAGATGGTTCAACGTAGGGCAGCTAGGTTCGTTAAGGGAGATTTCAGTTTTGACAGCAGTGTTTCGGCAATGATAGAATGGATAGAATCCCTCGGATGGAACTCGCTTAGTGATAGAAGACTTGAATACCGTAGGAAGCTTTTCGATAAGTTTGTCACTACGGATCTCGGGGAGGAGATAGTTGATTTTCTCATCCCAGCTTGTAACGCACGTAATCTTCGAAAGAAAACAAAAAAACGATACAGGGAAATAGTCGCCAGGACGGATAGATATTTTTGATCATTTTTCCCGCGAAGTATCAGAGAAGCTAATAGCTATCCAGGGTAGTTAGGGATATAGGTGTTTTACACCCCCTGCCACGCGCCTTTGGCGGTTTGCAGGGCTTAAATGTAAATGTAAATGTAAATGTAGGCGATATCCTTTCCGCTGATCTTTGGAAGGAAACCATCCTTCACTTCATCGCCTTCCATTTAAAAATCTTTTAAATAAGAATATAGAAATTCTTCATTATAATTATGAAAATATGTTCAATATTTAACAAAACATGAACGATAGAAAAATCTCAAATTCGCCATATTCCGGTTATAACATAAGTTTCCGGACAATCACTTAGACTATATAAGGCCAGGGGTGTGAAACAAATTTTATATTGGAAGGTATTACGTGTAGTGTTTTTTCAAGTTATTTTCAATTTCCTCTGAATATTTTCCAGTTATAGTCTCTTTCCGATTATGAATAACTTTTATATAATTGTATGTATCTTCACTAAGTTTGTGCTTTGCTTGGAAAATAGAAAAACGGAAAATAAATCCTTATAGGTGTCACTCAAGCCCTTCCATGTTTAAATAAATTTACTGCTATAGAAGCAGCCTGAACTGACAGTTAAGAATCAGAAAAAACGTCAGTACTCAATTGAACAGAACATATTCGTTATGAACCGCTGAGATTTTCCTTCCCATGTATGTACCTACTTAAACAGACATTGATTAACTATGAAATAAAACTTATGTCTTTTTCTTAATTTAATTATTATGCTGCTGAATTGAACTGGCACTACTTCTATCAACCAGAATTCTTATCCATTGGAATAAACTAGTTTATAACAAAAATCCATTATTATCATGACAACTCATAAAGGGCTATTATCTAACCCAGCAGCATTATAATGGTGAAATGTGGTCTGTAAGATGTCTCCAACACTACATCATTGGATTTTCCAGATTACATTGGATCTGCTACCAATTAATTTTAGAAAGCTCCCAAAGTGATACTGGGTCAACAATATACCCCCCTGGAATCAAACCTAAGACCACTTCCACCAAAGAAAAAGGTGTCACCCCCTTTGCTATCCAATACACCAAGACCAAGGATCTAACACCAAGAGAGATAGGGCTGTTTAATAAAATCCTTAACATGGAAAAATTTCTTCAGTTGGATTCTTTTGTTTATTACAGAATCTCAAGGAGTTGGATCTTAGTGATAATGAGATAGAAAGACTTGATGTGAGATCTCTGCGACACCTATCAGTAGTCCAATGTGCAAGGAACTCTCTCGTCCATCTTTCTCTGCCTGGTCATAAACTCACAACTTTAGTTGCTTCTCAAAACAGTAAGTACATATCTGAATCTTTTCGGTTTATTGCTTTGGAAAATATAAAGACCTCACAGTTGCTTCAGTAGTTTAGTTGTTTCAGCCAATCACTCCTGAATACATATTTTGTTCAAATCACATCTAGACTTGGATATTCAATAAAGTCAATTGTGTAGTTAAAAAACTCATGTCTTGTTTTGCATCTATTATTTATCATTCAAGAAATAATTTCATCTTATCTCTGAGATACAATTGTAAATATTGCTACAACCATTCAAAACAATGAAACATTATGTTACAACCCAGGAAGTTATATGAGTGATTTACATGTAAACTGTGATGTAATATTTACTAATTTACTGATCATATTAAATGCAAAATGAGATCATTAGTTAAAGCAGCTTAATTACACTTCTCTAATCATAATAATAATATGTATATTTGTTTGGTAGGGTTGGTTTCACTTAACATTGAGCCTACACCATTAAATCTGGAACACCTCAATGTCTCAAGGTAAATTTATATGTGTAATAACTTCATTTTTAAACAATGGATAGAGCAAATTTTGAATATATCAAAAACTTGACTAATTCATCAATTTTCATTTAAAGAAATGAACTAGAAGTATTACCTGACTGGCCATGGGAAAGATTTCGCCAATTAAATTTCTTAGATGCTTCTCACAATCATCTTCAGAATCTCCCGCATCGGCTTCATGTTGCTCCAAACCTTACAGAGTTGCACCTTCATGCCAATCGAATTAACACCCTTCACGAGGGATTTCTATCTTCACCCAGGTATGTAACTACTCAAAAATTCTGAAAGGCAAAGTTCAATGATATAAGTATATTGCTCATAAATCATTTTTAAGATTCTTGTTTTTACTATTTACTGAATTTAAATAAAAAATGCAGTGACATCACAATGTTGATCCCATTAATATATACTCGTACATTTATTTAGATAAATCCTTTACTATCTTTACAATGTCTCTAAATACAATTCTTTATCTTTCATAAGTGTGTTCCTAATAATGAATATATATGGTGCTTAAATAATTTTCTTCTATTTTAAAGCCTGCAAGTTATAAATCTCTCCAACAATTTGTTAAGTGGTGGATTGCCGACTTTAGTATTAGGATCTAATGGCCTTCTCCCATGGAGCAGCCCATTACTATCCTTGCGACTCACTGGAAATAACTTGACAGATGCTATATGGGAAGCTTTATCAGAGCTAACTGCTCTTCAGGTGCTTCACCTAGCTTACAACTCCTTGACAACAATGCCAGAAAAGTAAGTGATGAAAATTCACAGTTAGTGCAGTCCTATATGTAACTGACAGTATGTTTATCTACATCATTCTAACTTTATTTCCTTTTGAATTAATTTTCAATTTTAATAGACAAATATATGTAACAGAAAATTCTAGTTTCTATTCTCTGCAAGGGAGCTTACAGGTTACTTGAGTAAAAAGCCCATGAGTAACATTGTAAATAAATGATAAAGTGATTGAATTGAGAATGTATACATGGATAAAAATTATACTTAAAATTATTTTTCTTAAATTAAAAGTATTTTGGAAAATAATTCACTCATACTTTTTTACTAATAAATAATTTCCAGATGTGTGGAAATGTGGACTGATATGGAAGAGCTAATTGTATCTGGTAACATGCTCTGTATTCTGCCAGATTCCATTGGACAACTTCAAAAGCTAAGGGTACTGAGGGCTCACTCAAACAAATTATGCAAACCACCAAAGGAATTAAGTAAACTAAATAACTTAAGGGTATGCTCTTTGACTATTAATTCTTTTATTTGATATATGACTCCAAACCATGTATATTATTGAATGAAAATATGTAACTGAAAACAGCAACTAAAAATGTTACCCAGAAAATAAATGCCTTCCTATCAAAATTAAATATATATTACATAATTTTCTTGAACAACAAAAAATTCATTACAATTAGCATTGAAAGTTTCACTAGTCAACACATTAGAAGTTAATAATAAAATCAGTCAGTCAGACTCCTTATTGAAAGGGTTAGTATTGCCCTCATAGTGTGTTGATTAATCAATGACTAAGTTTTCCTATAATAATTTTATAAATACTTAATATATCTTGTGATGTATACTGCTGGACAAAATGAATGCAACACTTGCGTAGCACTGCACATGTCCGAAAGCTGAAGCTCTTGGTCTGAGCAAGAGATATATGACAACAGCATGACTGCAAAGTTAGGAGGGGTGGGGAGAAGGCGGAGCCTTAGTTTTTCGGTAGGATCCTGTGGATCTCGTAAAGATGACCCTCGGTCAGTATGGTTGGCATCTCTGCATGTTTGTGAACGGATTCGGAGAGGGACCGCAAAATACGAAATCTTAAGAGTTCCCGTTTATTGGAACTTTTGGCGAAAACAATACACAATCAAATCTTATGAAAGTTCAAGGGTTTATCCTGGAATTTATAGGTCTTTGAAGAAGAAATGTCATTCATAGCTGCTCGCATTACGTTTGGTGCTCGTGTCTACACTTCTTTAAATTTTCTTCATTCAAGAGACATCAATTGGCTATGTCTGTTCACATCTTAATTGAACCCAAAGATATTCCTTCTTAAGTCAAATCAGTATTCTTCATTTTGAAGAATAGTGGTAACTGTAAACGAGTATAAATTTCTCAGACAACCTTTCCCGTTGCATCAATTTCATGTCGCTCTATCACTCCATGTAAAGTTCCAAGGAATATGACCCAACTTTTTTACCTTGTACAGGCAAACTTTTTTACTTTTGTACAGGCAAACAGTTCTTCAAATATATTGGAATCAATGAATGACCTACATCATCAGCAGGAATATAATATTCCATTTTGCTCTAAAGTTCAAGACTTTCACTTTCATTAGCATGAAATTTTCCTCTGCTAAATAAATTTGTCTGCATCTTCTACATTATCTAGAGTTTTATCTATAACAGAAGCTTCATTTGAGATATTATTCTGAATAAATGGTTCAAAACTATTCTAAAAGAATCTAAACCAACTCTACAAATTTAACTTTTCAAAATGTTGATTTCAGCTAATAATGCAGATGATAGTAAACACTGTTTATGGATGAAAGAAGAGTTCTCGGGATTCCAGCCACGTGAGGTCAACTGTCATAGATGTCCTCACCCGGCTGGAATCGTGAGAACTCTTCTTTCATCTGATACACCAGGAAAGCACCAGATAATTACTGTTTATGGATATTATATGACAGACATTCTAAGACAATTACCAATAATAAAATAAATGCTGACACAATTAACGATAATTTTATGAATTTTGATTCATTTTTGAATTCATAATCATTCCTATCTTTTTCTTCTTTAAATAGGTACTGGATTTATCTCATAACCAATTAGAAAGGGTAAACCTTGGAGACCTAGTACCACAGAGGTTGTCTTTTCTTGATCTCTCTGGAAATTCACGTCTGCATGTTGATCCAAGCCAATTTAATTCCTACAGGTACTAACATTCTATGGACAGTAAGATTCTAACTTCTGATTCTCAGATTCGAGTTTTTTATTATTAAAAAAAATCTTTTCTAGTCTAGAAGGGTTTTTACTGCTTTTCTGACTCTCCAGAGATATAATTCAATAACTATACTTTTCTAATTACTGACATCATCATGGATCTCTTTCTTATTAACTGTGTTTTACTCTTTCAAATTATCAGATCACAAAGGAGAATGAGCCTTGTGGATGTGTCTGGAAACAATCGTACTTCTTTGCCCTCAGCTCCATACCATGAGGCTGGGGAATCATATCAAACAGTGGATGAAAGCATTGAAGGTACAGACCAGCACATTGGTCCTCCATGGAAAATAGGATTTTCAGAAACACCAGGAAATCATAATAGGTAAGCTATAACTAAATGTCTTGATACTGTTATATCCTATATTTTGCATTTGTGAACCTAAAATTTGAAAAAGAAACAATTCTTATTTTTTAGCAGTTTAAAAATAAATGGATTGTTAACTGAAACATCCTACTTATTAGTACAGTCATAGTATCTTTTATAGTTTTTTGACATATGGTTTTGTTTACCAGATAAGCAATGTTGAAATTTTTCAAACCTAAGTTCAGAAGAGGTCAAGTAAATAACGTTTTCTATCATCATACTAAAAACAGAAATTTAATGAAAAATCATTCATTCATTCATCAAAACATTAATTTTTATTAGAATGGAACTCATGTATAGGTTTACAAAAATAAAATAGCCTACTAATTTAAAAAAAACACTCATGAAAAGTTTTTTGATAGCATTATTATTAAATCATCATTTATAAATTATTGGACTAAACTCTTGTGAAAAATTAATTAGCTGTAATGTAAATAAATTATATTTCTGTATATATAGAATACATATATTCTTACACATTTACTATTAAGGGTAAGAGAAAATTGATATTTATATATGATAGATATTTATGCATGGTTCTTGGGTGACTTTCAGAAGAAATGTGAAGTGTAACCAATACAGAGAGACAAATCAAATTTCACAATAATTATATAGAACTTTTCAGAAAATTATTGTATATTTGTTTGCACCTATAAAAATTTCATATCAGTGGCTTACAGAATTCAAAATAGTGAGTTTAGCGGTTCACAAGTTCTAAATTGTTGGCAACTACTGGATTAATATGTGATACTTATGCTCATAATTGTTACACTAGTATAGATACAATTGATTCTGTATCAGAATAGTTTTTAATCCTCGTAAATTGTTTAAAAAATTCTGATGAATGAATTAAGTTTAGCATTAAAGGAACTCCATATAATCTCCTAGATTGCTTTGAAATAAGTTATTCCCAATAAAAATTCTCTTAGGATTTCAAATTGATTACCAAAAACTATAAAAATTAAAGTAAAGGTTCTGATAAAAATTGCTCAGAAATTAGAATGTTTTAGATATAAATTTTTATGAAGAATTAAATATTATTAATTTTTCTTCAAATAAAAGGCTCTACACAACTCAGATTCGACTACCTGCATTTTGTAACACTGAAGGCTTATTTGGACTCTTTGATGGAGGTAGTGTAAGACAAGTTAATGAAGCAGCTGCAGAAACTGCCTCATTGCTGGCTTCTGTTGTTCCCAGGATTCTTTTAGAAGAAAGAACAGTAAAGGAGACAGCTACAGACTACATGAAATACACTCTCTTATCAGCCCATCGGTAAGGTGGCAAACAAATTGAATTTAAAAAAAATATATTAGTAATAAAAAACAGATATGTTCATCATTTCATAATATTTAAGAGTTCTCATATTTATTGTCCTTTTGTGTTCTACTTTAGGTAGCTATTATTCCAATGGGTGGTTATGATATTGAGTTTCTTGTTATCTATAACACTTGACTCAAATAGAAACAATCTCTAATGAATTTGATCTTTACTATATTTTAGCAGTAATATTTGATGTATAGTAATACTTACATCTTGAATTGACATATAAAAAATATTTCCAATGATAATAACTTGTGCTAATAAAATCTTCCTCTCTAAACCTTTGCTTAAAGAGAGTTGAAGGAAAAAGGACAAAGATTTGGTGCATGTGCTATTCTTTGTCATATAACAGCTGAAGGAAACTCATGTAAGGCTGGATTAAACAACATAATAGCAAATGAAGAAGACAACCATCCACAATATGTGCTGAGAATTGCAAGTGTAGGCAGAGTTGGTGCAGTATTATGTAGGAAAGATGGGACTTTGTTACCTCTTACCGCCCCCATTAAAAGTCTGGAAGAAAATGGATTGAATAGTGAAACAGAAGAGGTAATAAAATTTGATAAGAATGAGACAGAAATTAATAATATTTTAATAATATAATTAATCATATTTTAATGTTTGAAATAAAGCTGAAGAAAAAATAGATATGCAAGCTAAAAACTCAAACCAAAAATACTTTATTATTATTATATTTAGTATTATTTTAGTATTTAGTGGCTTATAACACCCACTTTTTTTCTCTAATTTAAGTCTGAAATTCTACCTGCATGTTACATGCATAGACTACTGTTTTATTTGAGCTTTATTGAATTACTGATTTTTATTATAATTTCCTTCATTAATTCCATCCTAAATTTCAAAGTATTGTATGTTTTCACATATTTTATCTTTTAAGCAGGAGGAAAATAAATTGCAAAGCAAAATTGATCCGCAAGATCAACATGCATTGGGGTTGAGTGCTTCTTTTCCACAAGTTGTACCAGATCCATATGTTACAGAGGTTGCTCTATCACCAAAAAGAGATCACTGTATCATCATTGCCAATAAAATGTGAGTGAATTGATTGTGTACCGAACAGTTTTTCTGCATTCGATTACCTTCCAAAATAAGTAAAATTGAAAGTTAAAAATGTGACAGGACAAAATTCCTAGTTTCAAGATATTTATTTTCTTATCAATAAATGACACTGTCAGACTTAAGAGGATAATTGTTATTAGAATAATGTAGATTTTAAAAGATTAGTTTTACTAAGGTAGTTCCAAATAGATATGTGGTAGGTTTTCATTGAAACCAATCTTGTCAGCCTGCTAATTTGAAGTTCAGTAAAAGTTTTATCTTTCAAAATGCAACATATTTGTAGCTCAATAAAAAATTCAAAATAAATGAATTAGTAGCTGAATCTGAACATAAATAGAAAATGCATAACCCTATCAAGTATTTTATATATTTCTAATTCTTAAGGGAAATAATATTATACAGTAGTATCTATAGCTTTTGGGCTCTTCTAACTTACGGAATAAATTTGATGCACAGCACCAGTTAGAGAGTCCTCTTAACTAATCTCACTCTTACTCTGATAAGATTACTAACATTAAATCCCATTATATATAGATTTTGGGCATCAGTGCAGCAAGATGAGGCTTCCCATGAGGCTGGAATGATGCTAAGAAACTCTGCTGAAGCTTGTGGGACAGAAGAAATGTTAACAGCAAAAAGACTGCAAGATCTTGCACAAGGCTATGGTAACACTGGAAATTTGAGCATCATAGTGGTGCATCTTTTTGGGTGTAATGTATGTGGAACTTTCAGTTAGTTTGCATACTTAAACAGTAAATGTTCAGAGAACAGAACAAAAACGTCTCTCAATGTTGTCTTTTTTTATTCAGGACAAACAAAATGGTATTAGGAGGGATGGCATGAGAAAGTCCTTAAGTTTGATTCAAAGGAATGGTACAACAGATATGCTTATGAAAGAGCTAAAGGAGGAGCTTCGTTCACACCATCCTTGCCATCGCCACTGCTGCTGTCACTGTTCATGGACTACAGAAGAAGATAAAGAAGAATGCCACCTTTGCCTTCCTCATGTGTGCCACCGGAGATGGTGTGCTGGCATGCCCGAGGAGCGTGGAGGATGTTCTGTCGAAAATGGGTTAAAGCCAGTAGCTGTCACCAATGGAATTACTCACTACAAAATTCAAACATTATCAAAATCTAAGCTTTCAGACAGTAAAATTGTTCAAAAAGATGAAGTATGCACAAGAAATAAGAGCACCGTTTCTGAATGCCATACTAAAACCATTAATGTGGCAAGTGAAGTTTGTGTGGATGAACATGAAGTACATGGTAAAAATTTACCAGAACGATCT
Source organism: Ladona fulva (assembly GCA_000376725.2). NCBI lineage: Eukaryota > Metazoa > Arthropoda > Insecta > Odonata > Libellulidae > Ladona > Ladona fulva. The sequence goes on from KZ308309.1 coordinate 1,004,520, forward strand.
TCTCCCAGTGGACAAAGTGATGACACTCCTACAGGCAGCACAAAGGATAAAAACGACTTAGAGGATAAGACGAGTCAAGGAAATTCAGATAGTGGTTTGAGCCAGTGCACTATCAAAGAAAATTATTGGGATGAGAATGGAAAGAATGGAGAAGTTTCAAAATTAAGAAGAATACCAGGAGCTTGGGATGTTTGTGTTGGATCAGAGTCAGTTCTAATGAGAGAAAAAGGGCTTCATAAAGTTAGTGCAATGCCAGCTTTGGTGATGGCAGATGATTACAATATCCTTGGAAACAGAGAGAAAGGACACAGTGAAGAGGAAAGCAGCCAAGTGGGCGGTGTTGATGAGCGTTTTAAGTGTTGGGAGTACATGTTGGAACAAAATACTCAGCTGCTCTTTGACAAGGAGTTAGACACAATTTCAAGGGGTATTGTTAGAGGGAGAACAAGGGCGCCCTGGACTGATGGCCATACAGCCAATTCTTCAGGTCCAGTCCATGCAAATAACTCTGGTCCTCCCCAGTATAGACCTCCCCCCTCTCCAGCACCATTCCACTCCCGCAGATTTTCCAGTGCACGAGGTGTGGGTAAAGGGGGAAGGGGATGGGGAAAATGTTCTCATAATGGAATCAAGTGGGGAGGTAGTGGGAGAGGGCATCCTCCAGTAGAAATTCATTCACCACCAATTCAGGGTGGTCCAAATGCTGCATACTTTGGAAGTTTGCAACGCTTGTTACCAGGACATGTTGGGTTTGACTTTGAAGCAGTTCAGGAAAGGCACCGTTCTCACAATGGAAGCAGGCATGATGATATAAGTGAGGGAGAAAGATCATGGGAGAAAGATAATGAAAGCAGCACTGGTGAGACAGAAAGTCGTATGCAGTCTTACTGGGGAGTGGCTACCACTGAGCTTTAACTGGCAAACAAAATATCACCAATAACTTAAAATATGATACCTCCATATGTAAAAGTGCATTGTATTTATTTAAAATATATACATATTTAGAAACAAAATTGTAAATGAGTTAGCAAATTTGGTCAATTGAAGTATTTAAGGCTTCAATAGTGTGAATCTCCCATTGCCAATAAATGTACAACCAGATTTTGTAAGTTAAAATTTTCCAATATATTATTTGACTTTCATAAATGTAATAACTTTCATAATTCTACATTCGAATCAGAGATAAATGGAATATAAAAACATCAAAGTTTACGGATAATAAGAAGCCATTTTTCTCGTAAAATAATTTTTGAAAAATCAACCTGAATCTTGAACAGTTGACATCCATAGATGAAGTCCTCTCAGGTTCTCCACCAGATTAGATGATCCATTGCCAATGTTTCGATAACAAACTCTGCCATCGTCCTCAGGGCACCCTAGAGAACTTCATCTACAGCATATGCAAGGAAAGCCTGAAATCTTTCAGTTGACATCCATGATAGATTTTGCTTAATTTAAGATTATTGTGTATAGTAATGTGAAATCAAAATGAATTCCAAAAATTTCCACAATCTTTGATTAAATATTTTAATTCTTTCTTATAAAAGTAAAATAGACGAATCCATGAGCATGAGATTTCTAATTGAAAATTATTCTGAATTAGAGGGGTAAGTACAACAACTGCTGCATAAAAATTTAGCCAAAGGAGAAGTTATAAAAACATGGCAAGAGTTCATATATTATACTGTAATAAATGGACCTATCTCATTCGGTTCAGGAACCAAGACTGAGCTTGGGTTTCCCCGTTTATTCACAGTCGTGTTCTCGACAGTTGAACATTNACTAAGAAATAATTTATTAAAATGTAATTTAGGTATTCTTATGTATCTGGTCTTTATTTCTAATAATATCTAGCTGCTATTCGCTGAAAATTATTAGAAAAACTGCTTAAAATCTAAGGATTTATACTAGTTGTATGCAATCTTAGACATTTCTTCCTATATTAATGATTTGATTTTCAACAGTTAAGACAGGAAATAAAAAGATGTGAAGAACTAAAGAGGCAGAATATCAAGCAATTTGTCGAGAAATTGCGTGCAGAAATAAGGGATCTGTGGGAAGGTTGTTTGCTTGGTAGTGAAGAGGAGTCAGAATTTCCAGCTATCAGCTCTACCAATTACACTGAAGAATTGTTGGAATTGCATGATTTAGAAGTTCTGAGACTTAGAAAAGAAGTGGAAAACAGCAAAAATGTCTTGGAATACCTTGGGAAATGGAATAGGCTTTATTGGAAGCAAATTGATTTGGATGATAGGGTTGATGATCCTGATAGGCTCTTTGATAACAGAGGTGGTCAACTCTTGAAAGAAGAAAAAGAAAGAAAGGCCATACAAAAGGTAGATCACTATGGTTGAATCTTAGCATCTGCTTGATATTAAGTAAATTTGCATGTTTTTTTATCTAGTATACTATAAGTTAACTAAAAAGTATATAGAATTTTTATTTAACTTATTATTTACTTTCATGTATATTTCTTTCCAATGTCATAAGGAATATTAAATTATCTGTCCTTCTGATAGGCTTCTGAGTATAAAATAATGAGAATGTATTCCAATATAAAAAGGAATAAAATCTAATCTGAGAACAACAACAACTGAACGAATCAAAATCAGGTGATGAAATGGGAAGTAAAACGTTCTCTGAATGAATTCATGTGCTATTTCAAATCGGCCAATTTCGTTCATATCATTTGAGACTTTGAGTGACTTGGAAGGAATGTATAGTGACCAGTCACACTAAAGTCACGTTCCACTCTTCAAAATACCGGCTCAATGATATCTAAACGAGAAATTATGATTTGATCAACATGGCATGTCGCACTTCATTCAATTCAAGGGAAGTATGCAAATTACAGAAACAATAATAATCCAAACGATATACGGGTAAAATAAGTATGGCTTTCAACTGTCATTATAACTGACGCCTATCTGCTCTACCAATGAACCTGTAAATTATATATTTTTAATAATAAGAAGATCGAAATATATGGGTTTAATTACTTTCAAAAGATTTAATGTACGATTACCATTTGTCTTTAAAAAGTAGCTTACTTTTACTTATTATTATAATCAGATCCATAGTAAATAATGTTGTTTACCTTTCGCTGGGTTAAGAGAGTATGAATTTTGATCATTTTTCTCAACCTTGATTCATTTAAATCAGAAATTTTTCTGGAGATGATTATGACTAAGTTATAAAAATCAACTAACCGCCATTTCAGATCGTCCGTACTGATTTTTACATTGTATCATAGATGGTAGCAGTAGTAAGGTGGTGCACGAAACGGCTATCCCCGCGACCAGTAAAAACGAAGGTATTTAAAAAGTCATCCACCAATGAATGAATGAGTCAGTTAACGTTCAAATTTTGAAGCATTCAAAGGCGATCGAGAAGAGTTCGATAGTTTAGGTGTGTCTTCGCGGTAATCCGATTTTCCGTAGGTAGTTTCCAGTTAAATAAGAATGACAGCTAGGAATGAAGAGGCATTATGGTTTGTGTCCTTTCATTATCATTGGAAACTTAAGCAATTTTTTATCAAATAATCCGAAATTATTAGGAATAGTAATATTTTTAATTAATGTTGTCACTCCACCATTTACAGGCCTCTACACATCACGAGAATGATAACCCGAATGAAAGATGACATAAAAACCCTGAACGGTCTCTGGAAAGAAATGGGATTCTCGAAGGAAGGAATGGAAAACCGAATGAATTTAGTGGAGATGCATTGTCGGGTAAACGGTTGCGATATTTTCCTAATGGTGATCTGTTAGTTTTTCTCGATACTTAATTTTACCTTGCCTATACAGGACATGTTCAAAACTATGGTGGAGGAAGAAGAGGATTACAAATCGAGATTGAAAATTGAAGTTAAGCAGTTTACAGATGAAGTGAAACATCTTGCTAATGTATGTGTAATGGTTGTAAATTGATTTGATTCCTGAATGTTTGCCTATCGTGAAATACTTAATTATCCCTTCTAATCTGTTTCAGGAATTGAAGGAAGATATTAATTTAGATTTCCAATTTGAAAGCCTTGTTTCAGCAGAAAATGCACTGAAAGCACAATTGGAAAGGCTGAGAAAGATAAAAGAGGATAGGCTGAAAAAGTACTGGGCACTTATGGCGAAGGTAATGAAGGCCATTAACAAGATTTAATAGTCATTCGATCCGTCAAAAAATAATAATGGACTTTATTTGGACGTTATCGGGACTAAAAATATCAGCCTATCCTTTAATTTTACATGATACGTATTGTATATGACCAAGTAGGTGTATGGTTATATAGAACTAGTATCCATTATCTTTTCAGTACACTGTGTAATTGGGTTTACTTAGAAACTATATCGGTGTATTCTTTTTCGTAAAAATTGTAAATCACTGACAGAATTTTTACTTGTAGGACAAGTGCATTAGCCTCCGTTTAGGAATTAATGAATATCCTGCATCTGAGAACAGCATACCTACAGCAGAATATTTGAAAACCTTGACGAAAGAAATCGTCTCCAAAGAAAGTGATTTGGTGAGTTATATAAGCTACAAGCCCAACGTTGTTTTTAGTGGCTTGTATTTGGATTTTCTGTAAAGAAATTTTTTCCTAGCTTTTCCGTCTGTTTTACCTTGATCTACTGATCTCTCAATCAATCTTTTTCCTAAAAAGCACATTTTATTATGCCTTCCATAATTATAGTATTGAACAGTTCCTTTTTTTAATGGTGCACCATATTTATTTATTTAAAACTACTATGGTTGACGGTGGTAAAATTGTTCGCCTTGTTTCCGATTGCATTCATGGTAGATTTTCTAATAATTCTCTGAGAATGAATGCCCTTAGTTTAAGGGTAAATAGATGGCAGAAATGGATGTTCATTCATAACTAAGTTTCTTTCTGATGGTTGCAGGAAAGACTTGAGAAGGTATATCTGGAAAAGAGGGAGATAATTTTGTCTCTCATGAATGAAATGGAGATAAAACCCAGTACTGCACTTGAAAAAAACATTGCCTCTGATGGCATCAGTAGCATTTCTTTAAGCAAAGAGTTCTTAAACTCAGTTCAGGTATTAGTAAAGTCTAGTTTCATCTGATGTTTTAGTAATTATTGGTTCATTTTAACAATATTTAGATATGTAAACTATCGATATTGGTTGAGTTTTGCATAGTTTAGTAAATTTAATGTGTGCTGTAGTGCTACCATCAAGACTTGCTCCAACAATGCCAAGAAAGGAAGGAGCTTGCAATTCAGCTGAGGGAAACGCTCTCTCTTCTCTGGGATAGACTTTGTGTCTCTGCTGCTGTCAGAGAAGTTTTTCATGTGGATCATCCAGGTCATGGAATTAGTACAATTAATGCTGTAAGTTTTTATTACATTATCTAGACTGATCTTTCATGAAGTATCTTGCATTTTCTATATAAATTAATGCTATTAAACTGTTATTGCAGTTATGATCAGATACATCTTGAATTAGTTAGTTCTACTAAGAAATAATTTATTAAAATGTAATTTAGGTATTCTTATGTATCTGGTCTTTATTTCTAATAATATCTAGCTGCTATTCGCTGAAAATTATTAGAAAAACTGCTTAAAATCTAAGGATTTATACTAGTTGTATGCAATCTTAGACATTTCTTCCTATATTAATGATTTGATTTTCAACAGTTAAGACAGGAAATAAAAAGATGTGAAGAACTAAAGAGGCAGAATATCAAGCAATTTGTCGAGAAATTGCGTGCAGAAATAAGGGATCTGTGGGAAGGTTGTTTGCTTGGTAGTGAAGAGGAGTCAGAATTTCCAGCTATCAGCTCTACCAATTACACTGAAGAATTGTTGGAACTGCATGATTTAGAAGTTCTGAGACTTAGAAAAGAAGTGGAAAACAGCAAAAATGTCTTGGAATACCTTGGGAAATGGAATAGGCTTTATTGGAAGCAAATTGATTTGGATGATAGGGTTGATGATCCTGATAGGCTCTTTGATAACAGAGGTGGTCAACTCTTGAAAGAAGAAAAAGAAAGAAAGGCCATACAAAAGGTAGATCACTATGGTTGAATCTTAGCATCTGCTTGATATTAAGTAAATTTGCATGTTTTTTTATCTAGTATTTATCAATATTTCATTTATAGGAGCTACCTAAGGTGGAAGAAATGTTGATGAAGCATTATAGAACATGGTGTGAGATTCGTGGTAGAAACTTCATTTTTGAAGGATTAGAACTCTCAGAATACATAAACGAAATGTGGAAAAAGTATCATGGAAGGAAGGAAATGGAAAAAATGGAGAGAGTGAGTATTTTTTACATTCTTATGGTCTTAATGAGCCAGCTTAAAAGTTGCATTCTACATTTAGTAATATTTAAGGAAATGAAGTCATTCGAATTTTTCATCTTTTTTCCTTATCCTAATGTTCACACATGGATTTCAATTAAACTTATTTCTGTATATACCCTTCTCCCACTGGTTCCCATCATTTCATGAAATCTTCCTTGCATACCACTATTCCTCATTCAACCTCATCTATGCACCTTCCATCCCAAGAAAGAACCCTACCTAAACAGGAAAATTGATTGACCTTTTCTAGTTTTTCCATACCAACCCATCGATTAAATTTCTTTCATTTAATAAACTTCATTACTCATTTGTGTGACATTTATTTTCATCCCAAACTCTTTTGCTTTACCATTTAGCACATTTGCTTAAATTTGTAAACCTCTTTCAGAAACACAAGTTATAGAGTTGTCATCAGCATATCTTATTGACTTCACTGCTTTACTACCAAATACAACTGATTATTTCTTCCCAAGCTGTTTTTGCCATTTTCATTACTCATATATTTTAAAATGCTGTTGACAAAGGACAGTATTTCCTAACCATATTGTTACTAAAGGAATAACAAGTGTGAAAAATAGTGACATGACTGGGACTCTAACCCAGGTCTCCCACTTCCCAGGCAGGTATTCTAACCCCTGAACTACCATGCCTCATCTCTTCCACACTGTTAAGGGAAGAGATGTAGAATGTTGAATACTATGCAGGATCAGCCAAAGGACTTTATCCTGCATAGTATTCAAACCTTTCCTTAATTCATATTGTTACTAACTAACCATTTTGATTCTCTATCAGCTATCCTAACTCAGTTTAAGTACAGATTTTTCCTCAATCACCTACCTTACCAATACAGTCCAATATTTCCGTATATCTCCAACTCTCTGTACTCTATTTATTATCAATAGCAAATGTAGAAAGAAAGAAATATTTTATCAATAAATTAGGCCCCTCATACTGCCAAGTGGGTTGAGAGAAAGTTGTCCATGGTACAATTCTTGGTGGGGGTCATAATGTAGACCCAGCATCATAGGTATGCTGTTACCCGCTTTGAATCCCACCTGACTAGGCCACATCCCCCTAAAAGATGTTGTGCCATTAACCTAAGTTGGCAACAAATTACCATTCCACTTGGGTATAGACGTCTCTTTGTCTCCTAATGTGAAGATACAATTTTTCAGTTATACATGATTTTATTTGCAGAAACGAGCCAAAGAAATGCTCTTGGATCAGGAAGCTAAGTTAGGGACACAAGTTAGTGGAAGTAAAAGAAAATGTTTAACAACTCCTGGAAAGTCTCCTGCTTCTTCTAAGGTACTTCGTTTAGCTCCAGTAAATGATAAGAAGAAGACACCATCCAAGGTATACTATTGATCTCTCTTTAAGAAAGTAGTTCTTTTTAATTATTCATCCTATATTAGAGTTCATTGTATTTATGCTTTATTTAACTCAATTTTCATAAATTTAATATTTACCATAGTTTTTAGTTTATTCCATCAATGTTTTCACAGTACATAGCATCATACAGAGTAATAAATTACATGAAATACTTTCATATCATAATAATTATCTCATCTTTATTGGGCAAATTTTAGTCTAACTATACTTTTACAATTACACCTTGTAAATTAGCTAATGCAAAAAACCTGTTGAAACCAAAGTCTTTTGTTTCTAGTCTTGCATACTAAACATACACAACAGTCTAAGATTTTTATATAATTCTACATTCCTGTATACTAATAAATTAATTAATAACT
>KZ308309.1:1052289-1404637 GCA_000376725.2 Ladona fulva
GAATGAAATCTAGATGGTCAGGCGTTACTTTGTGGAAAGCCATATTAAGTAATGAAAGGATAAAACTTTGTAATTTCCACACTGAATTTATTATATACGACCGGTTTCGCCACCGGAGTGGCATCGTCTGGTACAAAAATATTGTTTCGATTGTTTAAATAGCAGGGAGGGGAAAGAGGAGGAGAGGTTAGGGAAATACTTTTTTGGGGAGGGAGATAAGAGGTGAGGTTTGGGAGAAGGTGTGCTCATTAGTTAGGAAACCATTTTCCGCCGAAGTCGAAGAATTGAATTTCATATCAAATAAAAGATCTATTCTAGATCTATAAAATGAGTATATGCAATGCTCAGTAAGTTTTGAACTCTTTGAGGAACGGGAGTTTGACTGAGAGTGTGCATGTGCCTATTTCTGCACTTTTTTGCAAAATTTGACAAGCCGCCATTTTGTAACTATTCGGACTATCAGTCTAGGAAATGGCAAATATGCTTCTATGGTTACAATAAACATTATGCCAGAGTTTAAAGAAGATCCAAAAATGTGATGTTTTTTTGTTCAGTTTGGCGTGGAATGACCCATTAGGAACATTTGTACCAATACACAGAAAAAATCTTTTGACAATTGGAACCATACATAGGCCCTAGAAATTAAAAATTCCACTTATTTTTTTTATCACACCTCAATCATCATTATCATATCATTAATAGAAGTTTGTTTCAGGTTGTTCAACTTGTTTCTCTCCCAGCTGTATAATGTCATTTGTTATCTCACCATGCAGGTAAGATGTATATCCAACCTCATATATCAAACTTACAACCAATGTGACATATAAACAGGTGCTCTGAATTTAACCTATTCATAAGTTGAGGAGTAACTCTACATGGTGAACAGACCAAGTAAAAAGGAAACCAGGGTGAAGAAGATGGGACAATCTACAAAAGTGGAAATGTCTAAAGATGATTGATGGGGCAAACACAAACAAAACGGTAACTATTCTTCCATGATAATAAACTGTAGAATACATTTACATGAATGCCAGTTAACATGTAAGTATTCAACTAAACAACTAAAAGTAGCCATTAAATTATTTATACACCTATAGAAAAAATTTTTAGATTAAGATATACAATGATACCTACTATTTTGCCCTTGCCAGTAATTGGTCTTCGGCATGAAACATTTATATTTTGCTTCCCATTTTCATCTACAGTGACTGAAACCCTTTTGAGTGTGCCTTGATAGCCACATTTAGGACAGAACTGATACTTCAGGCCAGCTCCAAGAACTATTGATGCACCTTGCAAGGGTGTGCGTTTTCCTGGAATCAAGGAGGTCCCAGCTGGATTGCTAGTTATGTAGAAGCAAGCATAGCAACGAAGCAAATAGGTTCTTAACTCTCTTATAGCACGCCCATCCAGAGAAACTACCGAAATTCCAATTTGCTTGAGCACATTCTGCAAAAGAGAAATTATTTTATTAATATATTACATCATGAGGTGAAATCAAAATACTGATACATAGCTATTTTAGAAAACTAGTAACAACATAACTATTTTTCAAGATAGAGTACTTAAATATATTTCAACGGAGTGGAAACTAACTCAGGATACATATAAATGTAACATCTTAAACACCATCAGTCTTTGTTTCATTCATTATTTATTAGATAGGATTTTTTTGTTTTACAACTTTGGCCGGATGCTCTTGCTTCTGAAGATATCATCACATTACAAAAGCTGAGCTACCAAATAGAACACAAGAATAATTCATTCGAAGGTGAATGCACAATCAACCAACCAAACCAGGAGATATTGAAAATAAAATGTAATTATTTCTAAAATTATGACCAATAAGCTATCAATATATTTATTTTTTTTTACTAGATACTTTAGAAAAGAAGTTGGCACTGATGGTTGAGTTAGTTGAGGTTTAAAATCACTACAACAAAATCACAAACAACTACATTGATGGTTTGCCAACCATCAGTACCAACTTGTATTCTATTCACTGGTTTTTCTAAACTTTGACAATTTTATCTACTAACCAGGTTTATAAGTTTGCTTTTATCATATAGACTTTTCATTGTATCACGTTGATGTGTTTTATATCACTCACATTTCATTGGATTTTACGACTTTTCTATACCTTGATGTTTGGTCACACTTTTCTTCTTTTAATTCTGGACTTGTCCCTCTGGTTTTTTTAATACTTTGACTCCACGTTATGGATAAGAACTGCTCTTACAGCATTAGTCTCTGCTTCATTACTCTTTTATTATTTTTGGCCAATTTTATTCAGTGATTGTACAGGTTTTCTCCATCCTTATTCCTGTTGTAATGTCTGCTACCCTTGGTCAGTCTTTGGCTTTTTGTCTTTTCTAGTGTAAAATTTTTGTTAGTTGTATTTTAACACAGCCATCCATGTTAGTGTGGGTCATAGTGGTTGGTGTGTTAGGCTACGCTGGACTTTTTTCCAATTCAAAAATTCGTTTAGCATATTTTGCATTAAGATAGAACGTTGAAATTTACGGAGTCGTTGGAACCTACTTATTTTTATCTCTTACGTACGGTGCAAAAACTTTATCCCTAATCGCCCCAGGTTTGATGCTATTCCTCGTTCCAAAAATCCTGGCAGTATTGCCTTACGGGGGAAACGGAAAGCCTCGCGCCGNATTTTACCCTAGTGGTGCTGCCATCTGTTGAAATTAAATCGTAACTTTTGCCGGGATGATTAGCCTTAAAAATGTTCACCAGAACTGTGGAAGACACGGCAAGTTTACTATCTCTCCAAAATATTAAAGACAGGTTGGAAGATCAAATCTTATTGCAGTGAAATAATGCAAAGCAAAAGAAAGTTAGTGATTATTTTAATTAATCACTTTTCACACGGGAATTGGTGAAACTGCGTAAAGCTAAAGAACAAATAAAACATTTTTAAACATACCCATCCTAAATGGGCAGTCCTAAGTCTGCAAAAAAAATGAAATGTTTTTTTGGCTGTTTTTACTAGATGAAATGTTGAATTTGCCGCGTTGAACCCCCACCTCCCCTCCCCCACTTGACCTCTCCATAGCGACCACCTCCTATAACGACCGATTTTGTGATACCCCGTGGGTGGTTGTTATAGGGAGGTTCGACTGTATATCTCTCTCTCAGAAAATACAACATCTCTAATTCTTATTATTTTGATGATATTTCCTAGAATCAATCAGTGTAAAAGTACTTATTTTCAACTTTTTCTTTTGATCCAAAGGTAATTGCATGCCTTTTTGCTTAATATCTAACTTTTTTATACTATCTAATGCATAAATACACTAACCTACTTAATCCATTTATCCTAGTTTCTAAAAGTCTGTTAATATAGTTCCTGTGGGGGGTACCAGTTATTCTGTTGCAGTTGTAGTAACAATTGGTCTTACCATTTGTAATAGGTTGATGCCCAGTGATGTTCTGTCATTGTTTTAATTTCCTTCCTATAAAACAGTATTTTAAAATAAGTTATATCCTTAATTCAGTCATGTTAATTGTTAGTATTTTTTAAATCAAATATTACTTTATTTAAAAGGAAATTTGCAAAATCAAATTATGTAACATTTATCCTTTCTCTAAATTCTACTGAATTGAAAGATTTGTAACTGAATCAGAGAAATAATTTGTGAGTAGGGGAGATTCAAAAATAGTTAGTCATTATTTTATATTTGATCTTTAATTACAAAGTTTGCATTCAACTTTCTTGGCTATCATGGTGAAGTAGGTAGGTCTTTTGAGTCTCAGAATTTTTATTTCAAACTTTTTTCTATTATATTGGTAGATGAAAAAGATGCCCTTATGTGGTGCAGGACTGAAGCGGCTGAGATGAATAACTTATGAACTTTAGAATGATGGATGTCCAATCCTCAAATGGCCTTTTATATTTGGTAAATCAATAATTAATCTTAATGATTTTCTATACAGCCTATATCATTTTTATCTTTTTCATTGGTAAATGAGTTGTAATAAGAAATACTCAGGGGTATCATTCTTTGTACTAAGTCCCTATTTACCTTCCATTCTGTACTCATTTTATGTTTCATAATAAAATATTTGTAAGTTTTCTCCCTTTGGTTTATATTGCATATTAAAGTTGTGCTTAAGCTTGGACTTTTCCTTTGGGATCCAACCCAACTCAGAAGTGAATGTCTGGAGTATTGGGTTTTAGAGTGCATTTTGAGACTGCTTGGGTTGAATTTTATCCAAATTGCACTAAGCTACTCACAAATACATAATGTTGAGCTTCATTTGGTTATAGCGTTTCTCAAATTTTTGTTCATTCTCATATGCTCGGCGAAAATTGTTCATTCTCATATGCTTTCAGTGAAGTAAACATAGTTTCCAGCAAATAAGACTACTTATTTCCATGCTTCAAGCATGCTTAATGCCACTTTCATCTTCATTGCAAATTTTCAATGACCATTCTCATTATTTGCTCGTTGTTCTCAAGGTTTTCAAAGAAAATACTCAATGACCTCTAATGTACAACTACCATGTGATACATTAGAGGCCACTCTGGTGTTATTTTATGCAAATCAAAAATGTTTCTGAATTACCATCACTCAGCTAATTTCTTTCAGTGAAATGCATCAATGTTTTGTTGAAGTTTTATCCATTTGAATCATATGTTCTCCTCAGTTTTCATCAACATAAGAAATAATGCAAGGGTGACTGTATTTTGTGGCTCTAATATCAGCTGAAGCCTGCATGCAGTAAGTGGGGAATCGGGGCATGAATTGGCTGCATCTGACTTTTTCATCTCTTTCTCTCAGATCTTACATATGACCATGTGTTTTCATTGCTTTTACAAGGGCTACTCAATTCATCTGAATCTTAAAATTCCTAGAAGTAAAATAGATTTAATTAATTTAATATTTTAATCTATCTAATTATCTATTTGAATGGATAATTTTCTAATGGCTATTAGCAAATTTTAAAATATCTGTTCCTTTTCATTCAGCACCATCTGGAACTTCTAAGCAAAGATATGAATTGTCGAAGTTCAACCCTGCCTGAGGCGATAATCAATGAAAGAAAAGCAACTCCATTGCGTCCATTTAATACCCCCAAATTAGTAGTGGCTCTGTCTCCTAAGAAGCAAGCAGGTTCTTCCAGGAAAATCCCAGCAGGCATAATGAAGACTCCATTGAGAGACACAGCTAAGACTCCACCAAGAGCAATTTGTAGAACGCCTGGAACTCCAGCAAGGGCCCCAAATACACCTACTGCTCGAACTTTGAGAAGTGGTTCAAAGTCCCGCATTGCTGCACCAAAACTTACTACCCCTCGCTCCAAAGTTCCATTTTTAGTGTGATCGCTTTTTCCAACTCAGTTTTTGTAACATAACTGTGAATATATATTTATGAGCACTACGTTTATAATATGTTTGTAACATTATTGTATATATGCTCTCTCTCTCTCTCACTTTGCTAAGAGTAATATACATTGCTCAGAACTCATTAGTTTTATGTATTAAGGTTTTTATTTTTACTTTTCAATTCTATGCTTATTTTATTAGATACCGGAAGGGATTTATACAAGATAGTTTGAAATATTTCAAAACTGTTTCACATTTTAATTTGTGTTTGACCTCAATTTGACGTTTTGTAAAAAAAATTTAATAAAAAGTTTACCATATTCATTTTTTTTTACTTGCATCTTTAAGCATTTACATTCTATTAATAAAGGAAAAAGATTTTTTACACATCAAATGATGCTATTGTCACAAAAGAGGTTATCAATGAGGACATAGCTTTTAAATTTCAATCAAATGGCATTATTGTTAAAATTCCGTCTTAAAACCAATCCAAGTGGTTGGAAAGNATATATATATTTATTTATTTATTACAGAAGAATAGAATATAAATATAGAAGCAGCTTAGAGTTAAAGGCATATAAACTACATTTAGAGATAATCAAGAACATCAGTAGTTTTGGATTTTCATCATGGGTTGATTTACCAACAAGATGTTACTAACCACCTTCAGTTCTGCAAGAAATCTCAAAACTTGAATAAGAGGAAGTTCAAGGCATTCTCTGGACATTCACTTTCCAATCATGGGGTCGGATCAGCTTGGGAACTTTGATCAATACTCTCACCCAAATATAGATAATTTTAAATTTGTTAAAAACCTCTCCACTACCTCCTCCTCTTGCAAAGAAATTTCTTTTTTGAATCTGGGTTTAAAGTTTACATTACCACTAAAACAGAAGCCACTGGAGCAAGTCATCACTGACATTGAGTACTTGGATTGGAGCACTAAAAACTTTCTAAGTCTCTTGTACCTCAAAAATCCAGGATTATCTTACATCTTACAATTTACATGGTACTTTTAATTATTATAGTATTATTAAACAGTTAAAATCTAAGGATCATTTTTATAAGAAGGCTGATAAAAGGAGCACTGTTATAATTTTTTATAAATGGCAGTACATTAGGAATCATGAACTTTTGATTGATGAGAGCTCTAAGGTTATGGTATCAAAGCCTCCTTTGAATAAGTTTGTTTCACAAGTTAAAGAAACTCACAAGTTAAAGAAAAAAAAGTGTCTGTAGCAGTCTTATTTCTTCTTATTTGAAGGCCAGATTGTCTGTATCTAATCCCACTATCTCCAAATTATATTGTTTGCCCAACATTCACAAGAATGAACACGCCATGAGGCCTACTGCCTTCGTAGTTAACAGTCCCACATACTTTTTTGGCTAAGTGGCTGAATTCTCAATACCTTTTATTGATCCCCACTCTGTAAGACTTCTAATTTGGCTCTTAAAAAGTCAGAGTTCTCGGTCTATTTTGATGTGCGCAGTTAGTTTCCTAGTGTTCAGATTCCTGGAACTTTAAAAATTCAAAAAAAAAAATTCATGATTTTAATTTTCCTGGTAGTATAGTTGATGAATATATTAATTTAATAAGACTGGACATGGACAACAAAATAGCTTTTGATTTAGCAATAAGTTTTACACAAAAAGTCATGGTGCTGATATGAGAAGCCCACTAAAATGTTTTTTGGTCAATATCTTTATGCAACATTTTGTAAAACAGTATGTTGATTCTTTTGAGTATTTCCCAGAAGTCTGATACAAGTATGTGGATGATATTTTTATGTTTTCAATCTGGAACATTGTGACATTAATTCGTTTATATTAAAGTTTGTTCCCTTCAGTGAAATTCAAAATAATAAAAGAAAAAAAAAACAATGTTGATGGTTTGTGGAGTACTTTTAAACTGCAGCTAGTTATTGCATTAAAAGCTAGGTAATGCTAATAAAAATAATTAATTCCCAGACAACAAATACCACTTAATAACATACCTGCATAGCAAAATCTGTAGTCAAACATCCAACCACAACTTCTTTCTCTTCAAGCATCTCACCACTCATTTTCTTCATAGCATCTTTGATATTCTGGGGAGTTATCCAACCTTCATCATCATCTGTCCCCTCTGAAGACTGATCTTCATAGTCATCATCACAAAATCCATCATCATTTCCAAAATGTTCCTTTTCATTTGGTTGAAATGATATCATATTTTCTAATTCATTTCCTTCCTTCAAGAAGTTAAAGATATTTATTTTTAATCACAAATAAATTAGATTCAACTGAATTCTAGCATAAAAATTGACCCATCCAAAATCTCTAAATTATAAAAATAGCTTCCAAAATCTCCAAATATTAAAATGTATACAAGTATAAACACACTTTTAACACCTCCATTTATCTGCTGCAAAATCTGAAGTTATCTGAACAATTTTTACAAATGATTTGGCATTGAAAATAAAACATTATCAATCATATCATACTGGGACAATGTAATATAAAAATTAAAAAGAATAATAATAATAGTTGAAATAATAATGGTTCAAGCTTCACAAAATGTCTTTATTGGTGACCAATTTCAGTTAATTATGGCTATCATCAGGCCACAAGTATCACATGTGTTTAGTATATATCAAAAGGAAAGGAGGGTTTTTATGAGACAGTTATTTCAACCATTATTGTTATGGAGTTTCACTTAGTAACAGTTTCTTCGATCGATTCTATGAAAAATAATAATTATTTTTACACAGGTAAAATACAAAAATTGGATAAATTTGGTGTTTTATAAAGTGCAGCAATTTAACCTGATAAATTCAACCAAATAAATGCTTCTTAATCAAACATGCATCAACATGAGAACCTTTGCATCACCAAGAGGATGATAATATCTTTGGAATGGAACACTAGAATAAGACTTAACCTGGGTGAAGATCAAGGAAATTATTTTGCAAGAATACTGGCAATAAACACATTTTAGAGCCCATATACTCCATCTATTTAATTCCGGAAAACTTAACCTCATCCTTCATCAAAATAAAGAGGTTAATATTTGCAATACTTCCTATACTATTGAGGTTTCTATGAATGATTGCATAAAAACAACAATTAAAAAAAATGATTTTTATGCCAAGGCACCAACAACAACAAAAAGCAAAAGTTTAAAACTGAAATATAAATAAACTTTCTATCAGTAAGCCACACCTAAGTCTCACCTGCTGATTGTAGAAGTTGGCCACCAAATCATGGATAAAGTTTTTTGCATCTTCACTAGTTGCATGCTCATCTCCCGACGAATTATTCACTATGTCTTGAGATATGTTTTTGATATGATGCATCCACCGAGTAAGATGTGGATACTCTGACAAATGATCAGTCGTTGAATCAATGGTTTCTTTTTGCAAATCAAGAGATGATTCTAAAAGATTTAGGACAGCAAGATCTACAGATGATGCAAGAAATTTTTTCAAATATGAATGATCTCCCAGGTACTCATTAATTATACTAAGAAAAGGTGGAGATAGTGGCAAGAAGTCATCATCTTCATGAACACTGGATGTCTGAAACAGTAAGTTATAAAAAAATAGTACAAAAATTCAACTCTGAAAACACAAATCAGAATATTCAAAAAACTCACTCTTAATAACTAGATATAAAAAATATCAGAATGCGGTGAACTGAATTATAATCCAATTGTAATATATATTACATTATGTGATACCTTTGTGAAACATATGATTCGATTGCAATTATTTTAATCGAAAATACTTTTCACATTTCAAAAAATCATTTTTACGAGTGAGGAAAAAATTAGGAATCAAAATTTTTCTACGCAAATGCAAGTTCTTACTGATGCCATAAGCTGGACTAAATGATTTCTATAGAAAATTAACTCTTACATGTTTCATTATGCGAAATTTTGTTAACTTATAAATATTATGAGGATTGTTTCATCTAAGTTGTAATGTACAACTATTAGGAATGCTAAGAATTTAATGATAATTATAAATGATTTATTACCTTTTTGGAAGGAATATAAAATCCTATTATATCTCTTGGGCTTTCTGTAGACTGCTTGGTAAAATTCACAGTCCGATTTTCATGAGGTTCTGTTCTTAAATGACTAGAGCCTATGTGCTCTAATTCCATTTGATACGTAAGAGCCATTACTCTAATATCAGTGGCAGAAAGTGAATGGTAATCGCCAGTTTTCTTGGAAAACTCTGTGACTAATAACAGAATGAATGTAATGATCAAATAAATTTCCAATCTTGATGTTTTTTATTATATAGCATAAGATTAACAGGCAACTTAATACCATTTGGCACTTATTATCAATATATTAGCTAAAACTTACTGAATTTTACGCTCTCATCGCTAGGTTCCTTGACATGCAAATCAAACGGAAGGACAACAAGTTTTCTGATTTGCGACTTAGAAGTAACTTCTTCCACCACATTTTGAACAGTATAGATATTTTTACCAATTTCCTGTAAAGAAGAGATCCAATAATCTCAAGTCATAAAACGCACAAAACATTGTTTGGGGTGATAATTACCCTTAATTCTGGCCGATTCAGAAATCCACTGGTGTCAACTATTAAATGTCTAACTTTTTCTGTCATTTTGATATCCATTTGTAGATATTACTGATGTTACTGATGCCTAATACCATGTGGTATACTGGTCTCGACATTCAGCACTGCTATCCACGTTGTTTGGGTTTTTAACCAGCTATTATCCAGATGAGCATCAGGAGGCGGATTTGCAAGAAATCCAGCTGATTCAAACACATATCGGCGAGCCCGGCAAGCAGACTACTATCCCTTTGGTTCGCAGTAATTATGCCGATTTCTTTTGGGTGGATTAAAATTTAATTATGTCAGCAACTAAGATTTTAGCTGGCAGTTACTCGTTTTGTATGCTTATGAAATTCCGCAAATTTTCGAAGGTATCAGAAAGTTTTAGACGAGCAAATAAGTTAAAAAGTAATTTTCTTTGTCCATCTCAGAGTCGTTTCAAATACTCGGAGTCATTTAGTCAAAGCTTTGCAATCAAAGGTATTTAAGAAACTTCAATTCATCGTTTACTGTGATGCACAGAATGCTAACACAATCCGTTATTCATGTTGTATTGTATTCTTCAGAGAAACAGAGGCGTAAGAGTAATGGCCTCGGTAGTTATCCTGAAAATAAATTCGCAGAAATGCGTTCGCACACTTGCGGTTCTTTGCGTGAGTCAGATATTGGGACTGTTGTTCGTGTCTGTGGCTGGCTTCAGTTTTCAAGAATGAGTAAATTTGCAACTCTGAGAGATGGATATGGTTGCACTCAAATCATCATTCCAGAAGAGGTAAGAAATTGAATAAATTTCTCTTAGCTATGGTTGAGAAGTTGGCATACTCGCCAGCCTATTTGTTATCGAGAGAATTTTTCTTACAGAGGGGAGATCTTTCTCGCTCGCTTGATACGATACCATATGAGTCTGTCTTGTCAGTGAA
Organism: Ladona fulva; assembly: GCA_000376725.2. Lineage (NCBI taxonomy): Eukaryota > Metazoa > Arthropoda > Insecta > Odonata > Libellulidae > Ladona > Ladona fulva. Next base: position 1,063,127 of record KZ308309.1, read on the forward strand.
AGGTCAAGTCGTCAGGCGACCTTCTGGGCAGGAAAATCTTGTGAGTTACAAGTCTATGTTTTGAAATTTTTTCCTATATATACGATTAACACATTAAAATTTCTTGATTTCACTTATTAAAGTGCGTCCATGAAAGGTCTATCCCTAAAATATTATTTCCAAATAAACAATCTTCGGCGGTAAATTTGAAAAATTCGGTGAAATTTATATAGATCTTGCTATTAATTACACGTATGCTCATGCAGCTTCCTATTCATTTTATTGTCAGTCACAATTTGTGTTCATTTCATGTTATATATTTTACCATTTCTAGATTTCCCTTACGGAATAAATGTGATTATCACATAAGTTTAAAAATAGCATGTGTTATGTTTTTATATGATGAATTTCCACAATATCACGGCCTCCTCTGTAGATTATATAGCATGTGTTGTTTTTTTTTTCACCGTAGTTCTCTCTGCGTTTCCTTATTATCTGTTTAATATTTAAAATAGTATAATGTGTTTTTACTACTTCATTTCAAACTGCTTAAATTCTGCGATTCATTTCAGAACATGGCCACTGGTTCAGTTGAAATTTTAGCCGATGATATATCTGTTTTAAATCCAGCCCAGAAAAATATGCCATTCTCTATAAGAGAGTTCAACAAGGTAAGAATGAAGAATTTCCCCTTTTACAAAAATATAAAAGATATTGTTTTTTCTTACATTGCAATAAAATGTGGAATGCCAAACCTAACCATGATATATCAGAGTAGCATAGAATGTATGTATGCTCATCATATTAGAAATATAACAGAGAGTTACTCCAGTTTTGTTTTCCATTTGCATCATCTGGGCTTGAAGGAAATATTTAATATGTTAAAAGAAAACAACCAAACTCATATATAGGCTATATTTTGTAAAAGAGTGGCTTAAATATTTTCTTCAAGTCCAGATGATACATATTGAGAATCACATCCTCGGCCCATAAGACACAGGCCAATTTTAGATTACCTAAATTTTCACAGAAAAAAATGCATTTTATGGGCCGGGAAATACAAGATTTTTTCTTGAGAATGGTTAATTATGGTATCAATAATGAAAATTAAATAAAATAATTTTTAGTAAAAAAATTTATTTGTTGTTGGTAATTTAAGTCAACTTGAAAATTTATTGAAGTTTTCATCCAAATTTTATTTTATTGCAGGCCAAAGAAACCTTACAAATGAAGTATCGCTATTTATCCTTAAGATTTCCTGAGTTGCAATACAACCTCAGATTAAGATCCCTCATCTTAAATCTTATGAGAGAATACCTAATATATAAATGTGCATTTGTTGAAGTTGAAACTCCAACACTCTTCAGAAAAACTCCAGGGGTGAGAAATTACCAAGATATATCAGAGTAGCATAGAATGTATGTAAGAAAATTTTTTATGAGATCTTTAAATTTGGATGTTTTGATAGGTTACAGGCAAATTCTTCAAAAATGAATTCTTTGAAAGGCAAATTTCTCAATAATAGATCACTATAAATAATCTGAAGCTATGCAGTGGTCTATTTTCGAAGAAATTGTAGTTTAAAGAACCAGTTTTACAAAGAATTGATCTTTGAAGAATATTAAATTAAATTATTAAATCTTAAATTCTATGAAGAAAGTTTTGTCATAGCTTCAAATTATTCATAGTAATATTTTTTGAAGAAATAGTAGTTCAAAGAATTGATTTTCGAAGAATTTGTATGCTCCTGCTTTGATAATTAGTCTTCAAGTAAAATTGGAATGATTTTATTCAAATTATTTTCTTATTTTTATATATACTCAATTATATACCAAGTTTAGTAATTTATCAATATATTCTCTCTCTTTATATGCTCAGGGAGCACAAGAGTTTCTTGTGCCAACACAGCAGAAAGGTCACTTCTATTCTCTTGTTCAAAGTCCGCAACAGTTAAAACAGTTACTCATGATTGGTGCAATTGATCGATATTTTCAGGTAAGTTTAAACATCTCTTGGCTTTCATAACTGTTGGGAAATATACCTGCACTTCTTTAAGTTGAAGAATATTTCATTTTAACTTCGGTTGTCCTTCCTAATTTTGAAATTTTGTAATAATGTCACATTGAGGCTCCTAAAATTTGTTTATATACCACTCATGTAATGTTTTAAATTTCATCCAAATTAAAATCACAGAAGATGTAGATAGTTTGTGGAAATTAGTCTTGTAGAATAATTAAAAGACTTTGTACTTTATTGCAAAATACAATGATGGTGGAAAAAGTACAAGTCTTATCATTATTCTACATTCATACGACATCTTATATTGTGTTGAAATAATGTTGTAAAATTTTAATGAAGCAATCTTTTCTCCTTTGTTTAGATAAAATAGAAATTTTACATTATTTTACACTCTCTTATTTTTTATGGTCATTAGGATTTTGGAAATTGATACTGTTCCAAATAATGTGGATGGCATTCAGATGGTAGACCTTAAGAGTTTCATGTAATTCCTGGCATCTCTATAAATTCTTGAAAACAGAACTGCGTAAAATAAACATTCTTTAATTAATATATAAAATTGATTTTTTTATCTTAAACCTATTACGTAAATGCTATGTGGAAAAGGTGTGAAAAATAAGAGTTTCTCAAGAATAAATAAGTTCTAGAGATCTTCCTTAGCCATATTGGTAAATTTATATATACTTAAAATTATTCTGTATCATATTCGGAGTATGTATAGTGATTTAATTAAAGTGTTTCTTTTCAATATGTTAGATTGCAAGATGTTACAGAGATGAAACAGCTAGACCAGATAGACAACCTGAGTTCACACAGGTAATTTTTATGATTAACATGGTAAATATTTTTTATAAGGGAGAAGGTGTTTAACTTTGTATGTTGAGGGGTGTGTCTGAAAAACATGGGAAAAGGTGGTGGGTGTCTTAAATGTAGCTACCTCTTGCCATACTTCCAAAGCATCTGCAAAGGATAGGGATACCAGTTTACTATGGATTGAGCATTAGTATTGAAAGGTAGCTGAGTGGCAAGAGCTTCTGTTTGGAAATTGGAAACCTGAAGTTTAAGTCTTCCCTGCTAATTATCCAGTTGCTATCCTATTGTTATTTGTGTTTTTATGATAACTCTATTTAGTAAATCTTGTCTTTTCTGAGGCAACTAAATATTTTAAACGTCACTTATTCAAAAATATGCTTAATATCCTGTAAGCCTATGTATTTTGTAACTGACCCTTTTTCTAATCAGTGAATGTATTTTTAAAATGAAATTGTAGTATTTACAATCTTCGGCGGTAAATTGGAAAAATTCGGTGAAATTTATATAGATCTTGCTATTAATTACACGTATGCTCATGCAGCTTCCTATTCATTTTATTGTCAGTCACAATTTGTGTTCATTTCATGTTATATATTTTACCATTTCTAGATTTCCCTTACGGAATAAATGTGATTATCACATAAGTTTAAAAATAGCATGTGTTATGTTTTTATATGATGAATTTCCACAATATCACGGCCTCCTCTGTAGATTATATAGCATGTGTTGTTTTTTTTTTCACCGTAGTTCTCTCTGCGTTTCCTTATTATCTGTTTAATATTTAAAATAGTATAATGTGTTTTTACTACTTCATNTGTGATGAAAATAAAACATTTTCCACCCCACCCTGTGCCCATCTTTGCAGCAGACATTTTGGTGTCAGTAATTTGTTCACATAACTTGCAAAATTTTATTTTATGTATATATAATTATAATCCATTTGCCAAAAAACCATTAAGATTTGATATCAGGTCTCAGTAAATCAATCTTGTAAGATCTTGTATTTGTCCTCATCAGTGGCAATGATAGTATCTCCTTTCCTGGCATCAGAAACCTTGTCAACATGTCTATAATTCATTCAAATCTTCTTCTATCTTGAGATGCCTGCCAAAAAATTTTGACCAAGTCTTTGATACTTTTTCCGAAATACAGGGTGTTCATTGATGGCAAATTTCAAACCAAGATTCTTCCATTCTTGTGCTACTCAAAAGCTATATAACTCTCCAGTGACCCACAATGTCAGAAAATCAGTGACGCACAGCTCATCTTGAACCTCTTCTGCTCCCTCAAATGGAAACATTATCTCAAAATCATCATATTTTGTCATCCACCCATATTTTGTATCTCCAGAATGAATCAGTACTGGGGTTGGGTTACTTAATTCCAGTGTCACCTTTTGGCAGTAGTTATACAAGATTTAAAGTAGCTTTTCATTCAAATGACTCATACTCATTAACTCTTAATTCATTGACCTAGTTTGGAGACCCCTGGCATATAGATTTCTGTCATCCAAGGTCAAATCCAATGTCACAGTAAGTTACATGCTCGAGTATTCAAATCAAATTCTAAGAATCTATTGATTGATCATATCTATCCAATTATCTATTGGACACCTTTCTTTATGGATATCGAGAAAAAGCCTTTAGCCATGCCAGTGCTAATGCATTGGGATTTGGGACAACCAACACACACAACCATAAGGAATGGGATGAATTGACAAAGAGCCAATGTAGAAGATGCTTCAGAAACTCAAGAGATTTAAACTACATTAAATTCTGTGAAGGGTTAAGTGATTAACATGAGAATTTAACAAAAGAGAACCTAATCGGAGAGAAAAAGAGCAGGATTTGTGACAAGACAGCTCCTCAAGTGTTGGAAATGAGGAGAGTTTAGCCTATGCAAGTAAAGTATTCTAATAACCTGGAGAATTAACCATAAGTTGTAAGTAAGCCCTGCAGTCAAATTGAAAAAAAACAGACTGATTTAGCTATAAACTGCATTTGTACTCAAGTGCAGCTCAATTACTGATGAGCTACTGCAAGTGTTAAGAGTTTACCTGCTAATTTTATAGGGGAAAAATATTATTATTATAGAATAATTCATTTATTGTGTTTCTTTGAGAGTGACTGATGGTGTACTCCATGGAGCCTGGGAAAGTCCAGGTGGAACATAATGTCAAGAAAAGCTTATTTTATTTAAGAGTAATTTAGAAGAGACCCATAATTAGAGTCATGCTATTATAGGAAAGGGCTATTTTAGAGTTACAACACACCTTACAAGGTTTGAAAAAGATTATGTTCGGTAAAATGTAGAGCTTACACAGGAAACTAGTGCCTAAGATGTGAATTTTGCCAGCATGAGCCAAAAGCAAATGTCAGGGGGCATATGCTGGAGTACATTATCAAGGTCCCATGTGAGCAAATAGTCATAGATGTTGCAGAATGATCAACCAGGCACCTTAGAAGATTATGTGAGAGACATTGACATTGCTCAACACTAACTGGAGGACATATATTGTGTCACATGAAGGAAGATTTTACTGGAGAGCTATCAAATGAAGCCCTGAATAGGTTATTGTGCTAACTATGCTGCTATCCAAGAGGCTGACATAGCATGGTTATACAATCCTATCCCGAAGTAAGGATAATCTCCAAATCTTCAGAAGACATGGGAGGGTTTGAACAAAGCCATCTCTTCGATCAATGATTTATTCTACAGTAAACAGAAGAAAAGAATAATGAATATCATGCACATGGACCAAATAGTGGTTGTTGGGATTAAATTGATTGAGATGATTAGTTCTAAGGAGAGGGCAATGTTATGCACTGTAATTATTGTTATGGTTAATAAACATTATTATTGGCTATCATTGAAATAGATACTTTGTTCTGAAGAATTTGCTCTCATAACTTGCAATAATATTTAATAACATTAATTTAGATACAGATAACATAAATCTATTGGTATTACAAAATTCCATGTAACTTGATTTTCGATTATATTGCCATCTTTTGAGCAATCAAGCTAAAAACTGATAAAGTACTTTACTGAATGTATCTTTTTAAGATTGTAATTCCATTCATGTAAGTCAATTTTTACGATCTGATACCAATTGTACATGAATATTATTATTGTTACATAAAACATTAAGACAAATGGAAAGAAACATTTCACCAGAAAAAATCTTTTAACTATAGCCACAACCAGTGATAAAAGTATCCTTATGTTGACATCCTAGAGAAAATCATATAAGTTTTTTGATGGTGTTTGGTGCTTGTGACTGCAGAATTGATATATAGTTAGTTATATACTGAATTATTTTATTATGAAAGGGTATTGTAACTTGTCTAAAAGACTTTAAAATTGTTCATGAAGAAGAGTTATTTAAGAATTAATGGTCTGTTTTTATTAATTTTTGAACATCACATAGTATTCCTTTTGATATTTTTGTGAAATTTAATTTAAAGTATGATTACCACAGTAAAATATTACCTTTGTTTCCACTGTATTGGCTCTGTTTACTGATGTGCATGTTGTACCACTATGGTTATTAAAGCAATCATGCTGTGCCTCAGCGACACATCTCTTGTCCCAGCAAGCAAACCTGCCCTTTCTGTTAGTTAAAATCTGATAAGAAATTTTTCTCGTAGATGGATATTGAAATGTCCTTCTCTAGCAGAGAAGGTGTTATGCATTTAGTAGAGGAACTCTTAGAACACAGTTGGCATTCAACAATAAAGAAGACAAATTCTCCACCTTTTCCAAGGATCACGTACAATGATGCTATGTCTACTTATGGAAGTGATAAACCAGACATCAGATTTGGGCTAAAGGTAAAATTAATCAGTAAGGGAAGATAATAATGTAATCTATTATAAATGTTTCATTATGACTTAATAATAGAGCAATTTCATTTATGTAGTCATGTTGTAGCCAAATCACATGAATGTTAGTATTATTTACAAAAGCATTTTAACATTCTGTTTACTGTATGCATTTACATAAAATTTTACATTTCCAGTTTGTTGATGTCTCCAAAATAGTACTTTCTTTTAAATCTGCTTCAAAACCTATGGAACTATTAAAACAAAATCCTTCTTTTGTTGCTGTATGCTTCAATGTTCCAGAGTATCTGGTAAGGAACATCCTCTACCCAGCTTATGCAACTTAAAGGATGCATGTCATCTTTACAACCTCAATTTAATTCAAGCCTTACTTTAAATTTGATTAATAGGAGCAAGGTTTACTGTCTCGGTCAAATTTCAGGAAATTTGAAGAGAATTTAAGAAATTCTTTGATCAGTGCATCATCTGTTAGATTATTTCCTGAAAGATTAAAGAACACAAGTAATACTGATGATCATCAATTGCTTTGGAAACATTTGGATGCTAATTCCAATGAATGGCTTGTTACTGCAGTTGGGCAAAAGGATGAAGTTGTAAGTATAACTAAAGTACAAATCTGCTAATTAGGAATAAAAAAACCAAATATTATATTTCTGGTCTGGAAATTTAAAGTTCTGAAAAATGCTGAATGTGATAGTACATCTTCTTGTTATTCTTACTGTATTACTATTTGAATGTATTAAGTATCTTCTATAGTAAGATTTATGATATCTTATCTCCTCAGTTGCCATTTCTTGGGAGGTTGAGGCTCATGGTGGCAGATCATTTGGAAAGTAAAGGAATAAAAATCCGTTCAGAGGGTTTTAACTTCTTATGGGTCATAGATTTTCCTTTATTTCTTCCTGTGAAAAAGGAAAATGGAAAGTCTGCAATGGAGTCTGCTCATCATCCATTTACTCAGCCACATCCTGATGACTTCAACCTTCTAGAGACAAAACCTCTTGAGGTACCATGTATAACTCTCAAATGTTACTAAGTGTGCAAAGTGTGACGTCTAGTTCTTTCATTTGCATTGTTATGGTTTATTAAAAATAAGTTATTGTAATTTTTGCCCTGTATGCCAATATGTGCTGGTATTTTAAGTGGACCAAGTGAATAATTTGGTATTACTGCATTCTAAATGAGTTCATTTCCTTTTTCTTTGGTGTTTAAATTTGCACTAATACAACAATGAATATAGAGTAACAAATATAATTAGAAACTTTCTACCTGATGGATCAACACAAATATAACATTAACTTAATTATCAGCATAAATATAACATTAACTTAACTATTAACATAAATATAACTCAATATTGAGTACAAATTATCCTGCACATTTTTTTTTTATTATGACATTTTTTTCTATTGAACATTTTTTAGTTTTATATTTCTAAGTTTCAAATCTGAATTTTAATATAGTTATATTAATTTTTGGAAAAGAGATAAAACTCATCTCTGTTTTATTTTCATCTTAAATTTTTAAAAATTAAACTAGTATTCTTAACTGCATAGATTAACCTTCTGTATACCAATTATGGAATGTTGCATAATTTATTTTTTTGGGTGCACTTTTACCCCAACTGCAACAAAAGATAGAGATAAACAAGAAATGTAGTGCAAGGGGCACTTGCACCATTGGTGTTTATATCTACATAAATACCCTGCAAACTGCCTTTTGGTGCATGGCAAGAGGTGTAAACACCAAGCATAAGTTTCTTCTTTATCTTATTGCTGTTGCAGATCATTTGCAGAAAGAAAGAGTGCCCTCATCTATTTCTCTTATTTTACGCTTAATGTTGGATCTGTCAAAGTAGCTGGGGGGTTGCATAACACCAATTACATGTTACCCCAGGTGTGTTTTCTCTGTATCTATCAAGCAAAAGTCAATCAAAATCTTCTTTCTTTCATGGGCTCCCAACCAATATCTGAGAATAATTTCGTAACCCTTGCTTTTTTATTATAACATTTTTAATAAATGTTATCACCTTTCTTGACTTTGCAGTTTCTCTATTCATCCATTGAATCCCATATACTTGCCCTATATTCCTGATGGGGCCTGACCAAAGTGAAATAACATCATTTTCTAACCTTTTCATCGCATCTACCTACAATATGCTTTATAAAATCAAGCTCATTTGTTTGTTTTACAGTGGATTTTTCAGAAATGTGTGCTCCAGTTTAAGTAATTTGTAAGGGTGGTTCAGAGATATTCAACTGAGTCAAGTACATATACATTCATTCCAATAATTTTGTATGGGTAGTTCTGGTGAAATTGTTTCCTTTAGAAGAAATTAACTTCAGAGCATTTACTCCTATTAAGATCTAGTTGCCAGTGTTTGTACACCAAGGTGGTACACAGTGTGTGTACCACCTTTGAATATGAACTAAATTATTTGATACTGGAACGCTATCTTTGTTGCTTGATATTTCTCTATATATTACTGAATCGTCTGCAGATGCCCACATGTTGCTATCAATCTTGTTGCTCAGATCTTTGATATATATCAGCAAGAGTAGAGGTCCTATTACACTGCCTGAAGTAACTTTGACTTTGTCCAAGCTACTACTTATTGCCTCATAAAGGAAATCATTTGCTCATTCATTTACCTCCTTATTAATACCTACTAATTTTTTTTTAATTACTTTGTAGTGTGAGATTGTTGAAAGTGTGGTGCAATCAAGGTTAAACTAAACGTTTATTAGAAATTATTCCAAACATATCTTAGATAGTTGTATTCTATCTAAAATAATTTTGGATCACTCAGTTTAGGTATGCCTTATTTAACATTATTGTACTGTCCTAGGTAAGAGGGCTTCATTATGACTTGGTTTGCAATGGCTGTGAGGTTGGAGGAGGATCTGTCCGGATCCATGATGCTGCACTACAGAGCCGTATCCTTGATATGCTGGATATAGACAAAAGTCAGTTGTGTCATTTGATCGAAGCTCTCAGTTGTGGATGCCCACCACATGCTGGAATAGCTCTAGGTAAATTTAGTAGTAACAAATAAGTTTTTCATTTAAGTTTGCTCTCTATTTCTGTTCTAAGAAAACTTCACCCAGTCTACTTGTGTTTCTATAAATCTGTCCCATTCCAGAGAATCTGTGGAGTTTTAAGAAAATTATCAAACAGATTCCACTTTAACATATATTTTTACCTTGTGGTGTCCATGAGTTAAACTGTTATGTATCTTCTTGATTTATGAAATGGTTAGCCATCAGTATTTCTTAAACATGGGTGTAGAGGTTCCTTAGGTAGAGATATACACCCTATAGTGTAGTATAGTGTCTGTGGGCTATACTCACTGAAGCTGAAAAATTCTCAAGTTAATTCCCATCTGAATTACTCTCCACCTGTCCATTAAAATTACAATTTATCTAATCTGCTTAAAATTATAAATATATCTTTCCTATGAGAAATAGTTACTCTTATCTATGACATTTTTAATGTTCAATATATGCATTTCAGTATCAAATCAACTCTTCAAGTATGTCATTAATTAGCTGGTATCCCAAGTGACCACTCAGTAATTGAATGTTCAAATGTTCATTCCTCATTATAAAATATGCAAACTCTCTTCTAGTCATAATGTTCATTTTTTCTGTTTTCTCTACTTATTCATCTTCAACTTTGCTCACGGAAGCTGCATTTGTCACTGTTTAAAATAAGACTGCTAGTAGAGAGATGTTCTTACAATTCTATCTTTTTCCATTTTATGCCCTCAAAATTTTGTGTGAGAGAACTCTCTTTAAAAGTTATGGAAAATCATTATTCATATGCTTTCTTCTTATAGAAAGTAAATAAAATCTCTGTTAAGTAAAAGTGATAACTCTATTTGGCTAAGGCTCCAATTCTGAGTATACCTGTTAATATTTCTACAATGTTCATTTAGTCCTTTTTGCTTTCCTTTGTATGCCGCTTTTTCTTCATTATGTAGATTTTATACATTTTGATACATTTTATGCAATTTAATTTATGATTTCTAACATTTGTTTAATTCTGTATACTTATAAAAACATGACAAATCCTATAACTTGTATATGCATGGTCCTTTGGAAAAAAAAGCATTCTATTCTATTGTTTCTCACACTGAGTTTGGAAAAAATGAAAATAAATACCTTTGCTTGAGTAGATGAAATGATGAACTACAGAGCAAAAAGAAACAGCATAACTAAACATATCATTTCACATAGTGCTCATAAATCGAGCAATCAAGGTAAACACATTTAAGAAAAGTTGCTCGCAGAGGACACATCACACACTTGAGGAATGCATTAGTAGATATGTGTGCCACATCACATATGCAGAGTGGGTGACATTAATGGAGATCATTGAATAACCTTAGTAAAAGGAATTACTGATCAAAAGATGTATAAAAAATAACAGCCAATATTTTACCTCCCATAGCTGGAACCCTAAATAGGACCATTTGAATTGTATGAGAACTGAGTCAAGTAGACCCAGACTATGAGAGGGTTCAGTAATTTTGATAGCAAAATGGAGGTCTGTATCATTATGGCTGGGTGAAAATGACTTGGACAAATGGTTGAAAAACTCTGTTGTTGAATGTTAATGCCAAAAACTGATTAGAAATTTCATCTAGATTGTATATCATGATGTTGGAGGTATATATTTTATGTATTCTCTCTTAATTTCTCTGAGAATTTAATGTTGCAAATAAACATTGTGTATCATATTCTTAGTTTGTTTAATTAATTTTATGTGGTTTTGATTGAGTTTCAAATGAGCAGTTATGTAATTAAGGAGGCCATGGAATATTTTTTGTTTCATATAACTAGATAAGTTGATATATTTACATGTTTTGATATAAATCCTCATGTTTTCTTAGGTGTTGACCGCATCATGGCTCTAGCTGTCGGTGCAGGATCTGTTCGAGAAGTGATAGCTTTCCCCAAAGGATCAGAAGGGCAAGATCTCATGTCTGGGGCACCATCTACACTTTCACAAGAAGATCTTGATCTTTACCATCTAAAGATAAAATGAAGTTTAAAATATTGAAAGTCTGTGTAAGGAAAGAAGTTTTCATGTCATCTGTATGGAATTATATTTATACGTCTTTTGTGATGCATCAGATGCTACAAATAAAATTTTCTGATTCCATAATTTTTGATGATTACAGTACTATGTTCATCTGTTTAGTAATTTTTGGAAGTAAATCTTCTCTTACTCAATTGAATTTTTAAACATTCTTCATGATTTATGTTGTAAGATTTTGATCAAATGTAGTAAGTTTTCTTTTACTTCCTGCTAATGTCAGTATGAGATGCACATCTTGTGAAATTATGATTAATTATTATAATAAATATTTTTCAATTGTTTTTCTTTAGAGTTTTTAGTAATTCATTTATCCCTACAAAGATATTTCTCATTTTCTTTTCTTCAATCCCATTGTAATCTCCTGTATCAACTAGGAGTAAATTGTATTAGTCTCTAAACACTTTCAGCTATTGTATGAAAACCTCAAAGGAATGTGATATGAAATTTATTGAATAGCTACTACCATTAAATTGTATTTGCTTGTTACATGTAAATTATCAACTTTTTGCATCTTCCATTCCTTGTCATATTTTTCTCCACTTCCATTTGATAGAAATCAAAGAATAATCAGGGTATAATTGGAGATCCAAAACTTATTGCTAGTCTTCTTCACGTATTAAAATAATGAGAAACGTGCATTTGAATAATTTTATTTCTGAAATATTCATCCCTTGAGAAGTACATATAGTAAAACTTTCATTGATAAAGAAAGATATTAAATAAACTGGGGATGAACAGAATAGACAAAAAAAAACAGCTCGGTGGGCTGACCAGTGACTAGTCACAGAGCATTGATGATCCATTCAATTACTAAAATGGGTGAGACACTTCTGATAAGTATAATCATGAAAAGGAGGTTATAAAAATCACATACCTCACCCTCACTGTGCCTTCTGAAAAATACTCATTTTTTCTCTATCTCGCAAGAAAACTTCTATCAATGAATTTACAAGAACCTATGGATTTCAAGTATATAAAATAATCTTGGAAAACTGTAGAACCTCAAATATTTTTCGTGCATTCCTAATTACAACATTATTTACATAAGTATGTATCAGCCAAGATATATTTTTAATACTTATTATTAAAATCTTTTGATAGGAAATTATAGCATATATATTAATTTGAAGAACTCATACTTGAAACAAAATTGCAACAATTTTTCATTTTAATAAAAAGTAAATTATTTTATCTAAAATATCACGGAACACAGTAGAAAAGTTAACAAGAGCTAACTTCTGTACATACATTAACTCAATCACATTGTTCCACATATATCACAAACAATACTGTTCATGTGTCACTAAGTTACATAGATTGTTCATGTGTAACTGTGAGAGGTGTCAGATTAACATACCAATAGTTACAAACTATTAAAATACTGTGCGAATAAGTTCTTACACTTCATCATGCAGAGATTACAAATCATATATACTTTATTTATGAAAGAAACTGTCTTTCATATATCTATCTTTTGTAGGCAATTACAGATACTAGGAAGTGATTTTTATTACTAAGACTGAAATTTCAAAGAAAGGATAACCTAAGAGAAAAAATTTCAGCTTTTTCCATAGTAACTATACAAAGGGAATATTCTTGCAGAAAAGCAGTATAATTTACAGATTCTCCACTTACTAAAACTAAAAAAAAACAACAGGTCAAAACTAATAAGATTCTATGAAATAGTAAAACAATCTATACAAGAATATATATTATCACATTTAAAAGATGGAGGAATCAAACACTGACACATACAGCAAATAAGAGTTGCTACCTGACATCTCTCTTCTACAAACTCATCTTACACAGGAGAAGTTAATGACAATTATGTACAATTTACACCAATATACAACTTCTTAACACTTCAATAAAGAGGCCACCAAGGACAAAAGAGTGAAAATATATTATCACACACTAAGCTACAGATGCATAGAGCTAAATGCATGATAAATAATTGACACTGGAATGAAAATGTTTCTAAATATACTCTAAGTACTGAATTTTGATATGAACTCCATTCCGTGACAAAAAATTCACAGAAACAGGAAACTCTAGCAGACATCAGAATCTCTTCGATATTTAAATGCAGCATTAAAGGATTACTCTTCTCTTGAACCACTGGATGCATCAAGAAGAAAGTTGAACAAATTATATTTACTATAATTTAAGCCTCTTCATTCAAAAACTTTGACGACATTTATTCAACAACATCTTATTGTTTACCATAGTAAATGTAAACAAACAAAAGTTAAAGATGCAGTTTTTAAGAAACTATATGCTTCTTCATAAGTGTTACACCTCATTTCAGAAGTTTTAAATATAAAGAAAGTATGATTCTTCTGCAATAAAAAGAAGATAAATTAGGCAGGAAGAAAGCCCAATTCACAACAGCTATGGTAATGCAAGTGTTTGAATGGATGAAACATTCTATCCAAAAGAAAACACTCTAAAACACAGATCATAGTTTATGATAATGAAAGAACTTTTCTCTTCAACTATAGGTTAAGCCAATCTATATTAAACCAATTAAAAGTGATGTAAACAAACTACAAAATTTTCCCTATAGATTTTCACCAATTAATTCCTCAACAGGTAAGCCACAGCCTTGCTCCATCAGTCTTTCATCTTACAAGAGAGCCTCTCTCTCTTACCAACTCGATAACTGCAATAATTTATTAGACATCTTAAAATGAAAATTTTTAAATAAAATGTTAATGCTGATTAATTAAGTGCAGTGAAACAGAGTGTTTTTTCTTAAACTGTCTGGGAGAGGTAAGAGATAATCCATTGCTCTCTTCATTACATAAACCATATAATAGACCCTGTTTGGCAATTCCATTTTAGTTGGTGTCTTCCACAGTAGGAAGCCAGAAAGCCATGTTGGTACATGCAGAAGCCAGCATCATGTATTTTGGATTGAACTGGACACACTGGACTGGTGATGGATGGTCAGCATTTAGGACACACACCTTACAGCCAGTGTCAGCATTCCATACATGGACTCTACCATCTGTTGAACCACCAAATACAAACTGTGAATCAGGACTGAAGGAGGCTTCAATGGGAATACCTTTGTTATTCAAGTGCCCAGCAAAAGTTTGCAATGGAGTTCCATGAAAAGCATCCACCTGTAAAATGCATACAATTCTTTAAAATACAGATGAACCATTTAGCTAATGTATAAGATAATAAATAAAAATATTGCAAATGGGGGAGAGAATAGAATCATATAGATCAGATTAAGCTTCTTTTCAGTTTGTGACCTACAACCATGTAACATACATTACAAAGGAGATCGACTTTCAAATTCGCCTTTTAATCATCATAAGAATTCCTATCACATAAACATTGGTTACATTTATTCACTAAAATAGGGAAGAATTTGGAAAAGAAACTAGTATTTCTCTTGGAATATTAGTTCCTCTTCCAACTTGTTTAAATTCGAAGTAAAACCATAAATCTCTAATAAGTTGATTAACTCACTGATGGTAATATCTGCAAATCTGCACAAAGCCTGAAGTGAGATTGCAAAACATACACATCATGAAACTTAAAATAAATACCTCGAACAGTGAAAATTGAAGTGTCACACTGTAACCTACAAGAAGGTTATTCCTCGTAATTTAAGTAATGCATCTGAAATTATTTTGTATTACCAAAATGAAAAAGCTGACTAAAATAATTTAGTATAAAAGTGCGGAGTAGCTATTACGTTGTAATGAATTCTTAGCCATCTCGGCTTCATTTAGGAATATCAATCACGGAAATACTCACTAAACGTATCACTGAGCCGTTCGTAGACACGAGAATGGTCTTTCCATCTCGGCTAAATTTAAGTCCAGTCCAATCACATTCCTTTTCTTGGCTCAATTTGAACGTCACAAATGGGCCTTTATCAAAAGATCGCAAGTCGTATAATTTAATACATTCCGAGTTGACCCCAGCAGCAAATATTAAGCCCTGTAAAAAATTAATACTTACAGTAATACAGTTAATTACAGTAATAATGAAATGCATGTACCGTAGTTAGATGTATTTCATTTAATTTAACTCCTTAACAATAAAAATAAAAAAGTATAATTATAAAATTATTAATTCAGAATCAGAACATATATTTTCACTTTAAAACAAACCATCAAAATAATGTAATTTTTCTAGAAAAACAAACCTCTGGGTCAAATGCTGCAACTGGTCTTCCAGACAGATGCATAAGGCCCTGACAATTTGGAGATCTCAGATCCCATAATCTTAAAGTTTTGTCCAGGGAGCCAGAAAGAAATGTATCTTCAACAGGCGATATACATAAAGTAACGACCTTCCTGGTGTGTCCAGGGAAGTATCTTATGTACTTGTTGTCATGCAATGATAAGTATCTGATTGTGTCATCTACTTTCGTAGAGCTGTGAATGGCTGTATTTTTCGCATGCGTGAAATGAATAAGATCAACTCCATACTTCTTACTGTTCACAGTTCTAGTTTGGGTTCCCTTCTCGCAGTCGTAGATGACAATTTGGTCATCTTCACTACATGAAATCAAAGTATCACCACTTGGTGAAAAGTCGATACTGTTGATTTTGTCGGTGTTCTCTCGGAACACCTTCGCGACCCTAAAACTTCTTACAACGTGGTCTACCAACTTCATTGCGATAATATCCTAAATTAATTAGCCAAATAAATTATGACGCCACTTTCAGCAATATTTATTTCACTAGTTTCACCGCAAGACAAGACAACTGCCGAGCAACTACTACTGAACAATAGACAGTCGTCCAGCGAACATGGCGCCAGACGCTTAAGTCGTGGTCAAGTTATCAGTTTAAGACTGTAAAATTCGGATAAACTGTTGATAAATAAGGGTGCACATATTCTCGAATGCCCTTAAAATAATTAATAAAGTCTGCATGGTTACATAGCTGAATTCATCGTCACAAATAGCAGATAATAATTGATCATAGGTTAATTTTATCCGTACGAAATTGAGACTTTTCCATACAAATTTATTTTAATTCTTTCACTAGAAAATATGCTACAGATTAAGTTTGTTTTATTTTGAAGAATTATGGCGTGGATGAGAATACTGAAACACTAAATTGACTATGCAGTATTCACCTTCGCCCATTTCCCTTCGATAGCTCGATAGTCTCGAAAATATTTCACTCCGGTAAATATGTGAACACAATTTAAACAAGAGTGAATTAAAAGTAACTCATTGCATTACCCATTGCAGTTGGGTATCGCAAAATCCAGAAGACTAGGAGCAGCGTAATCAACTCAAAATCAAAACTGAGTGAGGGAATAGCATTATTATAGATTCTCGAATTGAAACTTAACCTTTGAACCAATTATTTAAGGAGGTGGTAATAAAGATTGCCTTTACGGCGATTTTCTTATTATCCCTCCAAGACATTATGCGGTTATTATTTTTCCTATATATCACAAAGTTGCAGCAGATGTACTTTTATATTGAAAGAAAAAGTTAACGTTTTCGCAAGAACGATCTTGCACTCAGATTATTATTATATTTATGTTTTAAGCTATATATACGACCGATAGTTGAAATAAATTCATTCGAGCATCCGATTATATTTTCTTAATCATAAGGATGAGCAGAAGTGAAAATATCCGACTGTACTAGGATTTGATTCCTGTTCTTCTACGTTTAGGGGGTGCTCCAACCAATTGAGTCATCTCGCAGTCTCGCTACGTTTTTCGAGAAAGTTCATTATATTTAAGGTAAATATAGCGCAAGATTTACCCCATATTTAATTGTACTTAACAGTTTAAGTAGAATCGATGGAGAAGAGCTAGAAATATTTTGTAATATATTTTATCACTTGTAATTCAAGTTTTCAGCAGAAAAATCATTGATTTACCAAATGATTACCACCGTTACTTTTTAGATTTTCGGCAAACTCATAGTATATAACAAAAATGGCAGCTGTAGTTCCAGATTCAGATAGTGAGGACGAATTGCCTCCTGGATGGGAAGAAAGAGCTACTACGGATGGAAGTGTTTATTATGTTAAGTTAGTTTACGCTTTTGTTTTAAAATTTCAGATGTAAGTTTTTGTTAATTTCCTAAATTTCAACCAATATTTTCAGTCATTCTACTAAAGGAACCCAGTGGACGCATCCGAGAACTGGAAAAAAGAAAATAGTATCCGGAGGTATTTTCTAATATTTTTTTGAGTCATTCACTGATTCGAGAATCATATCAAATGGTCTTTTCTTATAGACCTTCCGCCTGGATGGGAGAGAACGGTGGGTGATGATGGTCGAGTACTTTTTATAGATCACGTGAATCGTCGCACAACCTACTCAGATCCTCGCTTAGCCTTTGCATCAGAGGAAAAAGAGCATCCAGGGGATATTCGCCAACGATTTGATGCATCAACGTCTGCTTTGCAAATTCTTCATGGCAGACTTCTTGTCGGAAAAGTTGCCATAGTAACTGGTTCTAACTGTGGAATTGGTTAGTAACTAATGCAAATTACAGCCATGATGACTTTAAAGCCTATTCCTCTCACTTGTTGTCTCAATGGTTTTTGTTTCCAAGAGGTTTTGTTCCCAAAAAAATTACATCAAGTGATAAAGTTTTATCTAAACCACATAATGTCTCTGTTGAAGGTTTTGAAACTGCAAGATCCCTATCACTGCATGGATGTACAGTGATTTTAGCTTGTAGACGGGTAGCAG
This sequence comes from Ladona fulva, assembly GCA_000376725.2. Taxonomy (NCBI): domain Eukaryota; kingdom Metazoa; phylum Arthropoda; class Insecta; order Odonata; family Libellulidae; genus Ladona; species Ladona fulva. The sequence continues at coordinate 1,081,582 of KZ308309.1, forward strand.
AAGGAGAAAAGGCTGTATCTCTTATAAAAGAAGAAGCAAAAAGTAAAGGCAACATCAATGGCTCGCACGTTGTAAATGCAGATGTTGAGGTTATGGAGCTAGACCTAAGTTCATTGCATTCAGTGAAGGCATTTGCTATCAACTTTAAATTAAAACACAGGTAAATTATAATTCTATTGGCTTTTAAATAAACCAAAAGCTTAGATTTTTGTGATGTGGCAATATTTGAAGAAGGGGCCTATTTCAAAGGATAATTACTACATGTTATACTGATAGCTTCTAGCCCACAATCCATGTTTCTTTGTACTTTCAGCATTGCAAAAATCATTTGGTTCAGATATTCAGCATTCCTAGTTGCATTCCTTTGCCTTAGAGCATGCTTAATTTCCTTTCGATTAAAATTTTTCCAGATTTCACTTTTAAATTGATTGCTAAAATTCATTGAGTTTTCCTTAATATCTTGAAAGATTTTAGTACCCAACTAAATTGAATTTGATTCTGTTGATGCCTTAAATTTATTTACCATTGTATCATGTTATTGGGATTTCTTAGGCGTAGGACTCACTTAAAGTAATAAGAGGAATGGAAAATTTCTAGAGCTGGAATTCAAGTCTATTGAAATTAATATTCTCTATTGAATATTAATCGCAACACACACACAGTCTGTGTGGCACAGATAGTGTGTTTTATTCAGTATGTTTTTTTTAACATACATTAATATACCTCCGTACGGAAAAACTCCAAACTAGATGCTTATTAGAGTATTCTAATTCACTGAAACAGAAGCTGGTTTATGATAAACAAATTATGCCCATTACCAAATTCCTCCTCTATACACACTCCTCCACTACCCCCAGAAAGGACCCTCATCCTCCTCACAGATGTCGTAACAGAAAAACCCCACCCACTAATCCTCCCCACACGTTCAGAAAAGATAAAAGTCCAACCATTCATATTTCCTATTGTAGAGCCCTTTGAACATGGAAGCTTTGTTTCCAAATTGCACATAGGGATTTTCCCAGAAATTGGTAGAAAAAAAAACTTCCCATTTGTCTCTAAATACAAGTTTTGCCTGCCAATATACAGCTTATGGTGTGTTTTGAAACCTTTAATTCATTAACAGCTGTGTTCCAACTTTCTATTTTTTCAACAAATAATATCAAAGTACTTGGTACCTTATGTAGATTGTTGTGATTTTTTATTAAGTATAATTAATGCCCTTGTGTCCCATAGACAAACTGCTTTTTTGGAAAAGGAAAATCTTTTAACAGAATCTGTAGAATTTCTTGATCAACAAGATTCCTCAAGCCCTGAGTAGATTTAATTCATTCCTCATTTTTCTTTAATTCTATGAATCACCAAAGTTTTTATTCATGGAATGGATGTAGGCTTCATAATGCATATACCTTAATGAAAATAGATTAATCTTGATCAAACACACAACTATAGAAGGGGGGTGCATTTAAATGACATAATGATAACAGGTGAAGAATCTACTATTGAAGAATTTTTTTGATGAAGTTTCTCTGTGCAAGGAGTGTATGAAGTTCTTTTTTTTTTTTAAAGTAAAAAATAAAAGATGTGAATAAGCAGCTCTAATGATACATAATGTTTTTTCCAATGACAAGGTTATCATAATTGGTAATCAAATTAGATGTAAATTTTCATAAAGTGAATCCTCAATATCCTGTCAATTATCGCTGCCTCATATTCTTAATTTTTAATTAATACAAGTTTTCTTAAGTTAGTATGATTCCAAATCCACTGCAGGCATAGGTTGAACCCCTTGGTGGTTCATGGTTCTTATGTTGTACAACCTGATCCTGATGGTTATTTTTTAAATGTAGCTCCATTGTAATGCAAATCATTAAATATGACTTTCTTATGTTCGGTATCTCTCTGATCTGATACCTTTGTTTGTTATAATTTTATTTATTAAATTGTAGTACATTATTGTAATTCACACAGTGTCTACTTATGCTTCGTGGTAATTCAATACCTCTATTTATTTAAGTTTATATGCAAAATAATTACTGCTTTCATTTCGAAGGTTTGTGTATTTAATTCAAAAGTTAGGGATAGCTAATACATTTCTCTTTGTTTCAGAAAATTGGATATACTGATATTGAATGCTGCAGTGTTTGGATTAGGCTTTTGTTTGACTGAAGATGGGTTTGAAACTCATTTTCAGGTAAGCCTAAATACCATCACTGCTCTGATTGTAAATTTATTCTTTTAAGCTTTAGATTGTACTATTAAATCCAATTATGCAACTAAATGTCTGGTGATTATAAAATTACATAAATGCTCTTGATGAACATACTGGAAGTGTTGTCTGCTAAAATAAGGCTTTTCTCTTTTGATTCTTCACTTTTGATTCTATCTGATATGTTTTTCTAACACTCATAAGATTATCATTATTCTGCAGAAAGTACAGAGTACTACGTAATTGTTATAAAAACCACCAAGACCTCAAGCCCCTAATTTTGCAGCTAGAATTGAGTGATTAACTCAATATCCTTCAAAAAATACTCCACAAATTATTCATGAAAGAAAATTTTAGACTTTCTGCCATAATGCTTGTGATTTCAATATCTCTTTAAATTTTATGAAAATATTATATCTATATATGTAACTTATAAATTTTGTTTATTTTGTAGCCTAATCTTTACAGTAGAGAATGGTGGTAAACTTACTATTTATTCTACTTTATTCATGGACTTTATTTACCTGTTAATGTTTTCTGTATTTTTAAGTGATTTAAGTTTTCTAAACTTTAACCTATCAAGTCATGTAAGAGCCTCATGTGGGTCATAAATAATCTTATCTTTATATACATTTTAAAAAATCATGAGTGTTCAGTTCAATAGATCAGAGTGACATTTTTCTCTATGATGAACACTTTTGTCTTTCTCAGTTATAATTTTATATTTTACTTTCCACCAAAGGTAAATGTCTTGATTGTAAATGATATTACCAATTCTTATACCACTCAGAAAGAAGTTCATTAGAAGTTAAATAAAGATATTCTTTATCTGGTTCTAACTATTGAAACAATTTTCCAAACTATATTTCACAGGTGAATCATTTAGGATCATTTTACCTGACTCTTCTTTTGGAAGAACCCTTAACTTTAGCTGCTCCATCAAGAGTGGTGGTGGTATCTTCAGAATCCCACAGGTCAGTAGGAGAAAATTGCTGATAAACCTTTGTCAGTATAATGCCAATTACAAGGTTGGAGATTATATTGGTTACCACTCACACCTGTGTAGTGTGGATTCTTGGTCCTTAGTATTAATGCTTTTTACATGATTAAATATCCAAAAAATAAGATCTTCCTTTAATTTTCTTACAATTAACTCATAATTTTCTATTATTTAAGGATTATGAGCTTTAACTAAATTATTCAAAGTAAATAAAAGAGCTTAAACTCAAAACTGGTATCTCACTGGCATATCTTGATTATGCAGAATTGTGAATACAATAGGGAAAGCATCTGAAATCTCTGTCTTTGGAAGCACTATTTGAAATATTTTATCTGTGTGCTCCTATATTTACGTAATTACAGTTTTAGTTCAGATTTGACAGTTTAGGAGCATTTTTCTAGCAAAATATTCGCATAAAGCAGTATTGAAATATGAAATTAGTTTTTTTAATGGCCAAAATTGCTGAGATTAGATAAGTAGTATACAGTGTTGACCATCTACGAAAAGGGGCCCAGAAGCAAATTTCAATGGGATCCCTCCCTCTGTCCATGTGACAAATTTTTCATTAATAAAGCAGTGATATTTGACGTTACAAATTTTCTCGCAACTGTATGGGTTAAACTAAAGGTAACCAATTTAGTTTCTATATAGAGTTAGAGAATTAGTTATTCTGTTATTCCTTGAATTAGTTATTATTTGGTCACCCTCAAATGAAGCCTAGATGCTAGGCATCCATGAAAACCCTCTCTTGCCTGGCTGTGATATGACAGTATGACTTAGTATGTGATTATAGATTCTGTTTAATCTGCTGATATATTATGTATGTTTGTGTGTGTGTTGTGTTGGTGATAGACTTTAAATAGTTTGAGTAATGTTCTGTATCTCCTGAGATTTACATATTTAAATTTTGGAAGAACCCATCCTAGAGGCATTTATACTCTTAATTTCATCATCTTAAGTTGAATCCCCTAAAAGTTATTTCTTTCTCTCAACTTATTTATTATTGTAAGTTTGTGTTTGACAACATTCTTTTGCATAAATGTATGATAAGAGTATCCTGAAATCCTATATTAGTCAGATTGAATTTTTTTTCTGAGGATGTGAAACATTTGAAAAATTCATCTATCATAAGCTTGCAACTTACTCTTCTATTTATCTAGTGATAATTTTTTATATTTTTACTTGCTTATTTCTAAGCATTATGATGAACTAAATTATTGAAAACCACAGTCTTACATCAAAGAAGAAACTTCAGGAAAAATAACTCATGTATGCCAAAAAAATTTGATCAATTTTTAAAACATATCAGTGTTTATTTTAATATATCTCAAAAGTATGAAATTATATTTAAAATACTTTTTACTAAAAGAATTCTTATCTTCATTTTTCCAGATTTTCTTATTTAAATGTTGATAATATCAGCCAAGAAAGGCTGTCACCATCTGTCCCTTCACATTATTCCTCAGGAATGGCAGCATATAATGACTCAAAGGTTTGTAACAAGGATGGAGTATCTGTATTGCTGTTCTGTAGTTACTTTTAAAGCTAAATTTATTATGTAGTTTTTAATGAGTCTATCTCATACTTAAAATTTGCTTAATATTTTGTGTAGCTTTTGAAAATCATTGCTTGATTTAATGACTTTTTTTCTTTTAATTGAGTTAAATTCATTCTAGCCTCAGAATGATTTCCAATTAAAGTTAATATTCCAGAATATATATATATATATTTTACTCATTAATAAGGATACATTAGAGACCATTTTTAAATATGAAGTTAATTTGGAATGGGCCAAATAAATTCATTAAGATTGCTCATTTGATAATTTGAGTTCTTGATGCCATTCATTGACATCTGCCTCACAGGCTCAGACTCTGGCAAAAAAGATGCATTATCTTACAAATTCAAAAGTTTTTCTATGCTTTTGTGATTTATATTTCATTTTATTAAGGAAGCGGGCACTGCATTAAATTCTTCACCATTTCGAAAGTGTTTTCATAGTTTTGTAAGCAATGAAAAGAATATTGGTGCAGCTGGGTACATAAAAGAGTTAAATCAATGTAGGCAACATAAGATTAAAGATTCATGGGAAAAGTGTTTTTCAAGACCTGTAATGACCTTTACCTAAGGTACAAATGACTCCTCCTTGGCATGGGAGTTATCTATATCTGGGTAGTCCTCTCTGCATCCAATACCTGCAGTCTGCAATGTAATAATGCCCATGGGTGTCAAAGATATCAGGCTGGACTTGATTTCTAAAATACAATAGAATACTATGTATCCCAGGAAGATTGCCCTGAAGTTCCTTCATCTTCATCTATGGCTGACTTCTAAGATAAAATAAATACATAACTTGCTTGAAAAATTAAAATTTCATGTCTGATGGCATATCCAATTTATGGGATTTGTCCCAGTCATGTCAGTATTTTTCGCACCTATTATTCCTTAGGATATAGCTACACAGCTCTTACATGCTTCATTATTCCTCTGACCTTCATCCTTGTGATTTTCCTTGGGAGGAAGGTTAACCTCATAAGACCTCTTTTGAGAGTTGTGTGTCTCTGTGAGAACCATCTAGCAGAAGTTTGTGCCACTAAGTGGAGGCTACTCACTATGCTCCCAAAAGCATTTCCAAACAGTATGGAAGAGACGTGGCATGATTGTTCAGTGGTTAGAGTATCTCTCCGGAAAGTGAGAGACCTGGGTTTGTGTTCCAGTCATGTCACTATTTTTCTCACCTTATATTCCTTCCAATACATTTACACTTACATAATTATCCTGAAAAACTGTCAGTGGTGTATAGCAATGGATGCATCCACAAAGAAATACATGGACAACATGTCTATAAATTTCTTTGTCAGTAAGCTCCTCAGGTGCTGTAGGGATTTAACAACCCGAATTAATTATCTATTTAAGGTATTATTTCTTTGTCATGTTTTGGCAATTCCTCTTGAGTTTGTGCCATTCATTAACTAGCATTAGAATGTCATCTACTTCTGAACAGATCAGTTCAAATTCAAGTTTTTCAATTTTACATAATTAAGATATTTTGTGATTAAATTACTTGATGTGCTTCTGTGACTGTATCCTTTATTTTCTGTTAATTAGATTAGCTTTAGATTGCTAAGATATTTAAGTATCTGTATATTTAATTCAAGTTTCTGTTTTATGTATATTTTCTAGCTGTTCTCAGGATTTTCATCCCCCTTCTTGTGTAGGTATTTTCCAAAAATGTGGGTTTTTCTTCAGAAGCCTTCAGCTGTGAAGATTTTTTCCTTTAAATCAAATATTTTTTTGGCTTATTAATAAAGGGTAAATATACCCAGTATCTTTCTTACACATATGAGATTATTTTGGTAGTTAATGAAGTAAACATTGTTAAAGTTACTCAGCTTGTTATAAAAACCTCATGCTAAATACCTAATATTGGAAATGATCAACAAGCAATTAGTTTCAAAATATTTAAATAGCTAAAGTTTATTAATCCCTCTAGCCGGTTCGATGTACACTTTTACGTACCCTATTATCTGTCCCAACGGCGGTTGGATGTACGGCGTACATCCAGCCCAGTCGCCTCATCTGTAGTAAGTCTCTTTTCCCCTTGCCATGTCTCATTTTTTTTCACACTTCTTGCTGTCATATGTTGAGAATCTGTGTATCATGCTGTCACCTTTGTTTATCCATCATAACTAGCAGTAAATATTTTTTTATATATGCTATATATTTTGGACAAATTTAAATACCGCCATAGGAGCTAAATCCCAAAATATTAAATACCAGCTTGAGGGGTTAATTACGCTTAAGGAATTTATTTTTCTATTTCTGCAAAACTTTTTATCATGGGCTGATCTGATACTGTGAATAAAGTTAGGGAATTATTGTAAAACCTCATTTCCATGTCCCAGCTTTAGACACAATTTTTAATAGCACAGTCCCAAATTGCATTCCTGGGAAGAATACATTGCAATCCATGGTGCTCATTGAACACAAAACTCGGTCAATGTGAATTTTGAACGTAAATCTGAGTCCAGTTTTTTTTTTGCTTAAGGTGGGTGAATTTTCAGTTTGTGTTGCTATGATGTGCCAAAATGTGTTAGTTAGTGTTTGTTCTATAAAAAAGATAACAGCTTGTTAGTTGCTGCAATCCTGAGACTAATTTTAAAGTATCTTTTAAGAGTTTAGGAGGATAATCGATGGAGGAATTTTTAAGATATATCTGTGGTGTATGCAAATGATGAATATAACTTCAAGAATTGACCAAAAGAAGACCTCAAAAAAAAATTCAGTTGTAAATACATAAGGTAACCCTTTCCTTAAGGTAAAATTTTCCTTGTAAACTTAATTTATACTAAAAATCACCTGAATTCCCTTCAAAGTTTTTCCTTTCCTGTCCATGCACAGATGAATATCTTTTTTTCTCCCTCCATGGATTATGACAAAGCTTAACATAACTGTCCTCTCTATAATATGCAAAATCAAGTTGATTAATAAACACTCTTTATTAGTTATGAATTAGACCATGTTCTTTTTCTTCATAAATGGAAAATGCTAAAATAAAATGCTTCATATAATTTATCCTAAATGTTTACCCTTACTTTTAAATGGGCTTAAATTCCCATTCTTACTCTTACTCTCCCTCTGCCATTGCTGAGTTACTTCAATCAAAACCCTCTGTTTTCCCATCATCACTGTCTCTTCTGTGTTTTTGTTCTACCAGCCCAGCTTCTTTTACCATCTTATGATACTTTATCATCTTGAAAATCTACAATCTTTAGATTTCTTAATTTCTTAGCATCCACAAATATTTATACCAGTAAACACCCTCGTCAAGCATGGCGGAACTTAACTTATTTTAAAAGTATATCTGTTATTGTATACATGTGGTCTTCCTAATACAGAAAGTGTCAATTGTTGGTCTTTAATAACATAATTATGACCTGTAGATGGTTTGATCGATGAGGGATACATTTTGTATACATTTGCGCATAATTAAATGTATGAAGGACTATTTTGTCAACTGACATTATGAATTCAACATTCATGAATCTTTTGTATATTTCAACTTTAAGCCATGAAATTCGTAAGAAAAAAAACTATAATATTGTAACCGTTTATTCTCCTTTTAAATTCCAAGCATATTCTTGTAGAATAACAAATTTAGATTGGTATCAATAATCAAGTTTGGTAAATGCCCCCATAATGCAGGATGGAATTACGATAACTGGGTACACAACCTAGTCATACCCTTTTTTTGTAGATACTAATCTGGATAGAGTTAAGCTAAGTATATTTGCGGAATTCCAAAAAACTACAAACTCAATTTTGTCTAACACTGCAGCTCGTGGCATTTACGTAAGATCACAGCTTTTGATATCTCTTTTGCGTTCAAATTTCATTCGTCTCCCAATAATCTTCCCATTTTCTCACCATAATATTTCTTTGTTGTATTGATCACAACAAATCAACTTATAAATGTCCTTTGGTAGATCAGGTTGATTAATAAACACTCCCACATGGCCATATGTTAGTCCGTGCAAGTTGTACATCGTACATTTTACATGTGCTGTAATCTCAAAAAATTGCCTCCTCTTCTTAAAGTCTGTCATTATTTCCTACTATTAATTCTTTATGGACGTATAATCCCAGCGTATTTATATGGGATAATGCATGTGCTTGAATTCAACATTCTCCTTGGTTACCAAGAGGATGGGTTATTCATTGCAGCAAATGCTTACAATTTTATTTTATCAAAATTCTTACAATTTTGAATCTGTATCAGTATTTTACAACTGAATTAAGAATCTAATTGTTTTCCTTTTTTGGGCACTTGTCTCAACCTTGTAGGACCATTAATTCTAATTTAATTTTCAAAAGAAACATAGTCTGTAAGATATGAAAATGATCTTTACGTACATTTCTTATTGAAACGTATCATGGGCTCCTGGGTTCCAACCCAAACCTTCTGAGATCTGTAAAAAGTTATTTTGGACCCTTCGACCTTGTAGAAACAAAATGTAGTTTGTTTCATATCCCTACATCAAACAGTTTTTGAGATAGAGAGGTGGACAGACAGACATTTTACTTTTTGTTATATATGATTGCAGGAACAAAGGTTCTTTGATTCATTCTTCCTCACTTTCAGGTGCCTGGATATGTTTCTGACACAGCTAATTTTGGAAAATTTCAGTAGCATAATCTTCTTATTTAGCCATTATTCACCTTATCTCCTATACAATGTTGCTACAACCTTTATGGGTTTCAGTTCCTCCCCTACTGTAGACTAAATATTTTACCAATATTTTCCTGATTCCTTTATCAAAGTATTTCATCGTGAGTTCCCTGTTCTTTGTGAAAGCTTCCTTAACTACTACCAGTTTTCTTCTAACCTTATTTTTCTGCCTCCCATTCCAAGAAAGAAGTCTACTTCTCAAGCAAGAGAACTAGACTATCTCCTCTTTTTTTCCTTACCTCACCTGACTATCAAATTACATTTCTTTCCCACTATATATTTATAATATTAGTTTTTCTGACATTTATTTTCATCCCAGAATCCTTTTCTTTATCATTGTGTGCATTTACTAGTATTCATAAACCATTTTTCTCTACATCTTTATCTGCTATTCTCATTAACTCTACCAAATCCAGCTTTAATGCTTTTATCTCTCTCTTCTCAAGCTTCTTTATCCATTCCATATCCTGCATGTATGTAAAAAAAGGAAAAAGTACTTCTTAATACCTCCATTAATTTTGGTCATTTCATTCTATCGTAGGCTTTATCAAACTCAGCAGAACATACACATACATCCTTCTTAAATTCAAGCCTTTATTCTATAAGCATCCTCACCACCTCTGCTATTTCTCTCTCTCTCTGAATATTCTGTTATATTTTTAACCCTTAAAACAACTTTTGCAGTATGAGCCATTAAGCCCATTGAATAATAATCCTCACATTTATTAGCATTGCTTATTTTTTTAAATCAAATAAGGATTGTTTTATTTCTATGGACACTGCATTTCATAAATTTTACTGCAGGGAGCATTAATATATGTCTTACTGTTCTCCAAGGGTTATAAGAAATTTGACTAAATTGTTGTCAACCTCCAATTTTTTATTTCTTTTATATCACATAGTGCTTTTTAAATCAAATATCCCTTGCCCTATACTGTCTTCCTCTTCTTACTCACTTTCTGTTATAATTTTGGCATGCTGCATATTAAATATTTTCCTATATTTCACGTTAAATAATCTTTCCATCTTCTCCTTGTTGTTGAATCATGTAAAATGTTTCCTTATCAATTTTCTGTAGTGGCCAATTTATACCAAATCTTATTTCCTGTTATTTCTTAATTTAATGCACCATTCTATTCAATGACAATATCCTCATGTTCAGCATCTCTATTTTGTCATTTTGTTGATTTTACCACATTTCCTATTCCATATGCTTTCATTTCTCAGTTCATTATTTAAAGTCCTGTGAAATCTTCTCTCATGCTTATTGACTCATGGTTAATCCTTTTCTACTTTTTCTCTTTCATCCATTTTATCAAACATCGTTGGTATTACACGTTTTCTTAATTCTATTTGCTTGGCTTCCAATATGGGCGAATCATATGCATGGTTAATTTAAAATATTATGAGTTTAAATTCTCCAAACCAAAGTTGATGTATGGTCATTCCAAGGAAAGCCTGTTCTCAGAAACTGGCATAAAGCTTAGAGTATCTGCATATCCACCTGTAATGAGGCTTTCCTGTGAGAAAAATTGTTTGATCACTCTTAGTTATTACTCATTCTTCCCTTCTGTTTTGTATTTCAGTTGCTTACTCATTGACCATCTTTGTTTCAGCTTTGCAATGTGTTGTTTGCTGCAGAGCTGTTTCGAAGGTGGGGTCCTGGTAAGCGTGGTATTTTTTCAAACTCATTACATCCTGGCAACATGGTGTCATCAAGTCTCAGCAGATCATGGTGGGTGTATCGCTTGCTTTTTGCAATGGTTCGACCATTCACCAAGTCTTTGGTAAGAATAAATCCAGTAAAAAAATGTTTGCTTGAAGAAGCCATTTGAAATTTTATTATTGATTTTCTTATTTTTCACAGCAACAGGCAGCAAGCACAAGTATTTATTGTGCAGTTTCTCCAGATCTGGAAGGGGTTGGAGGCCTTTACTTTAATAATTGTTGCTGCTGTCCTCCTAGTGCTGCAGCTCAAGATGTTGTACTTGCCTCACAACTTTGGGATTTAAGTGTGGAACTGATAGAGAAAGTTATGGGAAAAGGTGCCTGTGGTTTAGGAGCTGAGATATAAACTATTGAAAATAAATTGAGGGTATTTTAAGCATTTTGATTGCATAACAAATAATTTACCTTAATTGTCAAATGGTTGGTCAAATATTTATATATTTTTTTCCTACAACAGATTTAGATACTTGATTATATCTGATGCTGTGATGCATATGACCAATGTTATACTATCTGAATCTGTTCATTATTTGTATATCACCAAGTATATTTTCTATGAAAATAAAAAAAATTCATTTTAAACATCATTTCCCACTGTTTTTTGTTTCTATTCAAAAGCATATTTGCCTAATAGAATGCTAAAAGATATCTTGGTAGACCGATTTCTCATGGCCCCATGCAGTCCTGTAAATAAATTGGCCTTGTTATCATACCACCTCAATTATGAAAGATAAAGAATAGTATTTTACTTCTGATTCAGATTTTATTTCCAGAATAGTTGAAAACTGTGGTACATTTTAAATATGATTTTAAAACAACTCTATCAATTAAATTTTATTTCCTTTACACACCTATCAAAGTTATTTTAATTATGATCTGCTTTTACTTGCATATATCACTCTGCATTGGTAAAGAATGGAACCAAATGCTCAGTATGTTTTTTCATAGAACCTGGATCTGTTAAAGTCTAATAAAAAGAAAACTTTCATAAATATTCTGAAATAAATATACTAGTACCAAAAAAGAGCAATTTTGTGAATCATTACATTAACACTTGAGGATTTACTCCCTTTATCTATGTTATGCACCTGGGTACCCACATTCCATTTTTTCTTATTGTTAAATATTTATGCCATTGAATTAAGTTTATTGATGAGATAATTTAATAAATGGAAATCAGTACAAGTGCATTCCCAAGTGAAGCAATGTGCTCTAGTTTGTAAGAACAAGGATGTTAAACCATCATTTTCTGAAGTCAGTGCTGGTTAAGAACGGTTGCTTTTATATTGAAGGGTACCAGGTACTAGGAATTTTTAAAACAAATGGTTGGGTCTTCTTTCTAATATGCTAGAAAGAAACAGAGTAGCTCTGTATCATTGAAAATTGTTTTCTTTGCATGAATAGTCATGATTTTACAGAGAAATCTGGATGCATTACTAGACTACACAGAACAATAAAGTCACAGTGCCATACCCTATCATTATGTGAATTTTTTACCAAGTGATGATTTTATATGCAATTTAGTTGTTTAGGTGTAAAAAGTTAATTGTGATAGTATAATAATATTAGCACTGAATTGAACTCTTTGGAATTCTGTGAAATGTAGAGTTCCAATTTGAAAAGGGAAAAGGCAACATACAGCTATGATTTATGTTCATTGTTTTATTGAAAATTCTGATTTTATTCTGTTGTTATATTGAATAGACAAGCATTTTATATATTTCATTTGTATCTTTTTCTATAAAATTTTCAAGTACAATGTTTAAACAGTTCATATACTCTTTCTAAACTGGCTGAATATTGCATTAATGTTTGGTGGATTTTCTGTCCAGAAAATTATTAACCATTGCAAAGGATAATTAACATGAGTAAAAATATAATACTTGAGAGAAAATGCAAGGGGAGGTAGTTGCATAGTAGTGAAGGAACTTGATTTCAGATTCCAAAGAAGTGGTTGAATTATATCCACAATTATTTCATGAAGTTACCTTTTGCCAAACTCTCATTTGATCTCTACTCAAATGTATCAAAAGTAGGTGGTTATGAGAGAATTAAAACATGTATTTCAAGTGCATTGACTAGGAATAAATTAAGAAAATATTCCATTTGTTTGGCTATGATGAAAAGTAATAATGTCTTTCTATGTTCCAAGGTAGAATGAAACTGTCATTCTGATTTCAACTTAGCATTCTGATAAGGCAATGATTATTCTCAGCAGAAGCTCCTCGTCATATCAAATTTTTTACTAGCTGTAGTGGTAGAGTGGTTACCATGCTAGTACTCCAACAGCAAGGTCATGGGTAGTCAGATTTTTCCAGTTAGGGATTGGTTGTTTGTGTTTGTCCTTTGTTATTGCTTGAAGCCCACCACTATAATGGTCCACTAAATGGATGTTTGTGAGGGTATTGGGATATAAATAAATGAAAAATTATAATAAACATAACCTTCCATTGACACCAGAAATTAGATTATCAGGATATAAATCATAAAATGTTGCTGTTTTAGGTGGCTGCAAGTTATGTATGTACATACTTCAGCATGAATATGTGAGCATATTTACTTTCTATCAATTCTATTACAAAAATAATATGATGCTGCAAGAAAAAAAAACATCACCGTATCCTATCACCTTTGTTATAACAAGTTAATCAAGAAAATGAAAAGAACATGAAGGATTTAGCAATTTCATTAAGCCTGTCTAAGATATTCATGCTATAACTCATGCTAGATTCTTATTTTGTTATAAAATATATTTTTTCAGAATGTTTATTTATTCTATAATTATGCAACATATATCTTGTATGAGAATGAAATAAAATATTAGGAAACTATTAATCCAACCAAACTTGAATATTTTTATTTTATGTGTACCTGAAGCATGTGTACTTTATATTTGACTATTTTTGCCCAAAAAAAGTAAGAAGTCTTAATTGTACAATGCACTAATAACTGAAAAAAGCGACTATCTGAAGATTTTAAGTGAAATGTAAATTTATACACAAAATTCAAAATTATTTAATATGCAGGAACATTTGATAGTGGGTATGTGGGTAATTTCTTGAAATCATGAGAAATTGAATTTCAAACGTTTATTGTGATGGATCAGATTCTTGGAATGTTTGAATTATTATTTACAAATGAGTTGCATATTCAGTTGATTCTTTGATGATAAAGATGTGCTATTTGTTTGTTTTTACTGTTTTCTTTGAATTATGGAATGTTCCCTAGTTATTATAAATATTGATTTTCATATTCAGTAATTTCTACATTTTATCATATAATTTTCCTGTGTGAAAAGTTTTTAGTTAAATTATCCGCAGTGATTTCATGCCATTATTGAGGGGACAAATAAGTTATATTTAGGGCAATGAAAAATTATGTTTTCAAAATTTACCGCCATAACAGTAGTTAGTTTGCTTTTCACACGGTAGCGCTGAAGTCTGAAAGTTGGAGAGGTCACGTTAATACTGAAAGATAACAGTAGATGACTATAGCATGCAATTGAATTTCTGGTGAAAATTGTTCCGTCAAGTTAGTGTTGATGTTGGCTCGACCATCTGAGTGATTTAATTACTTGTGTTTTGGATTTTTTGCAAAAACTGTGTACCTACAAGGAAAACCTTCGCCTTGGATTCCATTCCTCAGTTCTAATTAGGATTGCTAATAATTTTGTTTACATATATACCATTAAATCAAATTAAATGACGTCATGATAATTGCAATGGTGGATTGAGGGGCGAAAAATCATCACAGTGAATATATTTCTTGTAAGTACGTGTTCTTTTTAGAGTCATAATTCGTCGGTGTGCTATTAGTTCTTCATGAGTGCAGAAGCTTCCATTTAATGGTCACCAGCTTTCCTCAGTTTGTTATCGTTACTTAGTATCTTGTGAAATCGAGAACGTACTTGAGAAAGTGTCTTTCCGACATCTACTTCGAAATACCAGCGTTTTAAGATTCATATGATCGTTCATTATTGAACAACTGCTGTACTTCAAAATGAAATGTGATACAAGCCTTTTTTCGTTGACTCACTACATGTACGTTTTGTCATGAAGTTGTATTTCGAACAAAGACGATGATAGTATACTTTTTAAAGTTTTTAAGTAGGTATTTAAAACACTTATTACAGTTTATAAAGGTTCATCGATTTTATGTCGGATTGCTAGAAGTTATTGTCTATTTCCAGATCGAGAATTTGAAGAGACAGGATGTTTCTTACCTAATTTCCTGAATGGTTTTTGGAATTAAGCGATCATTTGCGCTGATTCCAATTTATAATTGTGATAATGTCTGAATCTCCTACCAATGGATATTACCAATTGAATGTGACAAGTGAGTATTCATGTAATCATTCATTAAAATATAAAATTGTCGACACGTTGATTTCTTTTTAGAGAATCTAAAATTATTATAATTTACATCGTCCATACTAGGTTAAACTTTAATTCGATATAGTTTCAACATATTTTTTTAGAAGCCATTGGGGCGCAGTTTAATTAATGCCTATTATTATTATTAAATCAGCCTGATACTTAAATTTCACACTTCTATGTCACATGAATTTGAGGATGTGTTCATGTTGTCTGTGTTGGCTTGTTAACACTATTATGTCTTTACTTATATTAATCTTTTTTACTGTAGTTGAATGTGCTCATCTGAGAAGTGGAAGTAGTTTTCTGAAACCTAATCCATACGTGGATCTGCTAGTTGATGATGTTCCATCTAAGAAGACAGACGTTGTCAAGTCAACTTATCAGCCAAAGTGGAATCACGAGTTCACCATGTAAGTAACGTAGTCATTACAACTGTAATCTTGGTATTGTGATTTTGTTTAAAATTACTTTTAAGTATATGTGTAAATCATTACATCTTGTTTTTTTTTTACTTCTACTGGTGTAAACATCTAGTACTCAAATTTACATAAGTTCATTGTATTTTTTTATTTGAAGAATACTTTTCCAGTGGTCTATCCTGAACATAGGCTCTGTCTACTGATTCGTCTTTTATAACATGTTTTTGATACCTGTTGATCCACCCTTTTCCCTTGTCAGACTCGTGACACCCAACTCACAACTGCATTTCCGGGTCCTTGACCATTCATCATTCCGGAAAGATCCTGTCCTAGGAGAGAAAAGGTTCAAGCTAAGGGATGTGCTGGCACAGTATGGTGGTCGCTGCGATCGGCTTGAACTGACTCTTGACCTGATTGCACCAGAATCAAAGCACCATACTCATCATAATCACCACAATGGTGAAACAAGCAGTGCTCATCATGGCAACCAGCATCACAGAAGTGCAAGCACTGGAAGTGGTGTTGATGGTGCAGTAGTGATGGCATCTGGTGCAGCAATAAATGGAGCAGAAAGAGCCAAAGTTGGGGAATTGGTCACACTTTGGACAGGAATGAGACTGAATCCTGAATTGTGCTTTAATATTCCAGGTAAGGTTTGCATAGAAAAAAGTTTTCTGCTGCATTAAAATTTTTCTAGGATTTCAACGGGATTTCTCGGAACAACGTATTTTGTTGATATAAGTATTGCTCGATTGCCTCATGATGAAATTAATGTAAAATAACAATCATTTATGTATACTTAATTGAATATTTCTCAAGAAAAATAGACTTTTAACGGCCATTTTCAATAAAAATTCCATTCAGTGCACCAACAGGTTACCAGTAGCTATGTTATTATTTAAGTCTCTATCTTTGTTTTATTTTTTTGGGCATTATAATTTCAATTCACAATTTACTTATATTTTGTTTGATCTTAATAATTTTATTTGCTAAAGATAAGCAAAGTGATTGGTAAGCTCATTCTTAATTATTCTCGTTATACTTTGTTAAAATTTAAATCAGTTGGTTGCTAAGTGCCACTACTACTTCAAGTATTTTGTTAAAACCCATTTTTGAAATGTGTCTGTTTTTGATGAAAGCCATTCCCTCTAGAAAGGATGGTTCTCATAAAAGTAACCTCAGATAATTATATTACAGTAAATAAAGACAGAAAACATTCATCTGAATATTTTTCGTTCATAATGTAATTTATTTGATGTTTGCTTTATGTACACATCTGAATGCATATATTTCTATTACATTATTTTTTATTCATATCATCAGTCAGAAAGAATATTAATTACAGATATGCCAACTCTTAATTTGCATGTTAAATTTCTATCTATTTGGGCTATGAGTGTTGATTTTCCTTGTATAATACTTCATTTCACAGTAATCAATAACATTGTTTTTACATTCATGTCTGCTATTCTAATCATTATTGCTAAAGAGTTCTGTTGAAACAAATGTTTTCATCCATTTGAAGGAGATTCCAGGGTGATTCTAAACGGAGGAATTCGTGCAAGAACTCGTACTCGACCTGCAGACACCGCTTCATTGGGTGGTGACCGGACAAGTCGAGTCTGGCCTCATCAATACCATCATCACAACCATCACCATCATAATTTGCAGTCACCTAATTTAACTTCAAGTTCTCCTGCCATATCTCTTCATTTACCCGCTGTGACTTCAGGTAATAATTTTACTTTGCAATATTCTGTACTTTATTTTACTTTTTCTTTTCCTACCTCCTATGTTCAATGATATTATTTTCTTCTCCATTAAGTTTGCATAGAAAGTATGATTGGGGACCTGTTGCTCTGTTTGTATAATCTTCATTATGAAAAGCAATTGGTATTATTCTGGTAATCAGCAGATGCTTTAAATTTTACTGTTAATTCCACAAATCAAATATAATCAGATACAATGCTATTCTTATTAATTTTATTTGGTAACGAATGAAATGAGTTAAATCTGGAGTACCGCCTAATAACTAGGATGGCAATAGTTTATTTATAAGTGCTCCTCTGTGTATTTTTGGTATGTAATAGTATTCCCTTCTCATCAGGTTCTGCAAATCCTGCCCCTATTGAGCCTCCTGCTTCAGGTACAACAACTCAGCAACATGTGGGAATACCCAATTACAGTGCTGGAACAAGCACCTCATTGACATCTCCTGTTCCAACTTCTAATCCAACAACTGTTGCTAATGGAAATGCTTCTCAAACTCCATCCTCACCATCTCCTGCTTCATCTACTGTAGCAGCAACTAATCCTACATCTACACCATCTCCTTCTACTGCTTCAGCTGCAGCTGCTGCTACAGGAGTGACGCCAGTAGAAAGACCTCACACAACAGGCATGGAAGAACCTCTGCCACCAGGGTAAGGCAACTCATCTTTGTTGGTTCTGAACTGTTTGTTACTTCTGAATGTAAAAGTTTGTATTGATGTGTTTGAGAGGTTTAGGCTGTTGAAATTACATGATGCAATGTTGAAAATTCAGCATATTTCAGTGTAAATTGGCAGCTACAATTGACAAACATTTTGGAAAATTAGTGAAAATGACTTCTTATGAGCTGCACAGGAATAATTTTTTTCCCAATTCTCTATAGTGTCCATTCTTTGATTAAGGAACACAATCATTTAATCCTTTTCTATGTGCTCATTACTGGTTGATGTACGTTCAATCCTTTTATAACATTTTGAGTGCTGTGCTGCACATGATTGGATTTAAAATTATATTGTTTCATTATATCTTATGTATTTGTAGGTGGGAGATGCGTTATGACATGTATGGGAGGAGATATTATGTTGATCATAACACAAGAAGTACTTCATGGGAACGCCCTCAAGCCTTACCTCCTGGATGGGAAGTTCGAAGGGATCCAAGAGGGCGAATATATTATGTAGATCATAACACTCGCTCAACAACTTGGCAGAGACCCTCTTCTGAGAGGTTGCAGCATTTTCAGCAGTGGCAGGGTGAAAGAGCACATGTTGTGCAGCAAGGAAATCAGAGGTTTCTTTATCCACAGGTATGTAGGCAAAACTTGTTAATTTTAATCTGTTAATAAATACCTAAATGCTTAATCTTTTAGAAGGTGAATATTCACAAATGGAAGCCATGATGTGATTGCCCTGAGTTGAGTTTAACACACTCAAACAATACCATGATCCATTAAAATGAGTTAACTAAATATCCAAACTTATTTACTGTATCTTTGCTGTAAAATATTTCTACTGATTAAATATGATATGTCACAATTTCAAAATTCAAAAACAGATACAAGAAATATAGTAATCATCAACAAATCTTAGCTAATATGTGATGCTGAAACTTTATAACTCGCTATTTGAAAATTTAAAATTTGATGTTCACAAAATGAATGGACGTAATCTGATTTCTCGAAACTTTTATTATAGTCTTTGTCATCAAGAAGAGTGTCTGACAAGAAGACTGACAGTATATAATTTTTCTATAAACTAAACATCTTAGAGCATCCTGACCCTTTTTTTGTTAATAAGTGTACTTTTTTATCTCATTTTAAATAATCTGTATCATTTGAGTTCAAAAACAAAAAGAACTCCATGTAGTTATTTTTTTAAATACGTATGCATGATGATATAAAAATTATCAAGTAATTCATATGTTATCTGGAGATACATCTTGAATGGGAGATAAAATCAGTTTCCTTTGATCAGCTATTGTTCTTTTGTTTTAGTGTGTTCAATTGGAAGCGATAAAATTGCTGCAATGAAATACAAAACCTCTTCATCATTCTGCTTTTCATATTTAATGTGAATTTTATAGTTTAAATGCTAATGAATATATTTTTTCTTGGAAACAAAATGCTTAGAATCCAGTCTTTTTGATTTACTTTATCAATTACTGTACAACCTCAGGCAATAAAGGCATGTTTTTACTCAAATTGTGTCTCTTCTGGCCATTTGAGAAATGTATTATTATTTCTTCTAAGGAAAGCCATAACCCTCAAGCATATTTCATTTTTATTCTGCCAAAGGTGTTTTGGATGGTTATTTTAGAAACACAGTTATTGTGATCCATTACATTGATTTCTATAGAGCTATAAGCATCCCTTACATGACCTTCCATCCAGGGTTTTATTTATGTTCTTAACAAATAGATTTTTGTTTGATTTCCTTTGTGCAAAACTATACAAATTCTCTTTTCAAACTGTTGTGAAAATAAATCCAGCTATTGTATTTTTATTCAAATAACTTTCGTCAATTATCTTCTACTATGTTTATTTTCTTCATAGCATTCTGGGACACCACCAGTTGCAGCAGAGGGGGCTGCTGGTACATCTGCTAGTGTGGATAATGCAGCACCAGGAGCTAGTAGTGTTGATGATGATGCTGGAGCAGTTGGAGAAGCAGCTGGTGTATCACCAACTGAGAAACCTCTTCCAGCAGATTGGGAGAAGAGGGTGCAGCCAGATGGTCGCGTATACTTTGTTAACCACACAAATCGCACCACACAGTGGGAAGATCCTCGAACTCAAGGGTAATTTCAGAAGAGAAAGCATGTTAGAATATAATGAACTGCCTAAATTTTTGGAAATATTAAAACTTAAGTTGTGACTTTAAATTTTATAACCCCTAATTCTAAAGAATTGTTGGTGAAATCAATGAATTACATGGTATTACTGTATCTACATTATTGGACTGTTATATTCTTCATAAGTTTCTCTTAAAATATAACTGCTATTCAGTGGATACTGAAGTAGATTTTGATGTTTCTTATATTCAATATTATTATCATGGATTCTTATTTAAACTCAAAATTATATCAAACCTTTTGGAGGAAAGTTACGAGCTGCCACTATAGAATGGCTGGAAGTCAATGAAGAAACAAGTTGTTTCTTCTTTTTACTTTACTGTATTTATTTCACCAAAATCTTATCAGTCTCATAGTATGTTCTGGAAACTTGTAAATTCACTGAACATCATTTTTTAATGCTTTCTCTTATTACCATTGGACTTGGCAGATGGCTTTACAATACATGGAAGGCAGCTAGAGTATAACTTCAATTCTTAAATTGCATATTGAATATAAATGATTTTGGTTTTTGCCTTTGTTTCTGGCTGCATTAACAACAGTATGGCTACAAAAAATTAACTATTCCTTCTTTTAAGCAAAATACTGAAATCAAAACATTCAGTTCATATTATTGACATATTGTTTTAGTAATTGCCTAATTTAACCCCTGAGCATGCCATTTTGCTGATTGTCTTCTTTAGATTGACCCTTTGCATTAAGGGGCTAAAAGTCAATCTGTTGTATATTGCAATGTGTGTGATGTCTAGTTGATTAAAGTAATTCAGTTGTACTGGTGGGGGATGGGGGCAAGGTGTAAATCCCCCCCCCTCCCCCACCGATGACTCAGTAGTTCTAGCAATTTGTCTAGTATCTGACAAGAAGTTTGAGTGAAAATCAGTTTCTAAAAATTTTCCACTATCACTGTATATCTACTACATTTATCTTGGCAAAAGTTAATTGGAGGTGGGCTCTCGTGGAAAGTTTCTTAAATCTCCCCACCTTTGGCAAGATCTGTCCATGGTTGTACTGTTGTAGGGAATATCTTTAAATCATTGCTGATATTTCAATTTTCAAAGTAGGTTATAACTAGATGTCAGTGAATAAGATTCTTAAACAGCATGTTTATTAGTTTTTTTATAAAGGAAATGATTTTGACCTGCTATTGCTCAATAATATTTCTTATCTCTTAAATTTCCAATTAGTTTTTGTGTTTGGAATGGTATAATTTTTTAGGTTTGTTTAAAAAGAAAAAGTACATAAGTGTTATAATGTTTTTAGATAACACATTTTTTAATGTTTTGTTGACTTGTCTTTATGTAGTTTAAATTTCTAATAAGGCACCATGTTTATCATTTACATATCAGTTAGATATGTTTGTTTATTCATCTTTATTGTTTTACAGTATAGTCGACATTTAAAAGGATTTAATTGTTATAATGAATATTGTTTTACAGACAAGAAGTGAGTGGGGTTGATGAACCTCCATTGCCACCTGGATGGGAAATCAGGCTCACTGAGGATGGTGTGCGATACTTTGTGGATCATAACACCAGGACAACAACTTTCCAGGATCCTCGTCCAGGTGCTCCCAAAGGGTAATGAAAGATTGATATTTAAACATGTCATGTCTTTTAATTGTGAATGATATGACTGGCATTGATATATTGTCATTTATTTAGCTTATGTATGGATAATTGGCACAATATAATCATTTGTATGCGCAGTTTGCAAGTCTTGCAAGATAATGCTGCTAGGACAGCTCTTACAAAAAGTAAATCACATCTCTTATAATGGAGTTTGACATTAACATCCTTTTATTATTTTGTTGTAAGCTTAATCAGTTGTTAATTTTAAAATAAATTAAGGGTAAAGTGTTAATGACTAGTCATCAATTTTATACCTTGTAAAAATATTGTTTTAAACTTTTCAGATGCTAATAAGGAAAATTTTGGAATAAAAGTACTTGTTCAGAGAATTTATTATTTAGACAATCATCAGAACCTTATTTGTTCTATACTGTAAAAAGTTTCTTGTCATATCTCTGGGATTTTCATAGGTAATTTCACTAGTATATCTATAATTAATTTTCTTTCTGTGTTATTTACAGACCTAAAGGAGTTTATGGAGTTCCTCGAGCCTATGAAAGGTCCTTTAGGTGGAAACTTAGTCAGTTCCGGTATCTTAGTCAGAGTAATGCACTTCCGTCCCATATCAAGGTGACCGTTAATCGAGCTACTCTGTTTGAGGATTCATACCATCAAGTTATGAGACTTCCAGCTTATGAGCTTCGTCGTCGCCTGTATATTATTTTCCGGGGAGAAGAAGGTCTTGACTATGGTGGTGTATCACGGTAAGAATGATCTCATCCTTATCTCAAGATTTTAGTCATTTAATCACAATCAAACATATATGCTAAGTTACTCTTAAATCTTTGTAAATTGAAAGCTATTTGTATCAAAGGACTGTATTAGGTTATATTTACAAAATCATTACCCAATGCTTATTGATCTTAAAGTTTGATTGAAATCATCTTTTATGGTGTTTATCTTATGGTAAGTGGTAAAAAAATTTAGTTTTAACTCACATTTTTTCATACAATTAGAAAAATTCTAGGGAAAATATTATATTTTCATGTTTTTAATTTTCAGTGAATGGTTCTTCTTGCTGTCACATGAAGTCTTAAATCCTATGTATTGCCTTTTTGAGTATGCAAACAAGAACAACTACAGTTTACAAATTAATCCAGCTTCATATGTGAATCCAGACCACTTGTTATATTTCAAGTTCATTGGGAGGTTTATAGCAATGGTAAGTGTTCAAAGCAATTGTAAGTCCCAAACCACTTGTAGGAAGGAGGAGGAAAAATAAAATACTTTTATTATTGTAACCAATACCCTATTGAAAGTACATCTCTCCTAGGACATTTTAAATAATATTGCTAATATATATAATTTTCTTGTTATTAATTAATGTAAGATTAATGTTTTAAACCCAAAAGTTTTAAAATAGGAAAGATCTGTCTTGTATTAATTTTAAATTAAATTTTGATTGTTTTTATAATTCCATCACCAGACTTAATGTCTAATGGTGGGGAAAAGTGTAAGAAATCTATATACATTTGGATGTAATTATATTTAGAGAAAATGCTTTATATCTTCATTTTAGGCTCTATATCATGGTCGTTTCATCTACTCTGGTTTCACTATGCCTTTCTACAAGCGAATGCTCAATAAGAAGCTGACCACTAAAGATATTGAATCCATTGATCCTGAGTTCTATAATTCCCTTGTTTGGGTCAGAGATAATGATATAGAGGAATGTGGGTTGGAGCTGTACTTTGGAGTTGATTTTGAAATACTTGGACAGGTAAATAGAGTCTTACATCTTTATTAATTTCTGTTAATAGATTAAATGTAAAAACATCATCATTCATACTTGCCGGTTTAATATAATTTCAATTATACAATGTAATATTTTGGTTCCATTGATGAATTACTTTTGAGAAAATGTAATAAAATGCAATTTATACTATTTGTGCAATTCAGGGTAATAATATTAGTCTAAATACTGTGTAAGCTCAAGTATGTTGATCTACAAACCACTTGTTATTTTCCCTTACTTAATTTCATTCTTGTATTTTGTAAACTACAAAAATCTGGAGTCAAATATTTAAAGAATCTTTCAAGGACCCAAAAGAAATTCAAACAAATTTAATGCCATCATTTTGATAAAGTATTTATACCTGTTAAAGATACAATAATACTACTTCCAGTATTTAATCATAATCTTTCTTTCTCCCATTTCCTCTCTACCTCTTCTCTACTTCCCACTACCTTCACTGTGAGAAATATTTGTGTTAAAATTCCTTAGAGACAGCTTTTTACGTGAAAGTGCTACCATTCAACCTTAAATTAGTTTAATTTTCTGAAGGAGGTATCTCAATGCTTGTACAGTTTATTATAGTGGACTGCAGTGAGGATGCCCAATGAATGCACATAATAAAAGTTACTCATTTCTTCATTCTGCATTTCTTAGGCTTAAAGGTATACAGAGATATGCGATACATACTTATCTTTCAAGTAGTTAAATGTAATGCAAGTGGGACTTTCTAGGGTAAATGTTGGAATAAATATCACACTATATTTGGGCTGGTACTATAATATTTTATTTTTAGAATTAATGTTGCTTTATTAATTTAATTTTCTAAATCATGTTAGTTTGTAATATATTTATAAATAGGTATACTATACCTCTTTTTTAAATATAATACATAGGATAGGATTAATTACATTCATATTAACTTTAATAAACTGTTGAAAATTTAAATATTTATGTTGTGATACTACCTTTTTCATTTTAGGTCATACACCATGAGCTCAAGGAAGGGGGTGATAAAATCCGTGTGACCGAGGAGAACAAAGATGAATATATAAGGTGAGATGGTCCACATAAAATTTACATTGTAGCTTATGATTCAAGATATACTTCATGATATACTTGATATACTTCATGAATGGGATGATTTCTTATGACTTTAAACTGCAGGAAAATCTTCGATAAACATAAAATGTTTTGGCTATGAGGAACCCTTCATACCTCCATATTCTGTTGGACCATACATTAATATATCATTTACATCAATCATGACAAATTTAAGAAGCAAGTTAAGAGCAATTGGAAGGAATGGTGTCGTGAGGATTTCAAGACATACACCAGCTTGATAGAGATAGATAGAAATTAGGAAGCAAGAAGTTGCAACAGTTGTAAATCACTAAAATACAAACACACATGATTTAAGCAGCCAGGAGTGTAATTCCAGATTTTTTGATAGAATCCAAGAGGTAGTGACAATGCTTGAACTCCTCGTCTCCCAGTTGGTTACTTTGAGCAGGAGCAGCATACTCTTTTAAAAGCATAACCTATTCACTTACCTTTATATTTTCACCCAACACATATTTTTCCATACATGAGACTCCCTTCAGGGAAACTGCCCATTCATCAAATTTTTTGTTATATCAGGGAAAAATTCTTCTAATCCTGATCGATGAACTTACCTAATTCTTTTACATGTTATAATACAGAGAGGATCTTTTCATTGATGGCGATGGCCATGAATGCTTAAGACTAGCAAAAAATATTAACTTTCTGCAAATTTCTCTGATACTTCATCAATTGATCATAATATTTTGAAAAATGCTGGTTATAACAAGAGCTGCACTCTTACCATTAAATAATTTAGGCTGAACTGAAGAGGAACTGTTGGACCTAAAAGATATCCCAAAAAACTGGAAAGGGGGTGCACTAGAGACAAATTTTCCTGGTTTAATGGATCTACTTCACCTATAAGAACTATTGATAAGAATATAAATCTTACAATTTTTCATCATATACGTATAAATCTCAATAAGAGAGCAATCCATCATGCAGCTGAACTTTGTTAGGACATGTAATTGTATGATGTTAAGACCACACCAAACTGGGCGATAGTCTCATCTCTAACCTAAGAATTGGTTATCTTGTAACAGATTTTGCTTTCTTTGCCCATGTGAAAGATAAGCTACCAGTAAAACAAAATGTTAGTGAACTTCTGGCCAATCTCTATTCCTGATTTTAAGTATGGCGAGAAGGAAGAAGAATGTGGGAATAGCAGATAATGCTCTTCTCAGGCACTACACACCACTGAGATGTTTTTCGTCAGGATTTGTCTTTAGGCTTTATCACCTCAGCAACTACGTCTTGCAAATATGCATCAGGCTGAGAGAGTAAAAATGATAAAAATGATTTGAGGTGAACGATTATTTACAAAGGATACTTGAGTTGAGGGTCCGAATATTAACGAAAAATACCTAATCAAGGTTGTTGAATTCAAATAGGCAGGCCATATCTCGCCATCTGTTTTCTCAGATACGTGTAGGAATTGATGCCAAACCCCATTACATCCTCTTTGGCTATGCCTCTGTTGCCACCTTTCAGATGCCGCCGCCCAGGTGCCGTGCACCCATAGGACGGCACAGCTCTGGTTATAACATTCCGGAGATCTCCGAAATTGTATTCACTGGCGATATTCAATATTTTAAGGCAACTTCCCTTTAATTCCCCTGGCAAGTTCCAGTGGTTAACTAAGGAAGTACCTAAATGATCGTCTTATCAACAAATTAATTTAGTAATAGATTTTGTGGTGTTTGTAAACTGATAAAAATCTTTAACCATAGAATTACTATCTATGCAAGAAAATGGATTATTTAAAATCTTACCTAACTATGGGGGGATTAATTTTCAGTAATTAATGCAGAATCTTAAAGTTACTGCAATAGTGAATCATCGAATTGTTAGAAATTATGTAATTGTGTTTAAAATGTGTAATTTAGTGACATTTTTATACTTATTTATGTCGATCGGGCAAGATCATCTTCAAAACTTACTTTATCTTACTTCATCAATGATCCAAGACAAGCAACTTGCAGCACAGTAAGTAGATTTCAGTCTCTGCTCTTATAGTAATCACAGAGAATGAAATGTTTGATGGTATTGCATACTCATTTCTCTAGTTATTTCAATCTCTGAAATTGATAACTGCATTTCACTCTAAGGAATGAAAGAAGTGTTTATTATTTCTTATTTACTTTATTTTGGTTATTGATTGATTTATTTAGTATAAGCTTAGAGTTTATGTAATACATTTTAAAAGCAAAGGGTAGAGAAACAAAGTCTGATAAGACCCACCAAAACATTGTAAGAATTGTATTAGAATTCAAAATTTCCAAAGGTCTTATTTCATCTGTAATGATCTTTCTTTGATTGCTATTTTAAACGGTAAAACAAATAAATCGATGAATTATGTTACAAGGATGAATTGATGAAAAAGATGAATTATGTTACAAGGTTCCATGGAATGAAAGTAGAAGTACTAGATTATATATAGAAATAAGAATACTTTAACTGTCAATGTATGAATTACAGGGATATCTATTTTATCATGTAAAGCTAGTAGTCATCTATTGGTTTCAATCTTATTATTCCATTACTTTTCCATCCAATATCTTCCAACATTTTCCATGTTATTCCTTTTATCTTTTTATATAATGATTGATGGTGAATTTTTTAAAAATTTTCATACGTATAACGCACTATCCATACAATTCAGTTTACGTAGCTTGCATGAGGTGCTCTGGAATCAAAGTACCAATCAAACCATTATAATGTATTAATATAATTATTTTCATTCAGAACTTAGTTCTGAAAATCATCATATATATAAAAAGCAAATGTCTCTCCGTCCCCCTATTTATCTCAGAAACGGCCTGACTTAGAGATCTAAAACAAACTGCATTGTGTTTCTATGATACTAAAACCCCCAAAAAAACTATTTGCATCTCTGTAAAGGCCCGGGATCGAACCCAGGAGCACTTCTCTCTTCAAACCTGGTGTTAGCAAGTAAACTTGCAATTAGCTAGTCACACTTTAAGATTTAATTTACCATACTAGGGGTTACTCCCAGGTATACTTTTAACTTTGAATGATTCTTTTTCAGTTAGCATCCAGATTTTCGTCTTAGCTTTCCTAAGATGGTTTCACAGTTTTTCCAACAGAAAAACGCTCCCCTTATTGGGAGCGTTTTTCTGCAAAAATTTAATTGCTAGAAATATATTTGACTGTGTTTGTATTACTTATCATTATTTATCTCCTTCATCTGTCTCGAAAATCTCTCTTGTTGACTACCAATATGAATTTATGAGCTAACACTCCTACTTAAATAGGAGGTGTGATGTAGTTATTGCATGAAAGACTGCATAGATGATTCAAACTAGAAGAAAGTGAAGTCTGTAATTCAGTTGATATAGAATATGTTCGAGATAGATCTAGTGGATATCAAAGTAATCTGAGGAACCTATATTATTCAGTAGACAAGAAGAAACTATGTTGACTCCACCATTGAAATGTAGATTGTTGTTATGTAGATAATTCTATTTTTTTGTTTTTAAGCAATTGCAGATAGGGTATATATATCTTATATTTCAGACACTGTTTAAATATTTCCCATGGAAAAGTTTGTTTTTAAGACATGAAGTGCATAAAATATAATTAAATAGTTCTATGCATTATTTCAATGACAAATTTTTATTAGCAGATAATTAAGGCAACTAAAATAACTTACTTTATACCTCCAAAGAAAGTTGAATTACATGTAAGATTTGGGCTGAAATATGAAAATCTTACTTTCATTCCTATTTAATACTATGCTGCTAACATGGTATCAAGCATAATTGAATAGCACTAGTGCCTATGGTAATGTTATCGACATAAAAACATTCTAAGGATTTTGAAACAATTTAAAGAGACACCAACAAAGTGTTCACTGAGTAGAATGCAAAGAAAACTATAGACTTGCTCTCTTCAAGCTTCATGCCAGTTATGCAGGTTGAGCTCAAGGTGGTAGGACTTCTGTTTAACTGGGTGTACTTTCCAATCAATGTGCAGTAACACTCTGTGGTACAAGTGGCTATAAGTGACCTCTTGGATTGCTGTGAAATTTCCAAGAATATCTCACATAATGCATGAATGTTATTTTTTTTTAGATGTTATGCTTTTGAATGGTATTTTTAGTATTCTCTCAAGAATGCAAAGAAATTCCTAATTTCATAATTTCCTTATAAACGATATAATTGGTAAATAAAACATCTCAGAGAAAGTAGTGAAGTTGTTAAAGGTTAATTATTTAGGAAAAAGCATTTGTCAGATATTGATCTTGTCCACAGATCCTTGATGAAATTATGTTTGATGAGTATCTGTCAGTGTTATGTATATTGATATGATCTTTTTATAATTAGGATTTTTATCAAAACTAATGATGTATGCCTGTTCCTCACTTATGGTATGTTTGATGTTGAGGCACAAACATCTATTTTTTCAATTTCTTAATCTTTTTGGATATTTATGGAAAGGTTGTTATAATATTTGTCTTTTCATAACATTTAGGGGTGTGTTTTTGTTTACTCTATTTGTTCATTCTAATGTAAGCAGGAATAGTTCTTATGAAAGTCCTTCTTTGCTTAAGGCTCCTCAGTATGTATAATAAGCTTATTGATATTTGCAGGCTTATGACTGAGTGGCGCATGACAAGAGGGATTGAACAACAAACCAAAGCCTTCTTGGATGGTTTCAATGAAGTGGTTCCCTTAGAATGGCTGAAGTACTTTGATGAAAGAGAATTAGAGTTAATGTTATGTGGAATGCAGGAAATAGATGTTGAAGATTGGCAACGCAATACAATATACAGGCATTATACTCGGAATTCGAAACAGATAGCTTGGTTTTGGCAGGTTTGTTTTGTTGATCTTTTAGGTTTGACTGATTACATATTAGACTCAATTCACAATGCCTAATATTTCAACAAGTACAACTAACACCAAATTAGCAGGCATTTGGTGCATGTAAATTTATTAAATCTTGTGTATTATATTAAAGAAACATATTTTATCACATGATTGTAAGATAGATGTTAACGTCATCAATGAAAATAGTTGTTAAAATTATAGAAATGATTCTATCATTCAACTGTGAAAGCATATAATAGTTAAACTTTCTAAATTCATCTTCAGTTTTGAACAAATTTGACTGTAAGTAGCTTAACTACCTGTCATTTTTCTTTACAGTTTGTTCGACAAACAGACAATGAAAAGAGGGCCAGATTGCTTCAGTTTGTAACTGGAACCTGTCGTGTACCTGTGGGTGGATTTGCAGAATTGATGGGTTAGTATATTAATGCTACATTTTGTAGTATTGCTAAAAACAATACAACTAAGGCCATTTTGCCCATATGGTCCTCTGCTGAAATGGAAGTGTCTGCTTTCATTAAAAGCAAACTTGCAGCTCACTTTGCAATCTGGGCTACCAAGAAATTCATTGAAAATGTTCATCTCAAATATGTCCTAATATCTGATTTATGTTATTCAAATTTTGAGTTACAGAAATGCTTTATTTTACAAGTTTTTATTTGATGGTACTCTGTAAAGAGAACATTACATCATGCTTCACTCTTGTTGTTTCTTCTTTTTCAATTTATATAGAATTAAATTAATAAATTTGTTTGGTGTGCAGCATGTTTGTGTCAAAACGTGCCATGGTAGGCAAAGGGTTGGAAAGTAGTTTTAGTGTATTTTAATCTCCTATTATGGTTCAAATTATGTTTAAGTCACCTATCCTATTCTTTTGGCTTTAAAAATTTTGTTTTTATTTTGACAGGGCACAGGTGATTTTACCAAATATATATTATATAACTTATGATACATTGTAAACATGCTCAAAAAAACTTAATTTTTCTTAATTTCAGGGAGCAATGGACCACAGCGTTTCTGTGTTGAGAAAGTGGGCAAAGAAACATGGCTTCCTCGATCCCATACATGTTTCAATCGTCTCGACCTGCCGCCCTACAAAAGCTATGACCAGCTTGTTGAAAAGTTGAACTATGCTATTGAAGAGACTGAAGGTTTTGGCCAAGAATAAAGCAGCTGAGTTTGTAATGAAGGGTTGACCTCCACATTTATAAATTAAAAATGTATATATGAATGAGATAATTGAAGTATTGGAACTGAGGATGACGTGACATGGAAATTTATTCGTTAATAATCCAGTTAATTTGAAGCCCATCCAATATCATAGTAATGCTTTAATTAACTTCAACATGTTTGAATATAGTGTCTGTGAAGTCGATGAAGAAAAGAAGAGTCTGAAGTACTGACTTAAGTACATTTGGTTGAATATTGGTTACATATAAAAAATAATATCATGATCATAGAAGGTAAGAGGTTTCAGAATCACTATAAATAAAATCTGGGCTTGGTAGTAGACTGCATAAATTATGCATATTATTATTTATCAGAACCAGAAAGAAAAATTTGTATTTGTACCTGTGTTGTAGGATTTGTTTTTAGTCTGGGATTACATCTTGGTGTTTAGGGGTTTGATGTCTTCTTAGTGTGTCATTATTCCAGTTGGATTTGCTGCATCAACTTATTCTGTAAGTTGGCAAAATCATGAGTCCAAGTTTTAAAGTGATAAAAATTATTAGTCTTTTGTTGCTCCAGTTCCAGTTGTGTGATTGTGTGAGAACCTGTGCACTTGTATAAAATATACATATAATTATATTTTGAGGGTAAAAGGACATGAATTGTGGCGGTCAATGATTGTTTATTATTTTATGTCCGAGCATTGTGTAGATTGTGGATTTTAGACTGATGAAATTGGAGATCTATTTTTTTCATGGTTGTTGATGTGCATAAATGGAATTTACCTTGGTAGATTTGAGGCAATTAAGCTGTTTGAAATGAATGGAGGAATGTGCTGCAGTTATGGTTTAATCAATCCTATATTTATGAGAGCTTTCATTTCTAATGGCTTATGAGTGATTTAAATTTTCTTAGTGAGTCATTGTTTACATATTTTGCAGTAGTGTAAGCCGAAGAGGCTTGGATTTTTCTCTGCTCACTGGTTTTGTTTCCGTTGATTGGTATACTATTTATCTTAAGTGACCAAATCTGCACTCGTTAGTCGGAGGTGGAAATTTATACATCTATTTAGTGTGTACAACTGAAACTACAGTTTCAGCTTGGCTGTGGTTGCAATTGTCTTTAGGTGTACTATCCAATTTTGCCCACTCTAGTCTATCTCCTTCTCTGACTATATTTCCTCCATTCCTTTCTTAGCGTAATTAGACACATATTTTTGACATTACTTTTTGGTATATGTACAATCTATCCTGTCTATGTGCTTAAGCAAGTAGAAATTCATAAATACTGAAATACATAAATATATTTTCTGTTACATTATTCCTCAAAGTTTTACCTTGGTTATGTCTTTGCTTTTAAATATTTCATCTGTGCTTCTTTTTTGTTTTTCAGCTATTTTTGAGAAAATGGCTTCAATAGTTTTTCCTCCCCTTTCATACTGGCAAATAAAGCATCCTTAAATGTGATAATAAATTATAAGCACTGATATAAAGTGAACTATGCTTGTATCTAATATCTTCTCTGGCAGTAATGAAGTGTCTTTGTTATTGTAATCAGCCCTTGTACAAGCACTTTGCTTGTTCCTTTGATGACTCTTTCAGCCTCCTAGTGAGTAAAGTGTGTTTGATACGGGTTGTATGATTTGAATGGGTTGGGGTGTTTATGAATGAACAGCATATATCATTATGTGTGGTAATGTGATTAATGAGCAGTGTGTTTTTTTACAAACGAGTTCAACTAAGGGGAAAGAGACTGCTGTTTGACCTGAAGAAAACTTTTTTCGGTGGTTCAGGCTTTGATCAGTGGTGGATTTGTTTGTGTTGAAAGTCTTGACAAAGATAAAACACATGAAAGAGCTCACACAGAAGTGGAGAGTTAGTCAGGAGATGATTGCCGATTCTTCACTTTTTGTGAAGGCTTGTTAATGCGGAGGATTCCTTCTCTCTGCTAATGTTTTTATATGTATATCTTGTCTGTGTGTCCTATTATTTTGCATTTCCCAATATGCCTTTTGTTGTCATCTCTTGCTGGATTCCAGTAAGAGCCATGGTTAAGCATTGTATGGTGCATCAAAACCAATGTACACTAATGTATATATAAATATCCAAAGACATTGTAGATAAAAATTAAATTTTAAATTATATGACTTTATTAATTTTAATAATCCTTGATCTAGCTCAGATTGTATACTCAGAATATAAATAGTTTGTATTCTCTTGTAATATTTGACATAGAGAATGTAAAATAATTTTAGTTTTAAAGACTGATATTGTTGGAAAATCTTTTTTTTTTGTAAAGCATCTTAGCTCATGCTTCTTAAACCTTTCTCATTTATCATTATTTGAAATTCTCAATAGATAGTCAACTAAGGGTTAAGTTTATATATCTGTACCTTTTCCTAAAATAATTTACATTCATTACATTCGTTTGATTAAAAAACAACACTGAATCTTAGTGAGTGAACTTAACTGTGAATCCTTTCAGGTCAAGTGAGATTCATATATTCATTATAATGATTAATTCAATTGGTTTTACTAGCAGAGAAGAGTTAAACTAATAACTTCATCATCATATCATAATCTCCTTTAAAAGCCACACTTAGAAATTTAGTTCATCATGTCCATGTAGTAACATCAAATAATCCTAAAATTGAAAGAAATAAAAACAGATTTGTACAGACGGTACCACAGGATTTAATAGTTGACGACCTAGGTTTCAGCGCATCGTGCCATCTTCCGGTACAAAAACACAAGAAAAATTTGTATATATAGCAGAAGGAAGGGGAGAGGGAATGAAGGGGAAGTTGGGGAGGGGGAGGTTAAGGATGGTCAACGAATTGAAATATAGTTTTTGCGGTGGACGAGAGGATGGGAGAGGTGAAGGGGCAAAGGTTCTCATTGATAATCTGTAAAGAAGGGTTTTCCAAAGTTTTAAGAATTTCCAACTGTTTGTAACAATTCATGGCTCGTCCTTTATCAGCGAAGTGGAGAAATTCCATACTAAAGGAACTCCCATGGTCCTCCTCCAGCAAATGCCTCGCCATTTGGGAAGCCCCCGTGTTGTTCAGTCGAACCGTGCTGTTGTGTTCTTTCTTCCTGATCGCAAATGATCTCCCGGATTGACCCACGTAGACCCCTGGGCAGTCGCTTTTGTTGCAGCTAAGACGATAGATGCCACTTCTATCTTCGGGATTCACAGGGTCCTTCCCATTCCTCAGGAGGTCTTCTAGTTTCCAGGAAGGCCTAAACGCTGTCCTCAGGCAGTCTTTGGGGAAGCGCCACACCACTGCAGTACTTACCCTTCCCAGGTATCTGAGAGGGCACCATCTCGGGGTCATATCCTTTTCTTTAGAATTCTGCTGCAGCCCATTCTTCGTTTCTTCTTCTTTATCATTTGGTCAATGATCTTTGGGGAAAAACCATTAGCGGTGGCAATTTGTTTGATGGTGGAAACTTCTCTCTGATAACTGTCCAAGGAAAGGGGTATTTGGAGAAGTCTATGAATAGAAGAATGAAAAGTGGCCAACTTATGGGAAGGATGGTGGCGAGAATCTGCTGGAATTGTGTGGTCCATATATATATATATGTAGGTTTCCGAAAAATTTCAAAAACATGTTTATGGTCTTTGATACTTAGACTGAGATCTAAAAAATTGAGTTTCCCCTCGTGTGATTTTTCACAAGGAAAGGATATTTTAAGATGCAAGCTATTGAGCTATGTCAGCAAATGATTAATTTGGCGGTCCGAGCCATTCCAACAACAGATGATATAATCCACATAGTGGTACCAGTAAACAATTGATTTAAGTAAGGGATTATTGGAGGAGAATAATCTATTTTCTAAATTATCAAGAAAAATTTCGGCGAGAAGAGGTGAAAGGGGAGACCCCATCGCAAGTCCTTGGTTTTGTTTGTAGAACACTGTTGAATTGAAAATAATTTTGAGGTAAGCACAAGTTCAGAAGTTTGGCAAATTCTTTTACAAAATCAGTGTCACCTTTGGCCTTTTTAAGGAGATCATTAGTCAACAAGAGGGCTTCGTAAGGGGGTACACTAGTGAAAAGATTCTCTATGTCAAATGACATTAGTTTGCAATTAGAGGGTAAATTGAAATCACGGATTTTATTAACAAGATCAATCAAATTTATTATCCTGAATTTGGGTGAAAAACGTGAAATCTCATCGATTAAGCAATTTAAACGGGAAGCTAGCTTATGACATGGGGCCCCAATCCCGGAGACAACAGGTCTTATAGGAATGTTTACTTTATGAATTTTAGGTAAACTGTACAATTTCGGCGGGGTAGGATTCATTTGGCACAAGCGGTAAACTTCCGAATTTGAAAACACTGTGGAATGACGGAGTTGATTTTTCACTTCTCTTTGATAATTGGCGGTGGGGTCACTTTTGATGGTAAGTAGATTCGCACTATTGATGAATTCCATGCACTTATGGGTGTAATCACATTTGTCCAGAATCACTAAACAATTACCGGCCGAAACAGTGGATTTTAAATCCTAAAATTAATATGTTGAGGCTTAACTTGGTAGAACGCCATGACATCAGTAAGTAAATAATATAATAATAAATAAAACTTTGTAAGTTCCACAGCTTGGTTTATTTTCACGACTGGTTTCAGCCTAATCTGGCCATCATCAGGTACATTACATAGAAAGCACAGCGTATTTAAAGGCAGAAAGTTAGTTAGTAGAGAGGAGTTAGGGAAGGTGTAGTTATTTGTTATATTATGCTTGTGGCAAAGGATTTTTATTGTCTCTAGGGAATCCATTTTTCTTCCCTTTGGGATGCGATGAAGCAATTTTCCATTGAAGGAGCTGGAGTGACCCGTCTCCTGTAGGTGTTCTGCGAAGGCTGATGTCCCCAAACGGAAGCTCCATTGGTGTTCCGCAATCCTCGTCATCAAAGCACGACCGCTTTGCCCACAGTATGTGGCTGGGCACTCATCACAAATGAGTTGGTACACCCCAGAGAGCTGCAATTCTTTCCTGGTGTCCTTAACTTGGGGCAGAGATCTTCCAAGGGTGGTTGGTGTACAAAAGACTGCTTTTAGGTTTGGTGGTAGAAGGCTGGCCAATTTGTACGTGATATTTCCCAGAAAGGGCAAGTTCACACATTTCTGTCTTTTGGATTCCATGAGAATAATTGAGGGAAATATCATGCTGGAAGCGAGTTTTTTGTTCTTTTTCTTTAGAATATTTTCCACCAAATCTGCATGGTATCCATTGCTGCTGGCTATGTTCTTGATGGTATTCAACTCCTCTTCGTATCCCTGGGTGGAGAGGGGTTTGTTGACAAGTCTGTGGATCATAGCATAGAATGCGGCATATTTATGGGATGTGTGATGGCTTGATGCGTTTGGGATCACTTGGTCCGTATATGTAGGTTTTCTAAATATTTTGAAGATGGTTTTATTTTGACTTATGGCAATTGACAGGTCTAAGAAATTTAAGGGCTCATCTTTAGCTATTTCACAAGTGAACCTTATATTCTGGTGTAGACTTTATTTAGTAATTCATTGATATCACTTTCTTTTCCGTCCAAAATGCAGAAGACGTTGTCTACAAATCTTCTCCAAAAGAAGATTTGTTTTATTCTAGGGTGGGGTGAGGAAAACAATTTCTTTTCAGAGCTCTCCATGAGTAGTTCAGCGAGAAGTGGGGATAATGGGGAGCCCATTACCAAGCCGTTTTTTTGATGGTAGAAACTTGTCGAATTGGAAATAGTTTTGCAAAACACAAAGGGTTGTTAGCCTCAGGATTTCGTTCCTTAAATCTTGGTCCTTGGTCTTTCAGCAATTCATCCAGGATTTTGATTGCATCTCCAGTAGGGATGGCGGGAAATAAGCTGGAAACATCGAAAGAAGCTAAGATGGAGTTGTCCTGGATTCTTAAGCTTGATAGTGATTCTGCAAATTCAACTGAATTTCGGATTCCGTAAGTGGGTTTGAAATCAGTCAAGGAGCATATAATAGCGTTGAGCTTCATGCCTAGTTTATGCGTGGGGGATGATATTGCTGAAATTACTGGCCTAATTGGAATGCTTTCTTTATGAAGTTTGGGGAGGCCGTAAAATCTGGGGGCCAGTGGATTCATTTCTTTTAAACGCCACTCCTCTTTCGGATCAAGTAAGCAATGTAATGTACCTGATGATGGCCAGATTAGGCTGAAACCGGTCGTGAAAATAAACCAAGCTGTGGAACTTACAATGTTTTATTTTACTTCACTGATATCAAATAATCCTAGTAACCAGTGACTATGTGAACTTTGAGTACATAAGTTAGATTAACATCTTTAGTTAAGGATACCAAGACAAAAGCTGCAATGATAAAAGGTTCTTCAAATTATTGAAATATAAATGAAAGCCAAGTACGATAATAGCAGTAGATGAGCTTTAAGGGAATAAATTGCCAGCATATTACTCTCTTTTTTTACTAAGAGAAAACTGAAATTGTTAACCTTTTAGAGAACAGAGAAAGCAATTTCATGGAAAAGTGAGAAGAACATTATAATAATAGACTTAATGGTGCCAATAATATTGTCCTATTATAAATAACCCTTCCCCATTATGGATGATTCCATAACATTTAGATTGTTTCTTTAGAGATTTAGGGTTAATACTTTCAAAACTTGTCATGTTATGACAATCCTGATGCAATGTTTCATTCTCAAATTAAATAAATTAGAGGACCTTGAATTTAAAAAATTTACTCTATTTTTTAACATGAGTATGAGTGATTCAATGGAGGCTTACATAATAATTTAATTTTAAGACATTTCAAAAATAAATTGAACCATCTTCAGGAGGTTATCCTCTCTAATGAAATATACCATATAGAGAACAATATTTTCAAGAAGTAACAAACATTATCAATTAATTTAATTTAGTCCAAAAACAAGATACAAGTGGTAATTAAAAATAGCATTTTGTTGGCTATTAAATAGTTCCACTCTTTATAACAGAGTAAAAAATTGGAAAATACATTTTGAATATTACAACATTCAAAACAAAGAGCAAGAATACAGACTTTACTCCAAAAATTTATTGAACTCTTCTTCCCATCCAAAATTTGGGCTTCAGTTTGGATAGAACAGATCCAGCACTGCGTCTTAATTTTCTTCTTTCAGCTTGGTGAGCTTTCAGAGCTTCACGATTTCTCATTTCTTTCTTTCCCTGTAACAATAAAAATTTGAATATCAAGCCATGATTAAAACAGTTTGTAGAACAAGCACCATCAGTGGTCAAAACATATACTAAATAATTAAAGCAATTATAAACTCTCATACACTAAATATGAGCTATTCTATATTATACAGATTTCTCTTCATTAGAAACAAAATTTCCTTCACCTAAATTATCAATGAAAAGCTTACAAATATTGTAATCAAATAGCTTACTTTTCGTAAAGCAAATGTCATTTCTCTGCTTCCTATGGAGCCTAATAGTTTCACTTTTCCTGATCCATCATCCTTCCTTAGCCTTTCACCTAAGCTGGCCCTTTAAAATAAAGTCATGAATTAAAGATAGCATAAAACGGTTAATTAAAAAATACATAGCAAAAGAATAAAATCTTTACTTATTCTGGCAACCAATCACACTCACTTTGCATCTCTAGCTCTCTTCTTTGCAGCAGTAGCTGACATGTCTAGACCACTAAACTCTTCTCCAGGTCGGATTTCATAGAATTTTGGTCTCACATTAGAGTGCTTTGATGCCTCTTCCCTCTGCTCAGAAACTTCATTATCGTCACTCTCATCATAGCCTTTCTTAAAACCCATGCGTTTTTCCGCTTGTATGAGGCGGTGCTGTCGTTTAATTTCCTGAGTCCACTCCTTTTCATCCTCAGATGAGCTCTCACCATAAACACTATTGTCTTCTTCATCTGAACTTGGTTTTCCTTCCATTTCATCCTGAAGTAAAATGAATGTTTACTAAGCTGATAAGGACATGTTCATCAACATTTTACAAAATTCAAATTACTTACTTCAACTTCATCAAACTTTGCTTGTCTTTTTATTTCTTTCTCCAACTGCTTCTTCCTCTGTTTGTCCAATTTTGAAACAACTGGATTCAACAACCTAAAAACAATTACACAGCATTACTAAAACAATTCAAAGTCTGATCAAAAAGTTTTGAATAAAAATGTCTTGGCACACATAATACATTAGTAATTGATTGACAAACACAATATATTACCAGATAAGAATGAAAAACATATCAAAACTTCTTTGCTATTCAAAAACTTCAAACAAAACTGATAGAAAATTCATAAATCAAATGAATTAAAGAGATCAAAATTAATGCACTATGCATATCTACAGAA
Source organism: Ladona fulva (assembly GCA_000376725.2). Taxonomy (NCBI): domain Eukaryota; kingdom Metazoa; phylum Arthropoda; class Insecta; order Odonata; family Libellulidae; genus Ladona; species Ladona fulva. Next base: position 1,120,986 of record KZ308309.1, read on the forward strand.
AAACATGAGATACATCAAATATAAATTCAGTAAAGGCTTTTTACCTGTATTCTTCAGCATTCTTATCAACTTCAAAGTCGGGATTTTCAAAGAGTGCCTTAAATCTTTCGTCATGAAGAAGTGTACTTCCTGATTTAACTTTTTTCCCTTCCTCCAATTTTGTTTTATTCCTTAACTCTTCGTCCATAAGCTTTAGAGCCAGCTCCTTATTGACTTTAGGAAGTTTCTGAAATTAAGTAAAAGAAATAAACAAATTATCCTAATGATCTTGAGAGATAAATGAAAGGTAATTATTGTTTTTCAATTTTTGGAGGGAAAGCTCCCATTTAAATTACTTATTTCTATTGTAGCTAGTAAACATCATGAGATTAGAGGAGGAGTTCAGGGAACATTTAATTTGATCAATTTGTATCACTTTGGGGAAAAAAATACAAACACTTTTTATTTAAATTTGGACTTAAAAAGTGAGGGGCAAACACACAGAAAAATACTGCATTTCCTTTTCTTGCAATCAATTCACCAGGAATCTTAAAATCCTCTATGCAAAGGATTTATAAAAAGGGACTCTCTAGCAAATACTGACGTGGTAGCAGATAATATAGTTATATAGCAGATAGTATGAGTTATTTGGAAAACAAAACACTAAATGTGCTATTTAAAGCTTGTAATAATTATTATACACACTTAAAAGATACAGAATATGCTATAATTAAGTAAATATTAAATAAGATAGCATCATGATTAATTTCTTTAGCTGCAGATAAGACTGCCAGCAGTAAAGCTCTAACTAATAGCTGTCAGGAATATATTAAGGTCCTTATTGAGGCGAGAGTATAAAGCTGAACAGTAGCAACTTACTTTTAATTGAACTCTGCTTTTCCTTTCTTCTTCAATATGTTCCTTTATTTTTCGTTTCTTATATCTATCATAAGCAAACGGGTCGGCAATAGCTAGAGCTTTTCGATAAAGCCTTACATCCACAAAGTATCCATGCATATAGGCTCTTAGAAGATTAGTTCCTTTAAAAAAAAATGTAACTTTTTGAGCAAAAATTTATATTTAATAACTTCCAATTAAGGATAGCTAAACAAAGTTCAAAAGGAACCATTAATTGAATTGAAATCATCAATTTGCTTTCCTTTTGCCTTGCACATATAAAGATAGTTCTAGTCTAATCTAATCATTTACAACTCAGAATCTTTTCATTTAGAACTTTTGGTCATGAGTAATGAGATATTTCATGTGAAATGAACTGTATGTAACAAGTAGTGTAGGATTTAACATAAATAAATTGTCTTTCAACATGAAATAGAAGAGATAATTTGATTGCAGGTAAATTTGTAATTACAATATGACTGACTATAAATAATTTCAAACCACTTCCATAACCATTGAATATCATAGAGGCCATTAACATATCTGGCTATATCTAAACAAGACGCACCTCTACAAAGTATCTCTGAGAGAGGTTGAGACTAATTTTATGAAGCTTCTGAGCTCTGTTGTGAAATATTTTCATCACCAAAATTACCTTTTATCTGCTTTCTAAATATGATTAAATTATAACATAGGGCTTATTAAAAATTTCTGCATGAACACAGCACATTTTACTTTACCTAGTAGATGAGAAAGGCATAATTCTTCCAACTCATTGCGTGTAATGAATTTATAATCATCATACACAGTTTCTGTCACACTTTCTTCCATTTCCTCTGTTAAATTATCCAAAAAGCCGCACCATTTAGGAGCAGGACCCAAGCTCTGAAATAAGAAATTTATATACTTTCTGTGAAGGAACTTTTGAAAGTATTAGCTACGTTTCTGTAAGATAACAATCTAACACAACATTATGTACACTCAACGTCAGTTTATAGCATTTAATCAATTTAGATAAAATCATAGGACTTACTGGTATGTAATATGTAAGAATCTTAGGATTTTCAGTAGCGATGAAAAACATGCCAGAATGAGGAACATGTTCCAAGCTATTAAATTCCACACCAGCCTCAATCGATGTAAACAGTTTCCCCTAATAAATGAAATGGAAAATAGTTAACACAGACCTGTGACTAAGTAGTCTATTTACCAAGATATTTAACTACCTTTAAAAAATTAAGGGAACTAACAAGCACAAATTCTCGGAGTCAGAGTGAATTTTGGTAATCAGAGGCCCTAGGCACAATGACCTCTTTGAGGTCCCTCAAAGGGATTTTTCATCATAAAAATGAATAAACGTCCCTTTATGGGCTTCATTTATGAGAACCACAGCCAGTGGCTAGAGCGCCTAAGAATAAATCCACCCCAGCTCAGAGCCAAACTTCAAAAGATTAAAAAAAAAAAAAAAAAATTTTATTGTAAAATTTTGAATTACAGTATGAGTGATTCAATGGAGGCTTACATAATAATTTAATTTTAAGACATTTCAAAAATAAATTGAACCATCTTCAGGAGGTTATCCTCTCNTGAATTACAATATCCTAGAATCTAAGGTCTTTTTTTTGCATCTTTAGAACTTGCAAAATTGAGCGCATTTTAGATTCAAGAAAGCACTGTAACTTATAGAGTAGTTCATTTTATGAAATGTTCATTCAATTATGAGAATTCTAACTGAAATTATCGTGAGACCTAAAATCAGTATGTTGAAAAATTAATTTTTATAAGCCAAAACAAAATATTGAGAATAAATCTTTCTAAACCCTGAAAAAATAAGACCAATAATTTGGTTACTGCAAAATTAGGCTATATAAAAATGATAAGTTTCTCAAACACAAAGCTAACTGCATATTGCAAGGAAAAAGTGACAACCACAATTATCCGATGAAGCAGTCGGTGGGGCATCAATATTTGAACATTAGAATGTCTCAGATTGAGTTAAATTTTATATTAAGCATTCATAGCTGCTGATTAAGTGATCACTAAAGATGGAATAAAATTCTTTATTTATCAATTATTTAAATATGATAGAAACAAATATTAATTACAAAAAAACGTTGTAGCTGTCAAAATTTAACTAAAAACATAACTTTGATTTCTGAAATATTAGGCAGAATTTTTTATATTTTGTTACCGTTTCTGAATTCCAAATTTTAAGGACGTTGGCATCCATTGAAAGCACCATACTCCCTGAAGTTTCCACTTCACCGTCTGGACCACCACTTTGATGAAAAGCTAGTGACCTTATTGGGATTCCATACATATGATCTTTCACAATCCGAGGTCTTGAAGAACGGATGTCATATAACAGTACTTGACCAGAAGCAGTGCCAACTCCTAAGTTTAGAGGACCATCAAAAGCCATGCTTGTAACGGATGGCAGTATCGGACCAAATAAAGGATCTGCCCTCCTAAAAATTTGAATATACAATTAAATGCTACAGTAAGTTCTCACAGGATGATTCCAAACCAGAGAGCACATATGTGATAAAATGCCAAAATAATATGGATAGAGAACGAAAATACAGATACAACAGTATTTTTTCATATGATAGTCTCCCTGAACGATCGAATTACTTAATTAGTTAAATAACCTGTCCAGAAAGTGTGAAAGGAGAAGACTCACTCTGTTCTGCTGGTAAGACATGGTAAAGCAACATCCAATAATCCAACTCTGGTGCGTGATCGTGGATCCCAAGCTTCCACTTTTCCTTCTGTTGTGCCAAATAATATTAATTGATGATAGTCATTGACTTTGACAACATTTATTTCGCTGGCTTCTGTCTGTAATGGTGCCAAAAATTGTCCTCGCTCTAAGTTTAGACGATAAGCTTCATGGCTAAAAATAATAAGCTGTTAAGTAATTTCTGTAACATAAAACGAATTGAATTATCTCAAAGGATAAAACAAATTATATTCACCTTGCTCCAACTAAGTAAAGATCACATGTCGTTTCATGATATGCTAAATCCCGCCCAAACTTCGGAATTCGGAGTCGATAATACTTGCCATGAGCCGCGTGGAATTCAACATACCGATCACAGTGAAGGAAAACAAGCTAAAAACAAATTATATACTCCAATATTATTATGAATCTACAACGTTTCACAGGAAATTTAGTTAGCTGCACTCACTTTGCTGTAGTCCTCAGACAGAATTTGAAATGAAACAACCTCAGAATCAAAACATCTTTCAAATTTCATTGACAGCTGGTTAACATCATAACATCGAACCCTTGGTTTGTATATTCCAGCAGCCAGTACGTATTGCCCATCCTTAGAAACTTTTACGGATGTACAAACTCCTGGCATCTCAAAATCTTGGAGGAGTTCGATACGCCGACGAATATCTGAAGAAGAAAGAGGGCAACCTTATACATCATACAATACCGTCTTATACCTGAATCGCTATCAATTTTATCGCTGGAGGTAAGAATCTTATGCAGGACATATCCTTTAGAAAGTCTCTTTCAAAGTTACAATTTTCACTATCTTCACAACGAAATGTAGGATGTCGTTTACGAAATAATAGGTATTGAGCAGTTCAAACCCCAACATAAAGAATATCTACGAAAAAAAATCATTCTTACCAACATCCTTCTTCAGTAAAGCCCGTCTTTTTCTATCGGACAGCCACTGAAAGAAAAGAGTCGATCGTTTAAGAACATCCCAAATATTTACGCATTAACTTAGAAAAATGGCAATAGGTTTCATACTTCTGGTAGAGATTTTCCTGCGCTGAGATTATATACTTTCACATTATTAGGATCCGAAACCTGCATTTTCTAACAAGGAAAGTACAAAAACATCAACACAACATGAAGAACGCCTAAGACACACACGTGCATAACCTTCGAATTTCCTTACTCATTTGTTATGGGTATTAAATTGCGAAAAATTTGAGGGAACTGCAAACTGTCGGTTTGAGCACTCGTAATCGTCACGCAGATATTGGCATCCTTTTATACATTAAACTTACGTATTAACTCAAATAAGTTTTTGATATATTGTTTGTTTTCATTGATATTTAAAATTCTTGCTAATGTCGGATACGAACATTAGCAATGAATCGCTGGGGAATATACCATGTCGTTCTCAGGATTTGAGAAAATGTAGCGATGTAAGTTTAAGATATCTAGAGAAAACAGCCGATATTGATCATGTAGTGCTATATTAAACGTAATAAATTGTTAGTAGGTCTATTACATGATTCCTCACTTTTAGTAATGACATTCATTAAGTATTTTAAATTTACAGATTTCTGGAGTGATTACGGAAGAGTGTCAGCAAGACTGCCTATCTCCAGGATCTATTCTACATTTTTGCGAAAGGAAAGTCTTGCTTCCTTATCTACGTTTGCTAGCCTTAACAGGGATTCGTTCCTGTCCACCTTCCCTGTTTCCACCGTTACGAAATAATTTTATCCATTTATCCTGTTTTGGGAATCCCGAGGCCGATGGAAGGTTTTGTGCATGCCTAGCATCTGCCCTAAGTTTGATTCATCTTATGCTCATATTGGTTATGATGGTTTTTGGGCATGTTATTCAATACATGTCATGCTTTCAGTGAGTTATAATTTTAATTACAACATATATAAATATATATCAATTAAATGTAAATTAATTTTTATTTCATTTAAAGTAGTAGTTACTTGCTTTTCTTTCCTTTGCATTCAAGCTATATTGAGCAATTATTTAACCATTGTCATTTTAATGCATGTAAGGAAATTGCTATTTTTACATTTATCATTAAGTGATTTTAAGAATTTAGATTAATGTAACATCTAAACTCCCAACAATAATAATCTAGTCTTGGAAGGATTTTAGCAGAAGTGGTCACTGAAAATAAAGTTCTGAAATCAGAATTGAAGTTTATTTTTATTTGCAGACCTATAGGAGGGTTCCATTCTGAATTTGGTGCTTGTGGCTCATTTTATATATCTACCGTGACAAATATTATACCAGCTGTAATACAGCTTGCTGCTCATTGCCATATTCTGTGGCTGTTTCGAGTGCAAGAAATGGAGAAACTTCCAAATCTTATGGAAAGGGTAAGTTAATTTATAGGTATAATTTGCTGTTGGTAAAAAAAATTGATTCTTAATTATTGATAAGCATTATTTCTCAAATCTTTTCTCTCAGAAATAATCGACCTTTTGTCTCAGAATTAATCCTGAAAACTGCTTGATAATCATGAAAGCTCTTAAAGAGCCACAAAATAAATTCTTTGTGTCTATCTTTTTCACCTTATGATTGGAGAGACCACCCTTTGATTTTCAGTAAGAAATATTGTATTTTTCTCTAGTGTTTTAAAATTTAGAGGCAATGGATTTAGGAGGAGGTCAAGGTGATTATTACTTCACATAGAATTCTATGGTATTCTTCTAAACCTGAGAACAGTGAAATTAATCTGAGAAATTGTGAACCAGAATATTTCCTCCTCATTGGCCTCACTATGTGTGTAGTAGATACTTTTCCCTTTGAGTATCAGATAATGATCAGAAAGCAAGTGCAAAATGCAAGAGATGTTGCAAAAAATCCCACAGTTGTCACCTCTTACTAAATGCTGTGAAAAGTATAATTTATGCTAGCGGAGATGGTCTCGGCCTTGACTTGGTGGTAATTCATAGCGAAAGGTGATGAAGAAAATACTTTAATAAATACTACAGCACAAAATATCACATGACTGGTTTCGGTACATTGCACCATCTTCAGGTGACAATTTCGAAAAAACTCGTGGTATATATANCCACCTTCCCCTGTCCTATCCTTATCTTTTTGTAACCCTTTCCCGTTCATCCGTGACTATATATAGTCACGGATGAACGGGAAAGGGTTACAAAAAGATAAGGATAGGACAGGGGAAGGTGGAGGTGGTGGACAGGCAAATGGGCGAACATTGAGTGTTTATAAGAAATCAGCCCGAAAGATCCAACTTTGCAATTCATCTCATCGAGAATGACCACTGGTGTGACTTTGAAATTGATCCTTGCCACTTTGCATCTAAGGGGAGACACGTTAGAACGGTTAGAAATATCCAATTACATCCAATCGTGACATCATTATAGTGTGATGAAGTAAAGGATTTAAAAATCAAGTTGACATCTAATTGTAAGTATTATGAGGCACACTAGCAATCATATTTAGATTGCTGATTGATTTATGGTGCCTCAATATAGTAAAATATGCCCAATTCTTCAAATTATGGAGAATAACTTAGTACTGTTTCAGATATTCCTTAGTGTTAGTATGTATACTCATTTTTTTATCACATTTTGGAACACTCATACTTACTAAATTGTTACCTTTTAACCAGTATGGTTAGATACATAGTCATGCCATGGGTAAGTAATTTACATGTCATGCAATATTCAATCAAAAAATAAGTGTGGTTTACTGTACTACATAGCTTAAGTCAACTTGTACCAAGTAGGCAAAAGGTCAGGAAGTTCAGCAGTAAATTGCAGGTCTCAGTGGTGTAGTGGTCACTGTGTTAACCTTGAAACACTGAGGTCATGAGTTTGATACTTGGTCATAGTTGTTTGTGTGTGTTTATTTGGAGTTTATTGTAAGAATGGTCAAAACTGACTTAAATGTGCCCCATAAGTTAAGATGAAATAAATACATACCAAGGAAGAATGGACTTGAAAAAAGTCTGACGGGACCGGGAATCAAACCCGGGTCTCCCAATTGCTGGTCGGGTGCTCTGTCCATTGAGCTATCCCAGCAGTGGCATGGTGGCATCGTTTGCAGTCATGGATTCATAGAAGCACCAGCCACACAAAGTGATAGAAAGGAAACCCCCTTCAAGTTGTAAACAGGAAAACGGGTAAGGGTGATTTTGCGCAAGATGGTGGGCACCCAGGAAAAATCCCAAGGAAGAGTGGACTTGAAAAATTGGTTTGATTCCCGGTCCTGTCAGACTTTCTTCAAGTCCATTCTTCCTTGGGATTTTTCCTGGGTGCGCACCATCTTGCGCAAAATCACCCTTACCCGTTTTCCTGTAAATATATACATGTTTTTTTGGTACCACTCTTTTGTCTAAAATGTTGCTTTATTGAATAAAATTATATGGCTAGGTATTTCTGCTGTCTTCTGGATGTGTGATAAATGCTGTTTCAAGACATAATTCTTTGGTTCATCAAATTTGGTTCCTCATACTTTCTGGAGCTGTTTGGGCAATCACTTCCATCACATATTTGACATGGCTAATTTTTTCTGAGGAAAATTTTGAGCTATCATTGATTGCAGTTAAGAGGTAACTGCTGTTTTTCTGTTTATAAATAATTATTGATTATACAATGATTTATAAGAAAAGTATATAAAAGACTCATTAATTGTATAATGGAAATCACTAGAGAATTTAATTTATTTCAGCCCTGCATGGCTCAGTCACATTTTCAAAGTGATACTCATTGTTGGTATGGGCTGGCAGGAAGTTTCCAAAGCTGCTATCATAACATCTTACTGTATACATGCTCATCTCCTTTCTTATTATGCAAAAATGCTACAATGTTCCCTCATTTGTAGAGGTCAATCTACTCTTGATTGGATGCGGGTGAGTAAATTATGTTTTTTCAGTGATCCCTTTAGGTAATTTGACCATGAATTTTTCTGTACAAACAGTGCTTGTCAATAAAGTCTTTTTCGTATGTGCTAATCATATTATCTTTTCTTGTCTAAACTCCTAAATATATTGCATTTCTGCAATGAGAAAATTTATACAGATCCTTATTGCATCTTATTTCTCTTGATCTAAGTTTTCTACTTAAATTTTTAATGATCTGATCATGATTTATCTTTGAAAGGTTAATTAATCATAATATTTTCAAGTATACTTTACTACCATTTAATTTTTAGGGTATAAATGTCAGTTTAATCATTCAGTATGCAATTGCAACAAAAAATGTACTTCCTAAGCGTCCAACTTGATTTTCTAATTGTGTGAAGTCTTGCATTTACAGGAAATGACAGAGTTTCAGGGACTTCTAACTCATTTTAATGATGATCTGTCCCCATCTGCTATTGCTGTAGTAATTATTGCCATCATATGGGCAGTTACTGGAATTATGAAGCTAATATCTTTTCCTCTACTGCAAATCTTCCAGCCCTGGACTACTTTTCCAGCATCAATAGTTTACAATGATACTCATATTGTGAAATTGTCAGTAATCAGCTCAGGGGAAACAAGTGAAGCTGTTTTACACCAAAATGTATCTTTCCCAAACATAGAGCATCTGCAGGGCAGTATGTCTACCAATCCACTTGATTTGCTTAGCATCCTATTGAAACTTCTTCTAGCATTTTCACCTCTTATTCAGGTTAGTTGTTTCATTGATTATTTTTTTTTGTTTTTACTGTTTTTTGTGTTTTTATCTTAGAAAGAAATGCATTATAGATACTTTACATTAATTTAAAGAGACATTTATAATAATTTTTACAACATTTCCACAGCAAAATGAATTTCATGGTGAATTATCCATTATGTCATAGTTAAAATTGTGATGTCACTGTTTCTCATTGCTATCATTCATGCTTTGCTAAGTTATTAAGATGAAAAATTTTTCATCAAGAGAGCAATTCTTTATCTTGATTTTTGATTCTTTGATTTGAGAAGAAAATTGTTATTTTAGGCAGCAAGAGTCACTAATGCATGCAGAAGTCTGCGCAGTGCAGGACACATTGTTAGAGCAAGACCTTTTGCCTATAGAGATGCTCCTCCTTCTCCATCTCTTGATTCTCTTCTCCTTTATACTTCTTCCTTGAGGTTATCTGCAACCCTCTTACCTTGTTTCCAATTCCCAGTAAGTCCTTCCTGTCTTTGTATATCCGTTATTCTTAGTTTAATTATACCTGTATTATTATTCACACTAATAATCATGTCACAGAATAGTAAAGATGTCTCATATGTAACGAAGTCATAGAAATGTGAAAGTGACAGAATATTCATGCAGTTTGAGTAGAGGTGCTAGCATCATCCCACCTTATGTTAAAATTTTTTTATGCAGTGAAATGCATTTCATTGTAGTTTCCATACATTTTCAAGTCTCAATGAGTTTGATGTTTGTATATTGGCAATTTTTAATGGCAAACTTGTTTATTCCTCATGATGCATTGAATTTTGTTATGTTTATGTTATATTCTATTCTTTTTTATTTACTATATAATTTGAAAATATTATCATATTCATGGCTTTTCTTAATAATACTTTGGAACTGATAAGATGCAATCATTTATTTGTATATCATGTTTATTGAACATAAAATATTTAACCTTTTTAATGGTGGATGAATACCTTAAGATATCATGTATTTGCATATCTAAGGGTGAGGGTTGCAGGATAATATTATTTACACTTTATTTGAAAGATATTTGAAGCATTCTAAAATTTAGGTATTTATAAGTTAGGTGTATCAATAAACTGATTTTTCATTTCCTGTGAAATTTGCCATTCTGCTTTCTAATTCTTCTGAATCATTTTGTTGAATATTTTCATCTAGTTTGCAATTTTGGTCCTTTTTTTTTGGAAATAAAACACCCATCATTTAAAAATGTTTTGCTATTTTGAAGGCTTGTTGAAAATTTTACCTCAAAGGCAAAGGTTTCAAATAATGATACCAAAACTACTAATTCTTCTTATGAAAGACTTAATGGTACCATCAATAACAAGGGGTGGTTTGATTATGTCTTTGCCTTAATATTATCAGCATAAAGGATGCCTATAATGTCCTATAAGGCACTTTTTGCAAAATCATATAGAGCTGTCTTTTATCCATGTTTCCTCAGAAATAATAGATTAAAACATATAACTTTAGCCCAAGAATCCTTCCTATGCTTTGCTCACCCTGTTGATGCTTTGAGTCTTTTATTGATGCATAACATTAATTGATATTGAGCATTATGAAAAATAAAATCAAAAAATCTGTGTATGAAGTTAAATTCACTGCATGAATACATGTTGTGGAGTTTTATTCATGTTGGTTATGGTAGTATGCATTGTGTAAAAGGTTGAGAATCTCTGATGTTTGGTTAACGTCATCTGAAAATAAATGGAGAGTTTACATCAAATTAATTAAATAATGGTATTATGGAAGCATTTACTTGCTATTATCTCATTGCTTTTGCTGCTTTGGCCTTTAGATACTTGGAAACCTATAGTTTGGTATTCATAAGAGGAGGAAAATCACTGTTTCAATGAGATGTTTTCCTGAAAATGCTTCATGAGTTTTCATATGTGTTGTGCCAGTTGTTTTGTAGATCCTTATTCATTCATACTCTCTAAAATATTTTTCTTACTAAAGGAGTGAAGTACAGTTAGAGATTGTTCTCCACTGTTATTTTTGCATGATAATCATTCAATAATATTTCTAATGGTGCCATAACAAGAAATTTATTCATTAGGTTAAACCAGAAATCAATTTTCTTCTGATTTGTTCAGTGTAATTGAAATAAATAAGCAGGATAGTATGAATTTGTCACCCTTGTTTCCAAGGATTTTATAACTGTGAAAATACTAGTTTAATAGCTCAATGCTTTGATTTTATTTTAGTATTTTGAGCGCTGTAGCAGAAATTAGTTTTATTTTAAAAGAATATTAGTATATTTTTATCTTCTTGAGAAAGTGATTTTAAAACGGAGATAGGAATTCCAAAAATAGTGTGAGGTATTGGATTTCTGTGCAAAACGTAGCAGCAATTAACATGTCAATGTTTTTCAATTTTTGCTTTGGAAATACACAATTTCATTGCCTTCTTGTCAAAGCTCATACTATTCATTAGAAATATATCTCTTGCTTCTAATGTTTTTTTGAGTTTAAAAATTTATTTTTTTATATCTTGGAAACCTCCATGTCCTCATTGTATTGCTTTAGCATTAAATACATAAACAGTAGTGAATAAGTAAAATCCAATTCTTTACATTACTGCTCTTCAGCAATTTTTAGTGAGTGATATTCTTACTACCAGCATTGAATTTTTGTTTGTGATGATTTATGGTATTATTATTCTATAAGACAATCAATTTTTAAAGCAGTTTTATTTAAAAATAACTGTTGAAGTGTGTTAAAATCAGTAAGAAAATGATATGCCTTAAATCCATAGTAAATCCTTAAGCTAATTTAGAAATTTTGCATTATTTTTGTCAAATGGTTTGTTTGAGTGGTTCAAATAACTATATAAAGATATCTGAAGCTGCCAAATTAGTCTCACACAGTCTTGATCTTATTATTTTATAAAGAAGATATCTACATGTGAAATTATTCAATCCATTAATCTTATTTTGATTCCTTCTTAAAAGCAAAACTTAGCCATTGCTTGTTGAAACTGCTTATGTCATTGACATATTATGAAATGAAAGTGTAACATGGTCTGTACCGTATTTCTTCAATATTAGGAATTAAGTAAGGTATATGTGTGCCTGAGATGGTTATTTTGTGCTACTGCTACTTCTTTGTGAACTCATATGTAGTATTACCAGAGGCATTAAAAGGGGTTACTTTTCAGAATTTCAATTAGTCACAATTATTTTTTTTAATAGGTACTTAAATAAAAACAAAAACTATTAAGAAAAACTCCCTGTTTACAGACTTTCTAGCTTCCAAAGCTCCCAGTTTCATTGAGGAGGGCAAATGCCTGAAGATTGCTTTCTTGTCATCTCCTAAGATTGAGTATAGACCCCCTTGACCTGCAGCATGTTGCAAATCCCATGATGATTGTCATACTCTGTCAGGAAATACTGAGTATCCAGAGGAGAGTCACGTTCTGTACTACGGGCATGGATCTTCTCTTCTACAAATAGGTAAGAGTGGACCTTTTCATGTAAATTTACAGTTGTAGCATCTCCTATGGTGTTCATTTATAGGGTTTATATTTGCTTTTTTCACCTGGCTCAAATCAATTCAACAAGGCAAAATATTCACGCCTTAATTCTACTGCTCATATTAGATGTGATTAAAATTAAAGGGTCAATAAGTCTTCAATGAGGATAACATTTACATTGCCCACAAAGCTTTATAAAGTTGAGAAACTAAATTCCAAGCCCTGGCATTAGATTCAGATATGGAAGAGGTGGTGGTTTGAGAGTGAGACAACATAATATAATGATACTAATGCACACAAACTTAAAAATGAAGGTATATTGCTAGTGGTGTCCTTTGGTATTAAGCTACTCATGCATTGGGTTGAGGCAGCACTTCATCCCAGAGGTAAAGGGTGGCAGCTCTATTTTACTTTTTCTTGTTAAACTAGTAAATGCCCCCATCAAGCATGACGGGACTTAATTTAGTTTAAAAATATATCTATTATCGTATATATCTTGTCCTCCTAATCACAAAGAAGTTCTGCGGTAAGATCATAATAACTCAATATATTTCTTAACATTATTTATAATATTTATTCTACTGTCGTAAATTTCTTATAAAATTATAAGAACTGATTATCCCCGTGCACTTATATGGGATAATTCATGTAATCAACATTCAACAATGGCCTTTGTTGTCAAAGGGATGGGTTGTTTATTTCCCAAATATTTTACGAAATTTCATTGTCTTATCAAAATCTTCGAAATTTCGGATCTATATCAATATTTCACGATTAAAATAATAATCTTTGATCATTTTCCTTTCTTTAGTCACTTGTCTCAATTTCGTAGGACCATTATTTCTGATTTAATTTTGTAAAAGAAACAACCTCTGCAGGTAACGAAAACCTATTTTACGTATATTTCTTATGGAAAAGTATACTAACTGATTATCCCCGTGCATTTATATGTGATATCTAATGAAATCAATGTTCAACAATTCCCTTGGTCGTCCAAAGGATTGGTTGTTTATTTCCAGAAAATTTTACGTCTATTTAATCAAAGTTCTCGCAATGTCGAATTTATATGAATGATTCACGACTAAAATAAGATTCTATGATCATTTCCCTTCTTGCGACACTTCCCTTGATTTCGTAGGACCATTGCTTCTAATTTAATTTTGTAAAAGAAACGGCCTCTGCAAGTCATGGAAATGTAATTTACGTGCATCTCGTATGGAAACGTATTTTATGCTCCTGGGTTCGAACCCGAGCCTTTACAGAGATGAAAATAGTTTATATATCCCCTCCTCACACTGCCACAGTTCGTTGCCTCATCGGGGCGGAGGGGTGTAAATTGAGGTTGGAGGCGATGAATAGCTCATGTTCAACCGTGCTAAGAAGGCTTCAACAAGATCTCCGGCCAAATAGTAAGAGTGGCAATTCATTCAACAACCGGCAGTGAGATAACCTGGTAAATAACTGTCTTTTACCCTCCAGGCGCAAATACAATTTATCATGATGATTTACGAATTTATCCGGACGTAAAAGCACCACCCATTCGGATGTCCGGGAGGTGGTGGCATTACAGAGGTCCATCATGAAAAAAAGAAATAACCCCCTACACTTCGCAACGTACAACTGCTGCAGCTTGAATGGCGAAGATCGACTCCTGGAACTACTCAATGAAGCAGAGAAGATAAAATGGGATGTCATCGGACTCAGTGAAGTAAGAAGAAAATCAGAAGAAATGGTTACGCTCAAGGAAGAGCATATCTTCTATTATAGGGGAACAAAGGATGGAAGACTTGGAGGAGTTGGCTTCTTGATTAACAAGAAATGGAAATTAATGTGGAGAAAATAGAAAGTGTATCCGACAGAATATGTAAGCTCATCCTACGGATAAATAAGCGTTACTCTGTTCAGATCACCCAAGTTTCTGCAGGAACAGCAGCAAGCAGCGGAGAGGAAATTGAAAATTTCTACCAGACTCTCGGCACGGAAAATGACAAGGAAGATCACTATTATAAAATCATCATGGGCGATTTTAACGCTCGTGTAGGTCAGCAGGAAGCAGATGATGCTGTCACAGGAAAACATGGACTAGGCCAGAGAAATGAACGAGGTCACTGCCTGGTAAAGTTTGCAGAGTGCACCAATATGTACATAACGAATACATATTTCAATAAGAATCGTACAAGAAAGTGGACTTAGTGAGGTCCCAATGGAGTAAAAAACGAAATAGACTACATATTGGTTAACAAACTCTACCCAGTGACTAATTGTGAGGTACTAAACAACTTCAACACTGGCAGTGACCATAGGATAGTTTGATGCAGAATGAAGATTAACGTCAGAATGGAGCGAAAGAAGTTGGTCTCAAGCAGGAAACAGGAAGTAAGTATTACAAAATTAAAAGAATATAGGAAATAGTTCCAGCTGGAACTTAGAAATAAGTTTTCAGCACTTCAAGAGGTAGAAATGGAAGCCAAAGTCATGGAAGTCGTGCAAGCAGCGGCAGAAGAAGTAGCAAGTACACCAAAAAGACAAAAAGATAAGAAGTTCAGCGACAGAACCAGGAAAATGATGAAACAACGAAAGCAACTGAAACACTAAGACTTGCCAAAGAAAAATATCGAATATGTCGAACTATGCAAGTCTATCAGAGTTGCAATGAAGGAAGACTGAGGGATTTTAACGAAAGAATTGTGCAAGAGGCTATAGAGAGCAACAAGAGTATGAAGAGGGTCAGACAACGCCTTGCAATGGGAAAGAAACAAATCTTGGTCGTCCAAAAAGAAGATGGCACAACAACTTCCAATAGACAAGCAGTACTGAGGACAGTAACCGAATACTTCACCAACTTATACAAGAAGACAGAAAATGTTGAAGAGGAAAACCAAGAAGAAACACAAAACTCAGAAAATACCCCCTCTATTCTCCCAGAAGAAGTAACAGAGGCCATCAAGAAGATGAAGAATGGAAAGGCAGGAGGAGCTGATGGAGTTTTAGCAGAATATCTGAAACATGGCGTTACAGAAATATCTCCTGTCCTAGCTCAGTTATTCACTAATTGCCTTAGACAAGGGAGAATTTCGAAGGACTGGAACCATGCAAAGATTGTCCTTTTGCACAAGAAAGGAAGCAAGGAAGATCTGAAGAACTACAGCCCCATCAGCCTCCTTCCTGTTATTTACAAAACGTTCATGAGAGTAATAGCTGCACGTCTGAAGACGTTCCTGGCAGCTGCCCAGCCAAGAGAACAAGCTGGATTTCGTAAGGGATTCAGCACTATGGACCACATCCACACGCTGCAAGAAATTATCATCAGAATGATCGAATACAAGATGCCACCAGTACTCTGCTTCGTGGACTATGCCCAGGCATTTGACTCGGTAAGTACCGCCTCCACACTGGAAGCACTGTGGAAACAAGGGATAGATGCCAAGTACATCCAACTTTTACGCAGCATCTACAAGGACGCCACAGCCTCTGTATTGCTGCATTAAGAAACAGAGGAATTCAGGATAGAGAAGGGAGTGAGACAAGGCGACTGCCTTTCACCAACTCTTTTTACAGCCGTTCTGGAAGAAGTCTTTAAAACCTTAGACTGGGAGGAAAGAGGCCTACGGATCAATGGAGAGCACATCAGTCATTTCATGATATAGAACTCTTCACAACCAACCGTGAAGATCTAGTACCAAGACTTCAAGAACTGAACGCGGCGGGGCAGAAAATAGGACTCAGGATAAACTTATCGAAAACTAAGGTAATGTATAATTCTTTTACAGCACAAGTACCAATCCTACTACAAGAGGTACCCCATGATGTTTGTTCAGAGTACACTTACCTGGGACAACTGGTTACGACAGGAGAGAAAAACATGATCAATGAAGTGAATCGAAGAATAAAACTAGGATGGAGTGCTTTCGGAAGGAACAACCATATTCTGAAGTCGAAAATGCCAATGGTCTTGAAGAGAAAGGTCTTCAACCAATGCATTCTACCAGTTTTGACATATGGAAGTGAAACATGGGTGTTAAACGCAGCAATAACCCAGCGACTTCAGACTACACAAAGAAGTATGGAACGATGTATGCTTGGAATCACAAGAAGAGACAGGAAACGCAACACCTGGGTTAGGAAGATAACAGGAGTGACAGACATCATAGATAAGGTAAGATCACTGAAATGGATGTGGGCAGGCCATGTTGCAAGGAGAAACGACAACCGATGGACATCAGCAGTTCTGAACTGGATACCAAGAGACGTGAAGAGACCAAGAAGAAGACCAAGGGACCGATGGAACAGAGACATCATTCAGTATTTAGGGGTAACATGGCAACGAGAAGCTCAGAATAGAGAGAATTGGAAAGCGCTTGGAGAGGCCTACATCCGACGTCGGATTGAAAATGTGAAAATAATTATATTAATACATAGTAATGGTTTGATCGGTACTTAGATTCCAGAACACCTCATGCAAGCAATATATATAATAGTAAGAAATATATTGAGTTATTATGATCTTACGATGGAATTCTTTTGTGCTTAGGAGGACCAGATACCTTAAATTACCTAGATATATTTTAAAACTAAATTAAGTTCCGTAATGCTTGACGTGAGCGTTTTCTAGTTAAATATACTAGTAGACTCCCCCGTGAAGCATAACGGAACTTTTTTGAAAACGTATTTGTTATTGCATAAAGCTGGTCTTTCTAAGCCAGAAATTGTAATTCTGTAGTAAATTGATGCATTAATGATCGGTAGATTATTTGATTAATACTGGGTAACTTTCGGATAAATTTGCTCAAAATTAAATGTATGAAGAAATCTTTTGTCAGCTATAACCATAAAATTAATTCATAAAAATTTTACATTTGCTAACTTGTGGCCGCAAAAAAGAAAAAAATACTATCTTCCTGTATCTGGTGATTCCCCATTAATTTTCCAAGCTTATTCTTATAGGATAAAAATATTGAGTTCGGCATCAAATATCGGGTTTAGTAAACGCCCACGTCAAGATAGATTGAACTCCAAGTATATCTAGTGTAACAGAATACTCAACCTATTCATACCCTATTTTTACGTAAATGCAAATCATCATAGAATTTTGAGCAAATAATATCAGTGAAATTCTGAAAAACTACATACTAGATTTCGTTGAACATTAAACAGTTGGTGAGATGATGCTAAAGTTTTGTTCATCTCCCAAAAATCTTCCCTTTTTTGACCATAATTTTTCTCCGTCATCTTCATCGCGTCAAGCCAACATAAAAAAATATGAATATTCCTGTCCTTGATATTTATACTCGGTTTCGATCTATTAGTATGTTTTCACCTATAATTTATGATTGAGTTATGATTTTGTACTTAAGATTTGTGTATGTTCGAACTTTTTTGATGTTCATTCCTATATATTGTAGCCCAAAAAATATTTTATTACTTACTGTGATTTTTATTTTAACATTTATTGTTTATATTTTATCTAGTATAATATAACTAATGTAAAATGGAGTTCTTCACCGTATATAAATAAATGCTAAATACAAATGTCGTTTGGAAAGTCGGGTTGATTAAGAAACACTTCTACATGGTTGTGTGATTGTTTCTGCGAATTGTACATAGTACTTAGCATATGCTGGAATTTCAGAAAATTGCCTCCTCTTCATGAAGTTTTTTAATAATTCCTACGATCAATTCTAACTGGACCTAAAATCCTCTTGTATCATTATGAGATAATGCATGAGCTTAATTCGAATTCCCCTTGGTCGCCGAGGGAATGGGTTGTTGATAACCACAACATTTTACAAAATTTACGTTTACTTTATCAAATTTATCGCAATTTCGAATCTATATAAAAATAATAATCCTCAATTAGTGTCTTATCTTTCGACGCTTTTCTCTAGTTATCTCTAATTTTGTTAAAGAAATAAGTCTGCAAGACATGAAAACGAACTTTCCTTCAATTTCTAATGTAAACTTGTCTTGGGCTCCTTCGTTCTGGGGCTTCCTACCTCGTAGAAATATATTTGTCTCATATCTCTGCATCAAACCGTTTCGGAGATGGGGGGGGGGCAGACTTACGGCGGTTACCCAAATTATATATGTATAAGGACTTTATAAGGTTAGTGACGTTTCCTTGAAAATTTAAAGCAATACTTCATGAGAAAATTATTGTCGATAACAATTAACGGTCGTTCAAGAAAGTGATTACAGAGTAGGGGAAGTTATACAGCTAATTAAAGATGATTTTATTTTCAATTGAAGTCTCAGTTATCGTTTAACTTTCATAACCGAAATCATGAGGCAGTTTTATTAAAAGAGATTCAAAGGTTTTTAATTAATTTCCTGAATTTATTTACAACTAATGCGTTGCTGAGAAGATTACAATGATAATTTGCAAGCTGATGTTTAAATAATATATGTAATCTCGCTCCCCCAAAATCCTGCTTAAACTCCAATGAATCCGTAGAGATTTTAAATTGAAATTGGTTCATTTATAAAACCTGATTAGAGCTTGCTGAATTCTTGAATTTCAGGTGTAGGATTTTTATTAACACTTCGTGTCTTCAGTTAATCCAGAGTGATTAGTAGTTTTTTCATCGAATTATTCTCGTTTTTATTTTGAGGGCTATGGTCAGTAGCATGAACAATAATGGTAGCAGTTATTATAAAGTAAATGAAAATATATAAAAGCTAAGAATGTGCGTCAAGGATCCCCTGGTGACGACTGGCGCGAATGCTAGCTGAGAGCGTAGGGGCTCACGTGCGAAATGACCTCAGCTGTCGAAGCACTTTTAACAATACTACTACTACTGCTAGCTGAGAGCATCGTTCCGAAGTGGACTTCTCAAAAGAGGTCCCGCGAGTAGATATCATGGTGAAAAACGTAAGAGAGAAAGCAAGTAACGTGATTTTTAGAACGTGCACTCATTTTCGGACCATTTACGAGTGTGTATCAAATGGTTTTATTGTTTACTTTGTATAATATTCCCGATAACATGGATTATTATCCGACTTTTGACGCCAATAGGACTTAGTTTATGAATAATTTGCAACTGAAAATCGACGTTAGGCACCCCACCATATACTCGCAGATTGCTAAATATTCCGTGTAGGAGAATATTTTATCCCAATTTTTAATAGCTTATTTTTTCGTCATTAAATTTTATATTTTTACCTACCAGACGTTTTTACCATTTTTATCAAAATTTAATGAAATATATCTTCGACTAGGAAACCCATAATTTCCAATTTTTCCCCAAAACATTTATTGTGCCGATTAAAAAAAAATTATTTTCAGTACTTCCTGGGACTGCAGAGTATTGGGTGTCGAGATAATGTTAGAAGATCTGCCTCTGTAACGTAAACAGTAAAGATTTTTTTAAATACGGTCTTGGGTTCGATGGCAAGCCAATACAAAATTCTCACTGAAATATGTCAGTACATACGTATAAAAATAATTGTTGACAAAAATTGTAAAACATTTCCGGAAGTTAAAAATCTAATGGTAAAAATAAGTTATTTGTAAATAATGGGAGATAAAATCTTCCTACTTGGAAAATTTCGCAATCTACTTCGTAATGCACGTGTATGGCGGGGTCGCCATACTTCGAACTTGGGATGTTTTTGGAACTTTTGCCTAAGCAAAGGCCTAGTGGTCTCGAATGTCGGACACGTGTTTATTATTTTAGAGCATGGAACATACCCTGACATGTTACACAAAGGTGACACTACCCTTGTTTATGCCAAAACTTCGTCATCACCTTCGGCAATCATTATTCGATCCCACAAGTGATGGGAGTAATAAGAATAAGTGGAAATTTATTTTTATTGTAGTGGATAGAAATACCGTATTCTTTTAATCCAGTATCTTGTTTTTTAGTTGCACTGTACGGTTTATTCATCTCTCTGTGTATTTTACGAAAGAAGACAGGTGTATTAATTTTTTTCAAAAATACTTTCAAACAAGGCCTCGATATAATATTTGTCCTTTGGGCCTATGATGGACTACCCACGGCAGTGGCGTAGCCAGGGGTGTGTCCGTACCCCTACTTCCCCCCCCCCCCATTTAGATCCTACTTCAAATAGAACAAGGAGTGGGTGGCGAGATATATACGAATAAAGAGAGCGTGCAATTAGCAGGTAAAAAAATTCTGAACCCCTCACTTAATATCTGGTTACGACCCTGCTCCACACCTAGGATACTAATGTGAGAGCGAACGCCGCTGGTTACCATTGGTTTCTTTTTGGAATAGACTAATGTGCTACGTTATGACGAGGTACCTACGGAAAATTTGTTGTAGATAATATATTTCACATAGTATTATTGTTTAGTATCTAATCGCTTATCGTGAAAATGAAATATTCAAAGAATAACGTTTATAATAATAATCAAAATAAGGTAAATTATGAATCATGCAGATAAATTCGCTCTGGCTTAAAATTCGCCTCTGCCTTGAGAGCTTTCCTTATAGTCTTTTGGTATATTCGGGTACTGTAATTCATATTTCAGTAAAACCTTTTATCCTGGAAACATTTATGCAAAATTTTTATGCTACTACAGAAAATAATCTCCGTTTTCTCAGAACCTCAAGTCAAGTCTTATTCGTTGAAAATCATTCTCGCCGCTGAGCCTAAGCCACGGCTCGATTGCGCGTTCTTTGGGCGGTTCATACGTTCGCGATCAACGAAGACCGAACTGCCCACACACTACTGCCGCCTAGCGGCCGTGAAGAAACGTTGAGCGCGGGTGAAGTATCAGGCAACCTCTTTGGCATTCGCCGTACAGTTCGCGGGCGGTGTGTATCGGGCCGAGTGCGTTAGGCGAACGGCGATACTAGCTCCGACAAAAACCGCGTTTTTCGACTTTCAATCTTCTTGTCATCTGCGAAAAACGTGACGGGAGGGTACAAACATGTGCGGGACAGTCAAGTGAAACATTTAAGTTGCTGTCAAGTGTTTCTTTTCAGTAGATCAAGAGGACTAAAAAAAGACGGCGGACCACCAAACAATTAGCGTTTGACATTTGCAAAAAAACATAGGATTTGAAAAAATTAAGTTCTTAGATCCTTACCCCGAATCTCAGCAGGACTTTGGAAGAGAGAAAGTGGGAGGGCAGTTGGATGCGGGAAAAGGAAGGCACTTGCAACGGGCGCTGTCCGCGCGTGCTTTCCGAATTTGGCGGACTCGCAATCACGCCTGTGCGTATTTAACGTCATGCGCCATGTTGAATTGTGGGAGTACCAGGATTGGAGCGGGAATGTGACGTCATGCTTGGCAACTATCGCGTGTGAATGATAACAACAAAACCGCATTGGGGGATAGATAGTCTGTGTGAGTGGCGAAGCAGGTCCGAATGTCGCGAAGGAAGCAGAGTCATCCTAAGCCAATACTGAAACGTAAGTAAACCCATGCATTCGCAGAATTCCCAGAAAGAAATCTCTCCCGCATAGTACCGGCTCTTTCGCGAGACGGGAAATTCGGGGCCCGACGTCGAATTCCGTCCCGGCGATCAGCGCCGTGTCGTCTGCGACCGCTTGCCGGTCGCCTCCGCGCGGAACAAACCGGCTCGTTTCCGTGGTGTTTTCTAAGGGTCGCAAGATTTGCGGAATAAACCGCTAAAATATCATTTCATTCCGCGGGTCAAGAATCCGCAAATATTGCATTTAATTACTTGCAAGGGCTTACTTAGGTTGTACTTATCTGGGATTCTATGGGAAATCAGGATGTTTGTGCTGCACTCAGCTTATCCGATGGGATGTGATCAGTTTGTCATTTCATACCGATATTTCTTACGACGCAACTTATTCCTTCCCGTTAGTTATTTTCCTCTCGGGGTCTTTGTTGACTCCGTTTATTGCTTAGTTTTTCGCGCATCACTGAAATGTGTGCTCCCGCGTGTACGTGAGTGCATATGTATGGAAATTTCTTTATCTTCCATGGAAATGCTTATCTAGTCCAAGCTCCCTGCCTCTCTTTCCCACTCCTCGACTGTCATCCACCCGCCCCCTTCTCTTCCTGTTACATTCGAACATTATCTCGCGCGGACTGAGCAAAAGATACTGCACCGACGGAATAATAATTCTCCCCCATTCGTTTTAGTCCCCTTTTCTTATCCGTGCTTCTCCAAAGTTTTCTCTTCTATTTCTTCCCCGCACACTTGACTCTCACTCCCAACCTCCCTTTTTCGTCTTTTCCGCACGTCTCGAAAAGGTTGAGAAAGATCAAAAATATTGGGGAGATTTCGGGTGCTGGATGGTGCACCGGTGAATAACGCGGTACAGCGGCCGGAGAAATGCGCGTGACGTTTTTGCCAAGGTGCGGAGCTTCTCCGTGGGGAAATTTATTCCGCTACAGAGGGAAATGGGCTCCGTGAACGAACGGCAAATTTCGTTCTATAGAGGATGATTTCGATGATTTAGGATTATCAGCAAGTTCTCTATCTTTTCCGGCAAATTGAAGTCTTTGGAGAAAGAATCAAAAGTATCTCCGTAAGTTCGAGAGCCGAAGAAAATAATAGGATGGATCCGGGAAGTGGTTTTCAAATGAAATGAATACATTCTCGATTGCATGAGTTTTTGAAGTGCTTGAAAACATCTAAATATGACTTATTTTGGAGCGAGCTGATTTTTTTTTGATTTTACGTTTTGTTTTACGTTGATTTTTTTGATTTTTGATATAAGCCCACAGGAGTGGAAAGAATTTATACGAGGTATATGCAAAACTTTCATTTCGTTTATCTTTTATGATCCGCAGTTTGCGCAAAATATAAATTAAATACAAGAATTAAGAAAGGATTTCTTAAAATAAATTATCATCTATTTATTATATCGTTTGCTGTAGATATCAGGATAATGTTGCTTTCAAATAAAAGTTTTCCGTGGTATCTGCTTCTTTTTCTACAGCATGTAAAATCGCCTATCTTAAAATCCACAATTAATAGACGCTAGAGGAAATTGTCTTCATTAATTAGTAGCATTAATTTATCGAAGTAATTTCTGCATCGCAATATTCTAATACAGGAAATATAGGCATCACTCATTAAATTTATCTGCGGAAGATAGTCTTTGCGGATATGATTCAAATGTTTTCGGATGAATTGGGTGGATTTCTTTCAAAAGTCGCCTGAGAGGGGAGTATCGCACGAAAGTTTATCAGCATCAGTAACACTGGCTTAATATTACCTCAATAATTTTTGTCGATTTATTCCATCTTAAGATTCATGTCTTATTTTTATCGAAATTTCAAATGGAATCATTACAAAACCAGACTTTCCTGGGGGCACCATTCCACCCAAAGAGAAAACTACCACATGTAATCTCACTACAAAGCTGTAAAATTTTGAGATGATCGTTTGGAATGTATTTATCGTGTGTTTATTAATATTTGAGGGCTAGATTTGTATTTTGTAAACGATGAAGCTCTGTTGAAATTGCCGATACTGAGCTGCACGCTATCATTGTAACTACAACAAGAATCTCTAAATCATGGTCATAAACCGTAATTATTGTCAAATACGGAAACGATTTTTGATGAATCTTCCAAGTTTCATAATTTAGAATAGTTTCTTTACTTTGCGTCGTAAAATAGTGTACTTGGTTTGTCTTAACAATAATTAGTTTTATGAAAAATTCATAGAGATCCGCAATGTCCCCATTAAATAACGTATATATTTAAGTAAAAATATATTCACGCTTTTTTTAGCGGTAGCGCTGTCAAGAAAAGAGCCGACCGCTATGAGGGACGATTCATAGTTAACTATCTTGTAGAAAGAATAACGGAGAAAACCATCGGCATTGATTTTTTAAAGTTTTACTGTACGGTAACAATGTTTAATTTTTAAAATTATTTTTCCATAAGCTGTTTAATTTTGTAATTTATGGTGCGTGTTCGTTGTTCACAAAGAAAGAGGAAGCAACATAATACATCTGTTGTAAAAATAACATTTAGATGATCAGTGAGGAAGATGGTGGAAATATGGACATCCCTCTCCTCTGAAGTTGTAATAAAGGTAAATTCTGAAAGCCAGAGTAAAACGTATTCTGAAAAATCACTGGCGTGTTTAACATTTGTTTATTCATAAAAGAAACGGTTTTAAAAGGTTTTCTTCTGACGCTACGTGACAATGTTTTGTCCAGTTGGTAAAATTTACCATAAAGTAAATCATATATAAAATAAAGCAAATGTCTGTCTTTCCGTCCGTCTGTCCGTCCCCCTATTTATCTCAGAAGCGGCTTGACTTAGAGATCCGAAACAAACTGCATTTTGTTTCTACGATGCTGAAACCCCCCAGGAAAACTATTTTCATCTCTGTAAAGGCCCGGGTTCGAACCCAGGAGCACAAAATACGTTCCCATACGAGATGTACGTAAATTACGTTTCCATGACTTGCAGAGGCCGTTTCTTTTACAAAATTAAATTAGAAGCAATGCCCCTACGAAATCAAGAGAAGTGTCACAAGAAAGGAAAATGATCATAGAATCTTATTTTAGTCGTGAATCATTCATATAAATTCGAAATTGCGCGAAATTTCATAAAATACACATAAAACTCGTAAACTTTTTCGGAAATAAACAACCCATCCCTTTGACGACCAAGGCAATTGTTGAACATTGATTTCATGAGATATCCCATATAAATGCACGGGGATAATCAGTTAGTATACTTTTCCATAAGAAATGTACGTAAAATAGGTTTTGGTTACCTGTAGAGGTTCTTTATTTTACAAAATTAAATTAGAAACAATGGTCCTACGAAATTGAGACAAGTGACTAAAGAAAGGAAAATGATCAAAGATTATTATTTTAATCGTGAAATATTGATATAGATCCGAAATTTCGAAGATTTTGATAAGACAATGAAATTTCGTAAAATATTTGGGAAATAAACAACCCATCCCTTTGACAACAAAGGCCATTGTTGAATGTTGATTACATGAATTATCCCATATAAGTGCACGGGGATAATCAGTTCTTATAATTTTATAAGAAATTTACGTAAAGTAGGCTTTCATGACTTGAAAACAGTAGAATAAATATTATAAATAATTTGTATGATAAGAAATATATTGAGTTATTATGATCTTACGGCAGAATTTTTGGTGCGTAGGAGGACCAGATATATACGATAATAGATATAATTTTAAACTAAATTAAGTCCCGTCATGCTTGACGGGGGCGTTTACTAGTTAAATATATAAAAGGCAAAAGAGTTAACATTAGTATCTTTTGTTATTTTGGAGATGTTCGTAAGGTATGAAGATTGCTTATTGATTCTTAAAATAGAAAAATAGGTAGTTTGGATTAGTCTTAATTATTTGGGAAATATTTTAGAATGTGTATAAACTGTAAAACAATGCATTATAGTTTGTTGGAGCGGTAGATAGAAAAGTTCAAAGCTGTGAGTGAAGTTCGCATGACTCCTAAATCATAGCCACTAATGAATTCATTCTTTTTAAAAGGAAAAGTAAAGTATTTTGTAAACGTTTACGGTTGATGAATGAACAACACTATTGCTCTCACTGTACGACCACAGAACATTGCAAATTTGCGCAGATTAAGAAAGATGTTGACTCGCGTCGCAGGACTTGGAGAAAATGTCTGTCAAATATGATTGAGATTTTCATAAATATGCTAAAATAGAGACGAGGGAAATAATGAATTTAAATTTTTATAGAGACAAGCAAATGAGATTTATATTATACCAACTGAAGACGTCGATGGAGCTTCAGAAGCAATAGTAAATTAGCGTAAACCGCTTTACGGTTAAAAACTTAAAAGCAGACAAAAAAACCTCCAAGGCAACACCAACATATTCTTTCAAATTTAGGTTAGAAAATTATCGTTGCCCAATCTTCGTTCTTCTATTTAAATCTAAATTACTTCAAAATGCGTTACAATCATAGGGAATATTTACTTTGTTGCCATACTTTTAAGTGTTTTGTGTAACAATAATATAATAATCCATAGAAAACATTGATAGACAAAAATATAACAAAATAAATCGGTGGTTGCTGTGAAATTCTCCTTATTTTCATTTAAAAATATGTACAATGATATCTTCTCTCATTATTTTCTCGGCGTAGATCGAGCTCTCTGCGGAGATTTTAACAGGGGAATCTTCCATAGACACCCTCTCCTCTTTCTAGTTATAAAGCTTCTATTGAGGGAGTGGGCATAGTATTTACTAATAATAATTTACATAGAACGTTAGTTCATGTACTTTCAGTCAGTGGGTTGATGATACTTATCCTAGCAATGGTCAAATTTAGATAAAGGCAGCTACTGTTCGGCATTTTTGCTTGAGTTAATCAAAGGATGTGCAACGGTCGTCTGCATTCTCCTCAACATTGCGCGAAATGAAATTCCACTACCGTGTATTACTATTTAAGTGGTAAAGTAATTAGTAACAATCAAACCGCATGGTTTGATTTTGAGCCGTAAGTTTATTGCCAATGGATTATATTCTTAATTTAAAATTATATTTATTATTAGCTAATATTTATAAAGTATAATTTCTCTCATGATATTATGGGGAATAGAGTTAGCGTTTTTCTCGCGGAAGTAGTTACCAAACTGTGGAGCGGGACTAATTGTTTGGGGGAGGCGCAAATCCTTTTGTCTTTTGGCGACCTAATGCGTACCTCGCAATGCCGATTATTAATTTCTTTCTCGGAGTGCTAGGATATCAGTTTATGTAGGGAGGTTTAATTTTTAGTATAATAAGAGGTAAGTTTTATATAATTATATTTTAGTGGAACATGAAACTGTATTACTACCTTGGGCGAGGCGCCCCCAATGTACACCTATATACACCTTTAGAATAGGCGGCGCAGCTAGTTCAAAATGGAAAACAAATTTCTTATTGTAGACTCTTAATGTTTAGAAGGGAAGACAAGTTAATCTTTCTCTATGTATTGGTCGTTGGAGATGGGCAGAACGATGCAGATGCGTTTGGAAAATTTCAAAATGGAAAAGGAGTTAATATGTTTGTAGGGAAACCTTTGCGATTACCTTTGCTTTGATGGTAATTCTTACCATTTTCATCATATTCGAAATATATTTTACACGATTCTCATTTGTTATCCTAAAGCAGACATTCTGTTTGTTCTTACAGGGTAGAGGAAAGAAAAAGATATAGGAAAATTTCATATAAAATATATTTGCTTGTCTGCGTACTTATTTCCGTGGGTTTCAGTATAGCATTGTACGGGCTGAATTTAATGTCTTATATCCCTTTTATGGGGTAAATCAAATAAATGCATGATTTGGAGAATTTCACATAAAACGGCGTTTTGATTTTTCTTCGCTTGCATCATAAAAATGTAACTAAAATTTACATTCATCTCATTACATTAATTTTTTTGCGGATGGAACATCTTCGATACATTTTTGTCAAAGCAGTCTAGAAGTTTTGATTTATTTAAAGCTGTATTGTTTACTATTTTTGATTTAAATGTGTATCTTATAATCGTGCTTTTCTGTTAACTTTCAAATGTAATGATTTATGCCACTATACTTTATATCGGCGTCTGCCAAACTATTTTATATTTTTCCTTATTTATCAGTTTATTTAACGGCACACCAGGAGTTGGGAATTTATTTGCACTCCAAAGAAATTTAATTTTAGGTTTTCTGTTAAACTTAAAGGAATGTATATGTTAAATGTTAAATTTTAACTCATTGTCATAGGAAAATGTTTATTCTAAAATTAACATTAATGATAACATTTCGAAATTCTCCTATTGAGAATTATTTATTATTAGAAGTTACTGAGAATTTGTCCCTCACCAAGGTTTAGAAATATGATGTTTTCAATTAAAACTTCAGGCTAGCGGAAAATCAGTGGATAACCAAAACTTTTCCAATTTAATCAAAGTGCAATTATTCACTGAAGTCATCCATTGCAGCAGCTCATTAGCCGAATAGTCAACAATGGTACAAAACTGTTGAAATTTCAGCAGCAGCGATGGTTCTGTAGTGAACATTTTTACCTTCGCGCAAACTTATGTTGCAGAAAAATTTACAGTCACTTCTCAAGCTCTCAAAGTTCCGCATCGAAACTATAGTTAATTTTTTCGCGGCACACATATCTTATCTCGCAGCACTCAGTTATAATTCACTGCTTTAGATAGACGTGATATAATAAAATGTCTGCTGGAATTTTAGGGCAGATTGTACGAATATGCGATCGCTGTAAGGACATGGCATTGAAAAGGAGTAATTCCGTATGGTGCAGAATTATACCCACTTAAAATGGGCATCATTATCATTACTGAAAATCATTGCTGCTTGCCTAATGCATTGCGAATTTTCACCTTTTTATGCAGCGTTTAGTAGTATCGGACTCCACCTCAGAAAAATAAACGCAGGAAGTAACTGTAAACTATCAAACGATCGATTGCTTCTTACAATGTAGAATTATGGAATGCTTAACAATTCTGTACCATAATTTCTGTTCAAAAGCTGCGACCGGGACTTAAATCCGGACCCGTTTCAGCTGGATGTAACTAACCAGCATTTTCGCAGCCAGGCAGAGCTTAAAATAGAATATTCTTTCATTTCCATTGTGTTTGGCAGAAATATATTAGTGAAACTTGCCCAGTGGAAGTTTATGCGATATCCACGCCTCATTTACAACTGAAATTGAAAATTTTTAATTGTGGCTTCAAAAATAGGAGCCGATTTCAATTAAAAGAAAGGTTCAATGCATGAACGCTATTTGTGCAGGAAAATCGAGCTGTAATCTTTCTTGGATTCGTTTATTTACAATCCTTGTTCATTTTCTGATACAATCGAAGTATCTTTTTAGAGTTTATTTCATAACTTAGTATTTTCTGTTCACATTTGCGCATGATTCGACGGATTTTATTGCAAAAGATAGTTCAGTTTAATTCATTGAACTTATACCGTTTTGGTTTTGTGGAATAAAATGGTAGTGGCTTTGATATATACGTAAGATATTTTGCTCGCTATTGCGGACTCGCAGGAGTGTATCCGCCAGTCTCAGCACAAAAAATGAGTGTTACGTTTACGAAGAAAATTTTTTAAAAGTTTGTCGTGTCTTCTGGTAGCAAATTACATAAAGAACTGCATTTGCTGGTTTTAATTTTTAGACTTAATACTTGAGTTTCTTATGTATTTTTCTCTCATTTACATATTTAGCTTAGATTACTCTTAGATGACCATCCGTAAAATTTGATAGAATTGATTTATCATTTTATTATAAATGGTTTTCTACTGATATGTAGTTCATCTCTTTTAGTATGACCGCTTTTTTCGGAAAATGTCAAAGATAATTGAGTTTTAACGTAGATAATAGTTTAAAACCCTCTCTAAAATATGGACTAGGTAAAATAAAAACTCCACGCTTTTAATGAAATTGCCTCGGGTATTTTGCTTTTCAATATTACATCCCATGTTTTGACTTTGTTTATGGGCACTTGGTCGAGGAATTGACCGGATGGATTTATGCAGAAGGGTCCTGTTTCGTTTTTATAGTGCAGATTTAATGTTTGAGGACATTATGATTGAAAATATTTTAAATATTGTAACTAACGGAAAACCGACCAAACAAAACTTAGGTAAGATAGAATTTTAACTCAGTGAGATAGGATTTCTCTGAAGTATTCTTCCTTTGGAATAGTCAATATAAACATATGTGACGGATATAACAGAGGGACTGTTAGACAGGCGTATGATCTGAAGAGTATGAATTGAATTTTTGCGAATGATAAAGGAAAGGACATCGAAGAGAAAAGATTTCTCAAATGGAGGAAATTTTATTGTGAATTTTACGCGAATCCCGGTAAATTGTTAGATTCACACTTGCTTGCTTTAGCGGACAGGCTCAATTCAATACCGCATTGTTTACAAAGTTGCAGCAAAATCAGAAACTGAATTTTATTAGTTCCATTATAATTTGATATCGCAATTTTTAATTTCTCTCGCTTTACTCTCTTTTCCTCTCAATTCAATACCGCATTGTTTACAAAGTTGCAGCAAAATCAGAAACTGAATTTTATTAGTTCCATTATAATTTGATATCGCAATTTTTAATTTCTCTCGCTTTACTCTCTTTTCCTGTTTTCAGTAATATTGTTTTCCTAAAATCATGTTGCGATAGATTGAAAATGATTTATGTAGAAATTCTACCGAAGTATAACTTTGAAATAATCCTGCAACATGAGTGCCTTCCTTCTTTTTTCGTTCTTCCATTCTCTAAACATAAAATAATGATTCATCGTTGAACATTTGAAATGTTGGGCAGAATGTGCTTGAAATGTTCATTTCTTCTATTATGTTGATAAACTCCTCTCGCATTTCATTGTATCTAATAATTTCGGTAATTTTTAGAAAGCATGTCCGTTCATCAGTCGGAAAAAGTTATGCTATTATTCTTCTACTGGTAAACGCCCACGTCAAGCATGACGGAACTTAATTTAGTTTAAAAATATATCTATTATCGTATATATCTGGTCCTCCTAAGCAAAAAAATTCCGTCGTAAGATCATAATAACTCAATATATTTCTTATCATATAAATTATTTATAATATTTATTCTACTGTTTTCAAGTCATGAAAGCCTAATTTACGTTAATTTCTTATAAAAATTATAAGAACTGATTATCCCCCTGAACTTATATGGGATAATTCATGAAATCAACATTCAACAATGGCCTTTTTCGTCAAAGGGATGGGTTGTTTTATTTCCCAAATATTTTACGAAATTTCCGTGTGTTCTATCAAAATCCTCGAAAGTTCGGATTTATATCAATATTATCTCACTTTCGAAAACGACCTCTGCAAGTCATGAAAACGTAATTTACGTACATCTCTTATGGGATCGTATTTTGAGCTCCTGGGTTCGAACCCGGGCCTTGACAGAGATGAGAATAGTTTTCCTGAGGGTTTCAGCATCGTAGAAACACAATACAGTTTGTTTCAGATCTTTCAGTCGAGCCGTTTCAGAGATAAATAGGGAGACGGACGGACGAACAGACATTTTCTTTTCATATATATGATGATATTTTAAGTCATAGGTTTTGCCTGAAGGTATTTCTGACGTATAAATATTGTAAATTTTCGCGCTTGAACTATGTTTTTAGGGACTTAGGTAATACTTAAGTTCATTGTAGAGTTCTTTTTCTTAGAGAACAATTATATTTTTGTGCACTTTGTATTGTAACGCATAAACTGTTTTGCGTATTACTTCTATGAAGGGTTACAAACATAAATTTTATGGAAAATTCCACGAATCTGTGTTTGCTTAACTTTTAAAATCCTGTTATCTCTGCAAAACCTACAGCGTTAGACCTGAATTAATGGTTTAAACGGCTCTTAGAACGTTTTTAACATGTTTTTATATTAACAGCCGTGTTTCAGTTTCTTTTCTTATTCCGATCTTTTTCTTTTTCGTTCGTTTCTGCAAAACCTACAGCGTTAGACCTCAATTAGTGGTTTAAAACGGTTTTTAATGTGTTTTTAACATGTTTTTATATTAACAGCCATGTTTCAGTTTCTTTTCTTATTACCTACCACGTGTCTGAAATCTCAGCTTTTCTGTTAATCAGGATATTTTAAAAATACTTATGAAATCGAAGATTTGTCGGTTATGTTAGCTAACTAATTAAAAGTAAATCAATTTCGTGGTTTCATTAGATTGCTGGAATAAACTATGAGATGTTAAAATTTTAGGATCGCTGAAAATAGACCGACTTTTGAAGGAATCGTCTTGCTTGTTTTATTATAAATCTTGATATATTCCCTAGTATGGCAAAGCTGCATACTTCTAACTTCCTTAGCTTTGTAACCTGTAGAAGCAAACACTATGTCTATTTAATTAGAAGATCAAGGACTGGCAGGTGGAAACGGAGTGCTTTACTTTCAGCGGAAACTTACATATAGAAATAACACTTTTTGCATATCCTTTAGGTTGTCTTTCTTAGCTTAATTATCCGCCCTTTTAATTCGATGATAACTTTGCAGATATGGTGATCAGAAATAATTTCTATCCATCGGAATTCAAGAAGCCTATTTAATATTTAGCTTTTTAATCTTTTATTATCATAATTGAAATTATTTTGCTTCATAAATTTATCTATCCCTGGGAAATATATTCATACGGGGACGGAATTATACTTAGCTAATGACACTGAATATTACTTATCCAAATTTAGTATGATTGCAAACAGTCCGAGGAATCTCAATTTAAACATGTACCATACATTGCTTAGATTGGGGAAGAATCGTGAAAAATCAATTTCATATTTTTCTTCGGTATTTTTCTTGTTCCCTTAGTTTTTAGAAGTAGCTGTTGATCCCAAAATTTACTATTTTAAGATTTACTATTTATTTTTAACTGGGAAATAATTATTACGTATTCCGAATTGTATGGTATTTAGCAAATTTTTGCACCGAATTCTTTATTCGAATTTTTTACAACTTTAAAAGTATAGGAACATCATAAAGATATCAATGATGAGTCAAAACACTATTACGGAGCAAAAAATTACGTAAATAGATTTATTTAGTGTAATTAAAGCATCCTATTTGGGAAGCGACCGATAGCGAAACCGGTCGAAATTATTAAATTATGTGGAAGATTTGTGAAGTATTTCTCTGGTCTTGTTCGTGTTTCTCCAATTCAAATTCATTGTGTCGACATTTACCTGGTGGAATTCCATTACAACAACGAGCGAGTTGACCAATACATTTATTTACGCAAACCACAAAAATAGCAACCAACTAGACTCGGGATTCGATGCGTGGCATCTTCATCACGTGCAAGCATGATGATGATGATGATGCCACGCATCGAAGCCCGAGTCGTTTTGCTTATTAATTTTTTATGGTTTGCATAAATAAATCTATTGGTCAACTCGCTCGTTGTGGTCAACGTATCCTCTCCCTAGCCTACAAGTAGCGGTTAGAAAATAGTTTGCTTAATTATGTTATTTCAATTTGTCTGTGCTATGAAAGTTTTGCAAATAGTACGATTATGTTAGTATTTTCCACAGCTTATTTCTCATTGACACACCTTATGATGGTCCATTTCTCGTGACCAGCGCCCAACCCGTCTGCCCGGATGCGAACATAATTTGCCGCCTCTTAAAATTAAATACCAAAACCCTTACATCTCCTGATTTGTAGGTAAAAGTTATTTTGTAAGTCTTTGATAAACCAGTGTTTTATGGCTTCGTTCCTCAGCTTAGTTTTGTCACAAAACATCAGTAAAAATTAGTAATGCATATTCCATATGCTGACATTGCGAATGTTTATTATGAGTCAATAGTTCACATTACTTATGATTACCATCATATTAGCAGCAATAGTCTCCGGAAGTGTCAATGAAACAAGCGGGGGTATTTGCAAATTAGGAAGACTCCGATTAAATCTTTAGTAATATATTCCGAAAACTAAGGAGGATAATCTTGGTACCAGAAAATATTTTATTGATTCCAATTATATGATTAAATCCACTGCATAAATATTCCTGTCTCGTCTTGAGTTATCCGTTATTCTTTCCACTAAATGTTTGCCGGTCTTTAATTCCACATCATTATTTTCCTAGACAAGTCGTGTGTATCACAAAGAAAACAACAAATAATGTGGTTGTAATAATGTAATGTTTGGCCACGCTTTTGTTGCCGCGTTTTAGATGCCGCCGCCCGGGTGCGATGCACCCCTTGCACCCACAGGACGGCGCGGCTCTTCGCGTGACTAACATTGTTTGAACCCATTGATTGTGAATGTTATAAAGCGTTATTTTATGGATATGTTGAATTAATTTTCCGTTTGTAGGAATTTAAAATTGTAGAATTTTAAAATACAGTTGTATTAAGTTCGTATTATCGCGTCCAGACCAGTTTTGTGGAAATATGTTTGTAAATAACAATGCTATCTTTGCAGTTGCGTCTACTTAACCTATGGCTAGGATTTTATCGAGTATTTTTCACTTTATAGTTGTAATTTTACTTCCTAATCGCTGAATTATTACTATATACATGTTTGCCTCTTTTTAAATTTATTCTTCTTCAAAATCTTTCCGATTAAGACCAATTTATTGCTGAAGTCGAATGTTTCTCATATATTCATAAAATTGCTTCGATTCGAAGGCAAATGTTTCGTAAAGTAATGAATGTCAAGCAAAATGCAACAATCCTTTTACTATCCATTTGGCTGTATCTCCGCTAAAGGCATAAAAGATTGAGAGGAACATGTATTAATGGTTTTGAATATATTTAATGAGTGATTAGTCTTTAGCTCTTT
This sequence comes from Ladona fulva, assembly GCA_000376725.2. Taxonomy (NCBI): domain Eukaryota; kingdom Metazoa; phylum Arthropoda; class Insecta; order Odonata; family Libellulidae; genus Ladona; species Ladona fulva. The sequence continues at coordinate 1,155,983 of KZ308309.1, forward strand.
ACTTTGGTGTTGTCAAACAGCTCTGTTGTAATCGAACCAGTATTTTCGTTTACTGAAAAAAAGTCCGCTCCTTGGTGCAAGAATAACAGAAATTACGGAGATAACATTATTTAAAAAAACGGAGACATTTAAAGGATAGTCTCGTGAAATAATTTAGTGGTGTCCACTTTTTTGAAAATCGCTAGTTAAAATATTATATATTACGATATAAGGTGAGAATTGCGTCAGCGAGTTCAATAGTGGCGATTCATTCTTCTTTCCTCCAGTCTTTGTTTTTATATTTGACTTATCATCATAAATGAGCCTCACTAATAATATTGTCTTTGTACTGGTCATTTGTAATTTTAGATATTGATTATTTGGTTGATCGTTCCGAAGGTGTATACATTTCCTGTTTATTTTTTTTCCACGATAAAATCAATTTTTCACGTTTCTTTGCATGTCTTGTTTTTTCCTCAAACAACCATAATTTTTAATCATATACAGGCTTTGTTATTGAATTTATAAGTTCGATTCTTCTGAATTTGGTGTAACTGATTGTATTATTTCGTTCAACGTGACGGTTGAATGTCTGGCTAGAATTTTCCGGAGTCGAAGATTGATATTACTTAGATCGAATAAATAAGAGTTTAAATTAAATTACTTTCCTAGAAACATTAATCATATCATTTTCTCAGAAAAGCTAGCTAAATGCAAATAAATTGGTAAGTAAATCAGGTGGTACATTTGTAAATGAATTCGTTCTAAATGGAAGATGAAATATGCAATACATCATCGTGTATACGCATGAGCACATCCTTTGAATCTGATTTCGACGAAACCTTGATATCCAATTTTTCCGGTAATGAATAAGATAAGTTAACATTTTGGGAAAGTATAAGGCTCTAAATATAGCTTGTTACCTCACTTTTTATTGGTTCAATTAACAATTTCCTTTGAATATCATAAGGATAGTTATGGAAATACATTTTTCTACGTAAGCGTTAAGAAGACTATTGGATATTTTCCAAATTCGAATCAATGTCGTTATTTTTTACTCACCAATTCACGACGTATCAATTGGAAATCAGAATTATTTTTTGTCTGCATTAATAAGTTCATGGCTCGATGACTATTACATTCATATATAATATATTAATGTATATGTATAATATTAATATCTTTCATAATTCCTTAAAGTGTTTCCTTGCATGTGGAAAGGTAACGTATATGTGGATGTAAGTGGATTACCGGTAGTTATAGTGTGATGTGCTCCTTTCAATACCCTTCCAAGTCGCGCCTACCTACTGTGGGTACACTGCACCTGAGCACCGACTAGATAGGGGCACTAACTCGCCAATCTCCCTCCACACAATGGGAAACTTAATAATCAGGCGCCATGGAAAATGTAACACGTAGGCTCGGCTAGATGATTTACCTATTCTTTTGGGGCAAAACCGCACTTGGGGTGATAGATGCCCCCTTCCACACCCCGAAAGGCAGTTTACTTGTAAAGCAATTTGAACTTGAGGTAATTTCACAAATCATATGCTAAGTTAGAGATTGACAATGAAAAAAAAAACTGTTTAAACGATTTCTTTTCAACGCATGCTCTTTTGATGATTTTTGATGATGAAGACTATCTGCATGAAGAGAAAGCAGAAATAGGATTAGAAAACCTGCACATCTGATACGAAAGTACCATATGCTTAAAATTGAGCACATAATCTAACTACTAATTTACTAGCGTGGGTAAATACTCGTTCTCAAATCGAATTAGATAGTACTGAAGTGCTTTACTTTATCTTTGAGCCAATTACTTCTTCAGTGCTTACCTAAAGCCGAAATCGAGTAATTTGCATATTCTGTATTATATAAACTGGAGGTTAATGGGTGTAATAATGGCGAAGTAGAATTTTTAGTTTTCATTAATACCTGCAGGATGTTTTTTTGGAATTTTTGTCCCGAATAGGACGGCTTTCAGGTAGGTTATTTATAGTAATAGTAGGAGTACTTTATTGACAGTCATCATTCACATAGATTGATACCGAAAGTAAAGTGATGTCTCGTCATATTAAACTTATTTTACAGTTTACAATGTTTTACATATTACAACACATTCATCCCTCTTATACATTCCACATCAAGATGATATTCATGATGTTATAAATATTAGTACCATATTGTAAAACTATTACGTAATCCGTTTAAATAACTCATTTCATTTTTAATCTTTACAATTATGTAATTATATTATACCATAGTTCTAGCACGAATACTTGATCTTGCACACATCTATCATGCGCACAAGATTTGCTTTCACTATGTACATGATGTCTTCCTCGTAGTTTTTTTCCCCCAAGGAATCTAGCTATGTTTTATTTTTATGATTATTGTTACGTTTTAATGGTAAATCGACAAGGGTTTTCCAAGCCACGGTGTGCTGATTTCATTCATTATAATGTTGGCCCAAGGAGAATTATTCCATAATTAACGAAATCTTTGAAATATTTTAGTCATTTAGATGAAGGAGGTTAAACTTCATCCGGTATCAGTCTTAATATCATGACGATAGTTTCAATACTATAATTTTGATAATTTTGTATTGCAATTGAAACTAACGGAATAACGAATTTGTCCGTTTTCTTTGATCGGCACAGTATTTCCTGACTTTTAATAACGAAAAATGGTGGCTCGTTCGATCGTCACGTCTTTCGCTCATAACCATTTTGCTCTCTACGGCTGTTGAGACTTTCGGTCGATTTAGTGATGGCGAAGATGCAATTAATCTCGCGAAACAACCAGCTCTTTCAAAGAGAAGGGAAAATAAAAGAAATCCCTTCCAACCTGTCACGTAGCATCAACGGATTATCGCATCAGAAAAATAGAAACGTTTCGTAAGGAAGCGAGTAAAAATATCCACGGAAGGCGATTGGAATCTTCATTGGAAATGTTGTCGATTCTATTTTCACGAGAGAACATTAGAATAAAGGTTTGCGGGAAATAGACCATGAAACGCCACGATTGCATTTTCCTCCATATTCATGCAATTCGCTGGTACCCCGCCGTAGCCTCTACTTCTTACCTTCCCTTAGAAATGCCATCTCGCCATCACTTCATTTTCTTTTGTATCGTGCTCCGCCGCCATCTTAATTTTATTCACCTCATTCCGCGCGACCCTTTTTGATGGTGGTGATTAGTTAGGTAGGAGGGCATGCATGTCCCTGGTAGATGCTGAGGAAGAGGGGCAAGGGCGATAGTCCCACACCCCTCTTCCTTCGCATAAAAGATGCAGATGTATGCAGGCTTATATGGTGACTCTTAAAGGAATAGCTGGCGGATAGCGTGTTAGGAGCACAGCGCGGAGATAGTCGAGGGGGTCTTAAGGGGAGAATGAAGGGTGGCTGTTCTGGGGTGGAGTTGGTTAGCGGTCGTTGTGGTTGGATATCGCGACTCAAAGGGATGTAGAAAAATAGACCGAGGAAGTTGTACTATGCTGAATTTTTGAGGGTTTCGGAATATTTATCCACTGAAGCATTTTTTACCCGTCAAATTTCAGCGCAGTTCATCGAACCGACATATATTTTATTATTTTCTGAGATATCTGTCTGATATTTTAATGTTATTTTGATACTCCTGGGTTTTAACTCTGCGATTCTTAATTCATGGGAAATGCGGATATTTTCAATGTGTGTTTTTCGAGTAGGCGAGTGTGGAAGTAGATTTTATCGCACGAAATACTGAGAACCCTCATGGAATTAGATCGCTATCTGCTCTACAATTGCAAACGATGCGATTAGATATTTATGCGTAGGATTTATATGGATGTAAGTTTTGTTACAAAAACTACTACATTCCCGCGGGTAATCTTTCATGAATGCCATCAAAGAGTGGATTTCCAAAAAATCAAAATTAAAAGTCTGGCTCAAATTGACGATATGAGATTGTTGTAGAAATTATAACAAATTCCGATGTGTCAAATCTGTTGGGTAATCAAAGACTCCTTCGCTGTGGATATTTCTCTCTGATTCGTATCTTCTGTGGTACTAGTTTATATATCATTATTAACAGGAACTACATAAATATGTTATAACGAATGGGAGACCAAACAAAATATCTGACTCTTCCTCAATTATACTTCTATCATTATAAAAACCCATCTCATATTCATCATGGTTATATTAAGAAAAGATTTTTTGTAAGTTTAACTGCCTTGTTTGTGGATCTCTCCTTTAGTCTAGGGTTTCGATGAGATTGGAGGACCTGTTTGTTTTCTCGTAAATGGATGTACGTAACATGCTCCAAACGTGATTAATTCTCATGGAAAAGAGAAGAGTCAGCGTACTAGATTTCTACTCTGATGTCTTTCACATCCGCCTCTCTTAATTGGCGCTCTCTTCGGTATACCGAGCTCTTTGTAACTCCTTATTGCATCCCTAGTTGGGCTCAGTAAGCTGTGAAGATGGAAATCAGTCGAAAAAATTGCAAGGTCGACGATCAAAACAAACAATCTTAAAATTTCTTCTGTTTTACACATTTCGCGAAAGATAGGGGTGTTCCTCTAAGTCTCAGCTTAAGGTTCGGGTCGTAATTTATGGACAATTTACGCTTTTACTTAAGAATCGTTTTAAGTGTTCGAGAGTTGTACCGATCCTATTTGAATAAATCGATCCACTTTGTATGCCAAGTGTAGATTATCCTCCGACTTGCGGCAAATAGCGCTTGATTCCGGAGATAAGTAGAAAATCGTCATACGCATAGAAGTCCTCCCATCGTTTTACTACATCAGAGGGTTGGAAAAACTCAGTTTCTTCAATGCATAAAAAGGCATAAATCCTGCACTTTGTTATTTCCCCCGATTAATGAAGTATGTCAATCGCATCTGCTAATATTTCTATCGCTTATGTACATATCGTAAAGAATTTTCCAGCATAAATATATTTTAGGTTATTATACTTCCTCTTCGTTCCTTTGAAATTATCGTGTGCCCAAATATTTCTACCTAATAAATAAATCAGAGCATTATTATAGATTAATTTACCTGTGAGAAAATGATGAGTGTTGCCTTCGCTTTGGTTAATGCTATTTGCTCGGGTTCGGCATTAAAATCTAATACCTTTATCAGTAAATAAATGGCCAAAAATTATTTCCCTAAAAATTGGATCCGCTCTTTTTATCGGTATAAACAGAAGGGCGGAAAATATCGAGGGTTTAAGAGAAAAACAGGAAAATTATTGCGTATCATAAACTTATATCGGTTGTACACAGTATCTCATATACAAACGGTGGAAATCAAAATTAGTCACAACACTTTGGAGTAGTAAAAGCTCATTAGGGATAAACATCTCCTGATTGGCGGCCACTTACTCAAGTACGATGCAACGAAGTAAGAGAGAAAGAGGAGAGTTAATCTCTTCCGATCATAAAGGTCCATTACGGCGTCATTTCCCATCGTCCTCCAGTACTTTATAGTTTCGATTCATTATAAACAAATCTATAATCTTGAAGGAAGCGAGTGATAAGAGGGAGCATCCTTTTCTTGGAGAGGATGAAAAATAAAGGATCGATGTGGTGTGGGACGAGACAACGGCTGTTGAGGCGAAACAAAATAAATAATGGTGGTTAAGGAAGAATGGGAGGGAGAGAATGAGGGATGGAAAGAGTGGTCCTTATCGGCTGATTGAACCTGCCTCTCTTCTTCATATCCCAGCCCCTCCATCTTTTCTATCTTCCTTCATATTCTTCCACCTCACATTCGTTTCTCCTCCTCTTTTCCTTTCAGAAGGAACGGCTTCAGAGATGCGACCTCCGTAATGTAGTATCAAGACTATCAACCTTCCCGGAGGACGATTATTTCATTTAATTTTTCTGTCTTGTAGTCCACCATCGTTGCTCGTGTTTTGATTGCAAAGAAATACTGTGCTATTCTTTAGAGTAATTTTTTATACGATTTTCAACTCTCATTATGGTCACCCTTGGTATAAGGGTCGGATAGGGATTAATATTACTTAAAGGAAATGAGAAAGTAATAAATATCTTTAATTTTTACGTTTCTAAAAACTTAATTTATCTTCTGGACATAATAGGGTATTATTATATATAGCTCATTTTCTTACTTAATTATAGTATGAACTATATTCATAGAAGGAATAAATAATGAGGTCCCGGGTTTGGGTCCCAGCCAACCTGTTTTTTTACCTGGTCTGGCTAATAATGTTTTTGTTCATCTCTTGTGACGCCCCTCACTGCAAGTATCCTAGGAATGAATATTTGTGGGCTTTTCAGATTTATTTAATAAATAATACATAAATAGATGTCACGGTAGCCTCTTATTTTTTAGGTTTATTCATATAATTCTGCATTCACGTGATCACTGCTGTGGAATAGATTTCGAGCCTCAATATAAAATGTCAGTGCTATTTTATGACGAAATGCTGTTCCAATAATTGAAATAGAATTATTATTTGAAGTAGAATTATTGAAATATTCCAATTATTGAATTTTCTACTATTGATTCATTGATAAGTCGTTTCATTCGACAAATATTCTACCTCCTATATTGTATTGTAAAAGAAATGAGCATTCTAAGGAAATTTGTGTCCATTGGCACCTTAGCAATTTCTTTCCTTGATTTTCCTTGATGGCATATTATGTTCGTTTCTTGTTTCGTTCGGTCCCTTTTTTTACACACTCCTACTTTCTCCTCTCTTTTATGCAGTTTTCTTGTCCAATGGAATGTGTGCTTTGTGTTGTTTTGACCCTTTAGCTTCACTCTCATGACATTCTATTTTCGTTCTTCGTTGCAGATACAACACTAAATCGAATTTTTGGGGTTCATTGGCGTAGATTCTTCAATATTTCTGTGACTTTCCTTCATACAGGTTAATGTTTGATTAGGAGGTACTTGATGGCTTTCATTTCTTTCAAATTATCTATTCCATTTTTTGTGCTTATTCTCGGTGAGAAGCATTTCCTCCCCAAGCGCTGTTTTTTATCAATCTTCTGCTTTCATCATGAATTTTTCACATCGATGATTGAATATTTCCTTGAAATTCATTTCTTGATGTTGGTATTCTCCTGGGCAGAATATTTTCTGTGCTAAATCTCTCTGAAGCACACATGGCAGCTAAATCCCTTATTATCTAAAGATTAAAAATAATTTTAATTTACGTTGTATTTTATTTCAAAACATTTCAAAAGCATGCGAAATTATGAGGATTAAAATAATAAGTAGTTTGTTGTTACATAAGATGGCTAAAGACATTAAGATAAGACTTGATATTTAGTCTATGAAATGTTAATTTCCTCTTGATTATTTCCTATAAGGTAGGTTCCCTTATAATTTTGTAACATTTGAATTACACAATGAAGCTAGCTTGTAATTGCAAAAGTCAAACATATTTATAATGTCTGTCCCGGAATAACAAGCCGTGAGAGCGTTTTTATATGGAAAGGAAGGAGAGATATTGATTCCTTTTATTTAGAGAAAACCAATTGCCATTAAATATTCTTATACGTGAGTAAATCGATCGATTTTACGCATTCTTATCTGAAAACGGTGTGGGTGATTCATTTTGAAACCGAGTTAGGAATGAAGGATTATAATTCCAGGGAAATTCTAGAGATTCTGTTATCAAAGGGGAGAAATATTAGAAAGAAATATTACCTGAAACTAAAGGAAACCGAAGAATTATTTCTGATTAAATAGAACGTCTTTGATAGATTAAGGTTCGGATACCCTTTCACCCAAGATAAAAATTAAGGCTATGGGAAAATATTTTCGGAACAAATGAAAATTTATCACTTTTCGAGATTCATCTCCAACTAGTATGCCATTCATAACGTATGATTTTACAGACTCTATCTGAAAATTTTAACGGCTTATGTGTCGTTATTACCAGCACGCGAGTTGATCGTTATGAAAATATTATCTGGACTTTATCTCTCGAGACTTAATTTATATTTGTGAATAAAGTTACGGAGAAATTGCCCTAAAAGATCTGAAAAACAGTAAATACGTGACAATAGATGAAATTGATTGATTACTTATATTCATTCTCTGGTATAGATTTACCAAGATCTCATCTAGTTTTAGGGTCTTTGAAAAGTTCGTTATCCATCATTCTTTGAATGTATTCAGCTACTGAGCGTTTCGTTTGTTAGTTACTTACGGTTAAGAAATTTGAATTCTAAATTTTCGTTTGAGAGTTTCGCGAGCTTTATAGAAGACGTTGGTTACTTATACTGACAACCGCAGTCATATCCTCAGGTTTCATTATGTTTATTTTTACGTATTTATCTATTGGCTGTTTAATTAACTCCTTTGTAACGTTTGATTTTCCTTAAAGAAATTTTAAAGAAAGAATATTGAGAGAGGAAACATGTAGGTCCTCAACTTCTCGATGTGTTGTCGCTTAATGGAAGGTTTAAGTGGAAAATTTCTTAATATTCTGACTTTTTAGCAGATATGTAACTATGTATGTCCTATTTTCAGAGTAAATTTGAATTTCCCCGTTAACTACTGCTTATAATAACGAAGGGAATTCAGAATATTCCTGATTGAAAAGACAATTGTTAACCATAGGTAATTCTTTTCTTTTTCTGAAGTGTCGGTTTTGCTATAGAAATTATTAATTTAGAAAATTATATAGTGTACACATTTGCGCATATAGTACACCATTAGGCTCGATTCCTAATCTCGAATTCTAATTAAAATAAAATTTAACCTTACATTACTAACGTTTTCTATTTTAATAATTTCAATGATTTTCCATTCACTAATCACGATCAGATATACATTAAGTCCTGTTAGCGTAACTCATCCGTTAAATGAACTACAACGCATGAATTTTTCCATCCCTCTATATAACGATATGAATAACCAGCTAGGATCTTTTGCTAGGGTATCGACGCGTAAGTGAAGAGAGGGCTGGTAGGCGAAGAAAGCTGGTTTTGACCCTATAGCTGGTGTCGGTGGAAGTGACGCAGACGGTAGTGTTAAGAAACGTCCCATCTCCTCTCTTTTATAACCGCCGAAGCAAAGCTATGAGGTCACACACGCACCAGCTTACGTACTCGCGCACGATCACGAGGGTGCTCCGATCGTGGCCACACCTCCCGCTTACAGCTTTTCCAGTCGAGAGAGGGATGGAGGCAGTTGGAAGGCCAAAAAAGGATGAAAAGGAGAGCGGGAGATAAGGATCGCAGTGATCGATCAAATTATTAACGAGGCCGGAGCAAACGACGCCCGTGAATTGGAAGGAGTTCTTTTTCCACACGTCTCCAACATCACTTGTCATCTTATTTCACTTTGGGTGTTTGGCGTTCGTGTGTTGTGCGCGTTGATTCGGTGTATTTTTTGTGAGGGTGTGGTGGATGGAGGCAGGGTGGAGAAAGGATGGAATATCTTCTGTTTACCTGCGTGTTTTTTTCTTTTTTCGGAGTAAAGGAGGTCTTTCAGGTTGAGGGTGTTTGTGTGTTGGGACGCTGTTGTACGATCCATGTTTACCGAAATAAAAAATGAAGTCGTTGTGTTTGGAAATTCGAACTTAGTTAGGTTTACCTTCTTTATTCATCCGGTTGTTTTCCGATGCGTGTAAATCGATTTTTTCTTGTCAGGTCATAAAAAACAGGGTCGGATTTTCGTGGTGATTTTTTGTTTGAGAAAGCAGAAGAAATTTCTTCACGGGAAGTAAATCAGGTACATGCAATTGAAGAATTTAAACTTTTTCATTAAAATCCAATTTATTGAGTTAGTCCGCTAAAATCTGTTTTTTAGATTGGGCAGGTCGAAAATTTATTTGTAAATCTGGCTAAATATCAGCTGGAGGTTCCAAAAGGAAACGTGAACAACACAACTCTGTGATCGGTCGTTGAGATCTCCGAAGAATTCGTTGGTGACTTCGGAGCGAGTTTATCGGTAGCATATAATTAGGCTGATCTATAAATGATGTGTCAACTCTTGCTTATAAACTCATTAATCCTGTTGGCAAAACCTTATTTATCACTGAAAAAAATCCCTAATTGGAAAGTTCATCACCATTGAAAAATAACCTTATTATATAGAGACAGGTACAATGAACTCAGAGAGAAAGCACTTCGCCTGGCAAGTGCCAGGGAGCTTATGTTTCCCATGTCAGTTAATTGAATTTTATAATTGAAATCAGGAAAATTGACTTATTCATCACTTACAGCAATCACAGTTGTAAAATTAGTTCAATTTAGTTGCGTTCTGTCAGAATCAATGCAATTTTGAATGACTTTTGTTGAGTTGTTAAGTTTTCTTTGAAGAGCATTGAGCTCGAATGAAATATGCTATAAGTTCCAAATTTTTTTAAAGAATGATAGTGAATCCAGAGTCTAAGGGGTTACTCTGTACTTTTCTCTTTTCGATTAAATTTTTAATTACTTAACGAACCATCTACGGAAATAATGTTAACAAAATCTCACAATTGTTAGTATATTCCACAAAATATTTTAAACACGACAGAATTTAGCCCATTGAACAACTATCATCAGGTGAAGGAACATCAATGGAGCATTTTTATACTGAGTTAGGAGTTTGTGGGCATTCAAAGGAGGGGGTGGGGCTTGGGACAGGTGAAATTGTTAAGATCAAAATTTTCTTCTCAACGAGAGCTGGAAATTTCACAAATGCCTGAGATGCATATTAATGAGCGGTACACCGTTCCCTTCTGTAGCCTGAATCAACTTCGGGGAGATTTAATATATAAGTTTCTTCGTAATTAAAAATTTTCCGAAAAATTTGTAATTACATCCTTGGCACTGCAGTGAATATATAGTTTTTCATTTGCATGAAACAGATGTTGATTTACGAATTGCATTGATTTGAAAACAGCATTGCAGTATTTCCGATGACTTCAAATTTGTGATGCTGGTGTGATGTCGAGTTTTAGCTTCTCGTTGAAAATCGTGGGATCCCAAGGGGGGGGGGGGGAGGAAGTAGCGATCGCCTCCTCCCATTGATGAATTTATGGATGGTACTAATAATTCGCCTAGGATTTGACGACGAGCTCGAATTAGAATATGATGGTGATTGAGAAGTTTTTTTCGATTTCTATACATATACTGTATATATCATGGAAAAATGACATTTTAAAAGTTAATTAAAGATCAGCTCATTAGGATATTGTCTTAAATCCCTTCCCTCCTTTATTAGATTTGCCCCTGTCGTAGATCAATTTTGGTTAGTCTTTCAGCGTGTCTTTAGGAATTTCTCCTTAAGCGCCTTCACTTTACAGTGAAGACTCCAACTGCGACAACTGGGGAACTTTAGGCATTGGAATGCACTTCATACATCTGTACGTACCATTAAGTCAAATCTACAGTCAAAAATCTCTGCGAAAGCCTTCTGGTTGATTACATTTTTGGATTTGTGACATTTTTCACGTGTTTTGTAAGTTTATAGCATGTACCCCCTTCTATTAATTTTAAAGGAGGTTTCTTATTAGTCATGGTATAATGTTACTCTTTTACTAAATCATGGGAAATACACTGCAGAGGAGGAAAAGTTTGTCACGCGCTATCTATGTTAATGACACAAGTGTATTTAAAGAAACTGAGATCTTTTTTATGGTTTAATTGCTAATGAAATTTAGCTGTCTTATGTTAGAGTGAACCTTTGTAACAGTCGTATTGCCAAAAGTACATACTTCGACATCTGCGAGAATCAAATCCGGGACCGCTGTAATCAAAGGAAAACGCGCTACCCATTTGGATGTTTTAGACCCGCATTCATTATATATTTTAGAGAAATTCCAATACCAATTAAGAACATGTTTTGGTTTATACAAGTATGTTGTGAATAGGCTCGAATTAAATTTTCTTCATACCCTATAATCTTTCGGTTGTCATCCGAATTCATGTAATATGTCACTTTTTATATATTGAGGTTCTTCCTGCATATACGATAAATCCAAGCAGATGCAAAATTTTAAAATAGCATTTCACCGTACTCTAAATGTCCCTATTTCGCACTTATGGTTTCCAATTCGAAACTTCTCATCACATTTAGCTTCTGAGTAATTTCATCATGAAAAATGCTCAGACTGTGTTCGCCGAGGCGCATCGTCACAATTTCCCGTGAGTGAAATCACCCTCGGATCGAGATCTGCCTTAGCTTCTCAGATTGCATTTCCTCCGGTGTAAGTCGGCGTCACTCCCAATGTCTATAAATCATATCTGCACTGCGGATGCAGATTATATTCGACTCTTGGTTTATAATCTATGTCGTTCGACAGTGTTCGCTTAAGCATTTCGGTGAATGGAGGACGAGTCGGTAAAAATGAATTCCCAATGCCGTAGAGGCTTCCCTCTCTCCTTTTCCTGGGAAAGAGCGTGTTTCCTAACTCTGAGAGAGATACGGTATCGAGCATCCGCTCCAGTTGGACTGATAGGGCACGAATTGAAATCAGCATTTCAAACACTTCAAGCAAAATTTTTTACATGGAAATGGCGACGTATATCTTCCCGCTATTTAGGAAAATGGAACGAAATGCTCATTCGGTCTTGAGATACCGGTTAGATCCTTCGGGTAGGGCCTTAAAGAATGTTCGGAAGGAGATAAAGAATGGATCTCGGGTAAAAAATTCCTTTTGCCGGTCGTAACGGTGAAATCACGTCGACATCTTTGCTATTATCGCGTTTCTCATCTTTCCTGACTGAAATACGCGAGTAGCGCCATTTTGCCTTTCCTCTTGAGGGGAACACGAAAAATGACTTTGCGCTTCTGAAACTGCTTCACTCGATTCTATTCGCAACAGCGTAAAATTTAAATTAATATTCCAATTTTGGATAGTTCACCGGGTGTGTATAGCACGGCATTTTTGTGCCGTTAAATTATAGGGCGATGGGCTATAAAATTTTACTGACGATTTTATTATGTCCCCGAGATATCGAATGTGTTTTGTTCTCGCTGTGCAATTTTCTATTACTATAATTTCCTTGGAATTTGCTAGATCACCAAAAAACTGTTTTGACCGAAACATTACAATTCGCAGTATTTTGCGATCTAGCTTTTCCGTTATCACATTGCGCAACCGATAATAGAAAATAACTGCGTTATTGTTTTGAAATACCGTGTTTTCATGAAGACTGTCTGATTTGATAGCATGTCATATTCAATAGAGTCATAGCGTTGGAATTATGTCTCTGCCGTCTATTATAGTCATAGAGGATAAGGCGATGTATTCACCATAGCAACGTCTTGGTTGTTGTGATTACATGAAAGCTGTGACAAGTATTGTCATGAATGAAGGAAAGGAAGCCAGTTGAAGCAGGTTGATAGTATGATGTGACAATTTACAGCAATACTTGGGTATGCTCTGGGAAATACGCAACGCTGAGCTGAGTGGTTTTTAATGAAAAAAATATGAAGGAAATTGAATTCCTTACGCTATAAAAATAAAAGTAAGAAATTTACCAATGCCTAGACCAATCAACATGGTGGGTAGCTCTTACTTTCACCCTTAAAAAGAAATTATCAGTCAATTTTCAGTATTTTGCGATTGATAAGATGTATGTTTCTCTGTAATTTCTTAAAAGGTTTGCCTATAACAAGTTCCTGTTGCGTTAAAAATTTCATATAAAGTAAAATAAGTTTCTGCTTTTACTAATACCTGTTTTTTGGTAATCTGTTCATAGGTTACCAAAAATCTTAATCTGATGTTAGTAAGAGAGTATCAATGTAAATATGAATAATGAAGTATGAGGGAAGGAAAAATGAAGCATGAAGGGTATGAGTAATGAAGTATGAGAGAGAATTATACTGTTGCACTTCTTCAGATATTATGATAGAAAATCTGATTCGATTCGGTAGTTTCGTTCATTGCGTTGATAGTTGTAACAGAGGCGCTTTGTGGTAATCTACTTAATTTCTTAGTTTTCATGCATTAGACAATTGTGGGTTTAACTTAATCTTGATTAGAATGGGAATTTTCCTGGAATTCTGGATTATGGGGTCTCGTTTTCAGAATTAATCTTTGTTTTAAACTGGAAATTAAATCATACGCAACACTCACTTTGCCTGTAAAGGAATCGAGACAAACGCGACAATCTCTCTGAAACGTTTAGAGTTGTCAAAAAGTCTGTATCTAGGAATGGAGCGGCACATTTACTATTCTTTCCTTTTATCAGCTTAAGTATTGGGTGAATTTTTCTTTTCACAAACTTCGATAAACTCGATTGGATCGATAATACGAAAATTTGGACCATTCGATAGGTATTATCGACTATAGTAAGCGAATGATTTAAGACCGGCCTCGGAAGCTTTCATGATGGCGTGACGTCTGTCGATGAAGTCACCGCTTTAATTCTTGGTCGTCATGACGTCCCAGTGGATTAATATGCTGATAGCAACTCAGTAGCCGCTACGGAATGACAAAATTCAGCCATAAATAAATCGGAATGTAAATAAATGGTGTACGTATTTGTACGTAAGGTAGGCTTTTCGAATTATTGCGGCTTACAGTCATTTTTAATGGAAATCTTTGGCTGGTTTTGGCTTCAAATTATCTTTCCCTTTGACTAAAATGAGGAAATTAATATTGGATCAGCTTGTCTTCTATTTACTAATTTAATTTGGTTCTTCATGAATGTGCTTTGACATCTGAGGTTATTTGCATGCACATCCTCACCGGGTGCCAATCCGTGGACCAATTTGGCCAAACATGAACGCATTACCCACTTCGCTACCTGGGATCCCATTAATTTGCATATTTTATGTACTTAGATTTTGGTCTCATCCTGGAAATATTAGTCAATAACACTATGTCAGTGTCTAAGTACGACTTACTTTACTCTTTTATCTCTGAATAGAGATAGAGAGAAAAATCCTTTTCGTACAGAGTAAGGTAAAACACATATTAAACCGTATATTTCCACACAGTTTGAAAGGAAAACTGTTGATAATTTAAACGTAACCGTAATTACTTGGCTTCTGCTGAATGATTGGTTTTAGTCGGTAAGCTTGAGGATCTTAAAATTTCCTTCGTCTGATGCAAGATCAACTTTTTTCCTCGTTTGTGAAGCAGGATAGAATCAACCTCTCCATTTACTTTCTGTTGGGTAATCATGAAAATGAATATTTATAGATCGGAATTTATCGATTAGAATTCGCAGATCGGTCAGTTTCATTCGCTTGGAAGGTATTTTTTGACGCAAGGGAGATCATATCTCCTCGAGAAAGTTTAGATATCGATTTCTAATCGAAGGAATCAATCGAGACTCGTGTAAGAGAAAGACATTCGCCATCGAGTCGTAAAAAATGTCAACCGGTAAGGAATCGAGATTAAGGCGTCATTTTACTTCTCAGAGCAATGAGGATGAAAGAGAAATTGTAAGAAGGAAAGGAATGAGCGGCATGAAAATGTGAGATTGGGTTAAAAAACGAACGGAACGAGTGAGTGGAAAAAAGAGTGTGACCAGTCCGTCACCTTCTGAGAGAAATCTGTCCTTTGCTCGACAAGGTTTAACCTGGTTTCTCTTCGGGTTTCGCACTCTCAAGCCTCTCTTTCCCTTCGCTCTTCTTTCTTTTTCTCTTTACCCTCTGTCTAAACGTCCGCCCTTCATCCAAGTCTCCGCACCCCACTTGTTCGACCCACTGCTCATTTCCCCATCTCCTTCCGTTTCCCCACGCACTTTCCCCTGCTCCTTTTGCATATCTCAATCTTCCCTCTCCGTACCTGTATCCCTCTTCCCTCTTTTCTCCTGTCTTTCGTTTTTATCGAATTCCTTCCCTTCATTTTTCTTGCTCCTCATTTCCTCTTCCCTCGACCATAGCTGCTTAGGTTCCTCTAATTCGTTGTTTTCTCTTCCTCTATGGCTTTTCTCATTCGATGGTCGTCCAGGAAGGACTCTTTTTCCAGAGTATACAATAAATCTGAATTCCGAGTAAAGGGTCTGCTCTTACGTCTTCCGCATTTCCAGATTTGGCGTTACGATTTAAATCGTGAAAGTCTAATCTGCGGCCACCTTTTTGCTTTACAGCAGCCACTTGTGGCTCATACAAAGAAAAACGACCTCGTAATTTCCACAAAATGTATATTTATTGCGAGGAATAGTTACCTCTAAGGTTAAAACATCTTCAAGCTCTTCTTATAGATTCTATGGAAATCACAAGGTGGTTTTCTTTTGGGATATGACGCCTTCCACAAAGTTGAGCTTGACCACATCAGATTCATTTGTAAATCGCTCGCATACGAAGCCCTTTTTTTCAACTTTTCAGAGAAAACTAGAAAAATGTCGACAAGTAATCGTTAGAACATGGTCAACTTCAGCCATTCGACAGTTTTCATAGACTATTTGAACTATGAAATTTTATTAATTGCAATTAACTAATTAGGAATGTTGGCTAGTGTAGCTAATTTGCGTTAAATTGGCAGCAATACGAGTAATTTTATATGCTGTGTAAAAAAGCTGCAACCTCACATAAATCAGCGATACAAACAAATTCTTCTCTCCAAGATCATCTCGAACCATTCCTACTCATACCTTTTAGTAGGTAATATTTCCATCAAATTCTTTCTAAAAGGAAGAATATCCGATGTATGTCTAAATCAACCTAATATCCGGTCGGTCGGAATAGAACGCCGTCGTAAGTGAACAGATTGAATTGACCGTTTAAAAGTTCATAATCATTAATTGAATTTATTATTCACTAGCTCGACTCTCTGGAAGGGTTTCATATACAACGAGGAAAGAATAAGTATACTGCAAGAGAAATGCATTTTTACTTTTGTAGGGGAACCTTTTGTCGACTTTCAAAAACTGGCAACGTTAGGATTTGATGATTTTAGACGTTTTCTGAAATTTTTTATACGTCGTGGTATTAAGAATTCATTTATTGATCCTAACAGAGGAAGGTTTTCACCTCATTTTTATCTTTGGCTGGGGCTTTCATGTTCAGAGTATAGTATCTCTTGGTTCCGCTGGGTAATTTTTTCAACCGCATTAATATCACTGGCTGTCTATGCATCCGCGTTTAGTTTGATCTCTTGCTGAAGTCGAATAGGATTTTTTTAATCGAAAATTTGATTCAATGGCAGTTTATGCATGAATATATAGAATAAAAATTTTTATTAAATGATTATTCAAATCCGGGTCTTCCGCTTTCCTGGCGAATGATCTTGACCATTCAGCAATTTTGCTAGAGCATTCCTAGCAGCACGACTTCTCGTGTAATACCATCCTCAACCCTTTCTTTGTGTTAATGATTATTACCTTAATGCGTTAAAAATGTTATCCTTGACCATTGAAATCGCATTAATCCTTCTTAACCTTTTAAGGATATTCTAGCAATTGTTCAGCTAGATTGTCATACCTGGACACCAATTATTGAATAACTAAGTTGAGAAACTAGATTTTGTGAACAATTAGGTCGCCAATTAAGTGAGTTTCAGAAACTTATTTTTGCAAAATTTTGTGGCATTTAAAAATATTTCTTGTGGAAACCCGTACTGGACAAAACCCGAATAAAAACATTAAAAATGTATTCATTTTGTTCACTTACTTTCTTCTCTTAGGCACCTCTTGTCAGTTCAGTACAATTTTTGTTTCTGTAAAAATGGGAATAGCGAGATTTTTATGGTTTCTTTTGTTGCCTGATTGTTTCCATGTATGATAATATATTAATGCATTATGGTAATGCATTTTTCTGAAATAATTTTTTCAGACTAATACTAGTCCATACATTGTTTCTCCAGAAAATCAGTTAATTAGAAAATAAAATTCGATTAAAAGCGTTTGCAAGTAAGATAACTGAGTTCATTTTTTAAGGAGCATTGATTTGTTAAGAAATCATGACATTTATTACAAGAACTTAATAAACTATGTAAATATTCCACGTGGTTTATTACAAGAAACGACCGGTTTGGACTATTAGTTAGTCATTTACAGTTAAATTTACAGTTTTTCTGTTTCAATTTTCACATAGTATTTTAATCCCATCTTATTTATTTCCTTTTCTGTTATATTTCCTTTACCATTACGTTTCTTTGTATTCTCTCAGCAGCAGAATGATTACATCATACTCTGTTATACTCTGTTTGTGTATACCTTATTTTCTGACCGAAAAATTGACTGATTTATGAATTCGTTTCCCATTCAATAGCATCAATTCAGTGGAAGTTCAGGGCAAACAGAGAACAGAATGTATCAGTTTGAAGTTAAGGTTGGGAACTAATCGATTTTGTCAGAAAGAATCCCTTCCAAAGATTTTTAGGAGGTAAAATAGGAAAGGGATTTTTTCCTGCTGGGGAAAGAGAGAGAGAGAGAGAGACTCAAATTACTCGTCCCCTGAGGCGAGATCCCCTTCCTTCAATCTCACTCCAGATTGACTAAGACGGATATTGTTCGATTTTGAAACAACCCGTCCCCTCTTTCCTTCACGTCCCCTTGATATTTTTCAAACCTTAACCCTGAGGGCACCCTGGTGACCGAGCGATTTCGCTTTGGCTACCGAACAATTCTTCTCCCCATACCCCTCCCGTCCCACAGTCCGTCCTGCGATGCTTACCCTTATCCTTTCTCTCCTCGCGCGACCTGCGTATATCGCCCTTGGAGAATGGTTTATTGAGAGGGAAGCCGAAGATGGATGAGGATGGGAGGGGGTGTCTGCAGAGAAGTAGAGGCATAACATTTTGATTTTGGGGAAGGAGGGAGATGATACGAGAAGCGGGTTCTCTCGAGAGAATGGAAAAAATCGCGTATTTATTCTTGTGGGTTAGGTGCGTTACAAATGAGAGCTTGGGTTCCTTTACCCACACCCTCGAACTTTCTCTGGGGGTGTTTCTGTATATTAATTGCCCTCGTGTTATATCGCTTCCTCTTTTATTCTTTCCTCTTTCTCTCGTGCCTGTTCCCTTCCATCACAACATTCGGAGCTTGCGCTGCTCTTCCCGTCATGGCACTCTTCCTTATATTTATGTATTCAAAGTGCTCCATTTTGCCCATCCTGGATGTTTCTTTTTGTCGAAAAAGTCACGGAAGGTTATGTCTAATTTTTATTTCCCAAAGATTTTGATTCGCAATTTTTCGTAGTCGCTTTCTCCACGATCGTTCAATTTCCTAATTCCCACGAAGATAAGATCATGAAGCATAGAATTACATTAACAAATTTTCGATTCTTTTTCTCGAAAAGAATTGGAAACGATTTTCGCTATCCTTAAGAATCATACTACTAAGTAGAAAGGATATTCTATCATAGTTGGAAGCGAGATCGTTAATTCTAGGGTACATTGCCGTTAAAAGGTCGATAAGCAAATGGAGGAATAAAGTGTTCGAATATTAATGGAAGATATGATTTCATGTTGCTAAGAATCTCCATACTGATTTATTACTACTTTCTGCTGTCTTTAAAGAGAGCTTCGATTTATTTGTTCGATTGTGTTGAATACAGACAGCATAAGATAGGTGTTTCTGTTTTACCTTAGCTTTAAATCTTTGGTTCTCAAATGAAAAAATTAATTTTGATTTCTTCAAATAAACCTTCGAAAGAATTTAATATAAAATGTCTCTAAACGATTGTGTCAAGACACATAATCGTTTTTGTCATTCAGGATCCACGGATGATTAATTATTCCTGGAATCGCATCATGTAATCAAAGTCATAGTTAAGTCTGTTCCAATTTAATTCAACTTTCTTTTCAAAGTTAAATTGAATTTCCTTTGTATGGAGCATCTAAATTGACGCTGATAATGATGGCTTTGTCATTCAAAATCCAAAAATTGAATTGCAAAACCAGGGTGGAACTCTTATGTCAGACATCAAGGCTAAGTCACTTACAATGACAGACTAGTCTAGGCAGGCTTAAAAACGATTTTTATACAAAGCAAGTGAAGGCTTCTTCAATAAACCTTATTCCTTGACAGACATTTAGATTGCAATCTAATTTTGATGTAGTATAACTGAAAACTAAATTCTGATCATGTGATGTGATCCACAACGAACGCGATTCTGCTATAAAACTTCGGCGAATAACTTAAGAAAAAAAAACTAAATTCAGATATCGTGATATTTCTATTGACTTTTCTTCTATTCATTATTCAACGCTAGGCGGAGTTTTTATTGCAGGAGTAATAGCTACAACATCAATAATTACCCCTGACACAAGCACGAGTTAGATTGCGTGCCTTTGCTAGTACCACAGAGAGCCAACACACGAACTTTTAAACCGAATGCAAAGATTACTTTCTCCATTATCGTAGCAATTTTGACCGCATTTTAGTTTGATGTCTAAATTGTGACCATAGAAAAAAATTGTGTCTAAATATTTTATTGCGAGCAGGATATTGGATGAAGATAAAGTTCATATGTCATAATATATTATTTTTTCCTTGGGTGCTTGAATCCGGTGACTTTGAACTTGTCGGTTCTTATAGCGAATTAAATTATTGTCACAGTTTTTCTTAGCATAAAAACCTCTACGGAAGTCTGACCGGTCTATCACTATAGATAACTGATGCATTGCTAGTGGAGAATAACTTTGTTCATGCAAGTTCTAACGGTTAATCAAATTCCAAAGTACCTTAAAACTATTAAAATAACACCTATTATATTCGCATAATATGTGAATTTATTAGGTTAAAACGCGGGATGGCCGCGGTACCTCTCACTTTTGAAGCTCGTTAACCCCCAAAATAATATTAAGGGTGTCGGTCGTCGGTTACAACCCTTAACACCGCTATGTCGTGGTATTCCCATGCTCGACTATCATTCAGCTTTTCTTAGAAATCCTTGCGTAAAGTTTAATCCAAAAGGGCGTTTATCTTTCTCCAATCCCTTCCGAACTAGGCTTTCGTGTGCCTTATCCACTAACAATCGCCTCATTCCAATCCCCACCTATGCCACCGCCCTCTTCCTCCCGGCCATCCCTTCTTCTTTTTCCGATTTATCCCCTCGTCCCTAGTGTTCGATCGGACGCCCACTCTTCTCGGACCGGTAACGGGTATTCCGCGAAAGCGACGCGGGATCAGTTCCCGGAACTCGGTTGGGCACGGAAGGAGGGGATTGGCTCCTTGTTATGCTAAGCGGGCATGGGACACAAGGTGGGGTGGAAGCGGGTGGTTTTGCAGAAAGAGGGACGCTCTGAAGGGCCAAGTGTGGGGAGGGGTCGCGCGCGTCGCCCAAGAAATTCCGGAGTGCTAACGAGAGAGACTCTTCGTTGTTCGCCCACGCGAGTGAGATAGTTGGATTCGCGTTGATTTGGTTTGTTTATGGGCCGGTCGGAGATATTGGACTTTTATCTGTCTCTCTGGAGGAGACGGGAGCAAGTGGAACGTTTTCTCTTTCAATCTTTAGTATGTTTTGAGGATTGCGATGTTTGTTTTAGCTGATGATGGTCAGTTACTTCTGTTTCTTATTTTGCGTGTCCAAGTTAGAATCTTTCTCGGTATTGCTCTGTAAGGAAAGTAGGTGGAGCTTTAAATAGCAGGTGCGCTATTCCGTAAACACTGTGTAATGGTTTCATTTGTATGATATTTTTTTGTTACCCGAATGTTGAACTATCTCTCCATGAACTTTCACGAACGAAATTATTCCCATTTTAACGTTGATGATCCGCAGTATAGCCAGGCAAAGATCATACGATATCGTTTTATTGTTAATGCTATTGTAATTTTTGGGCGAGTTGTGGAGTTCTTTAAGTCGCAAGCTTGCTTAAATAATGTAAAAATTAGTTTTTCTTGTTTATTTGATAACTTCTGATTTGATTTCGATGGAGGTCATATGCATTTTCTCGAGAAATACTCATAAAATTTGATGATCAGCAGAAAAGATTTGACGCGCTCCTCATTTCATACATTCTCATCTGTACCAATTGCATTGAATGGATATCAAACAATTAGAACTAACGTAAATCCACGTATGAAGTTCGTAAAAATTTCAATATTTACTGATATGAATACTCAGAATAAGAAAAATACCAAAGAAAATAGAATTAACATAAAAGTTCGTTGAAATTTGAGTGCAAATGCTAGAGAAATGAGTAGTGATATCTACAATCCAAATGTGTGAGAAAAATGTAGTATGCATGGTGATCCGATCTAGGAATTGACCAAGAACAGCATTTTGTAAAGCCGTATGATTTCTCAAAATAGATATGGAAATCATCTTTGTGAATTCCAATGAACGGCTAATCAAGATTAGACCTACCCTCAGATCCTTAATGCTCATTTACCAATTAAGCAATAGGCGGGCGACCTAACCCAAATAAAGCGACCCAGCGGCCGCGCACAATTCATCCATTTCCCCATCTTATGAGCATGCTTGGGAAAAAAATCGCGAACGTAATCTTCGTGGTCATATAGCCATGTTTGGAATTTCCTCTTAAGTCCCGACGTATAATTCTCTGACCGCTCCCTCCCTGCCTCCCGTTTCGAACCCCCGCCTCTCCCGTCCTCTTCAATCACTCCTCTCCCTTTATCTCCCACGCCCTATCTCTCCCACTATAACTCCCTTTTCTCGGATATCTCCACCGGACATCACCGCCAATGTCCTCCTGCATTCATTCCTCGCTTCGAGCATCCGTCTGTGTTCGGAACCAAAGATCTCTCTCTAAAACTCTCCACTCCCGCCGATTGCTGAGGCAAACATGCGAGCCCCCTTCTATCACTTCCCCCTCTCTTTTCCCTTCCCATCTCTCCTATCATCTCTCCCCTTTGGCGCTGCAGAGTTTTGCATCCTTCCCGCTCATTCTCGTCCCCAATCTCACGTGTGTGGCGATGCACGCTCAGGCCGTGATAGGGGAGGTCGCCGCAATCTTTTTTATTTTGGATCGAAGCGACTTTTCGTCGTTTCGCTACGGAGTATTTTTGTTTCCGGAGTTTTCTTTCGTTGAATTGACTTGGAAGGAGAGTGTGACGTTCGAATAGTGAATGCGTTCTCGTTTGCAGGGATTCCTGTGTCGCGAAAAGAGAGTGCTCACAAGCTCTTGATGGCGATTTTGACCCGGAAATCGCCGTTATCGCTGAACGATCCAAGAAGTAGAAACGCGGGCTGAAAATGGCGAGGATGAAAGAGTTAGGGTTTGGTGGGCGTATTTGCCGATGAATTTCTTTTCTTTCGTAATGGGTGGAGACTTGCCACCTGTGGGCAAAATACCGCGAGAGGAAAAGCAAGAATACAATGTAAATCGGATATTGTAAGATGTAGGAAATTATACTGTACGCTTTTTATTCTTATTGACCTCTCATATATTGATCTGAAGTAGTATGAAGTTGCTAGAGGAAAGATATCATGAATGGTTGGAGAAGACACCCGGAAAGTAGAAGACTCGGGTTTGAATACCAGTGTTCCTTTCTTCTCGTTCATTTATCCTCTGGGGAATAGTGATAACGTTATAACATTTCCTTAACAGTTTCCACAATTATAACACATAGTATCACGTTTTAATTATAAATTTTAAAAGCGAAGAAATGAATCTTCATGTTATACTCGAGGCATTTTTCGGAATTTTGTAACACAACTCTGATTTTCTTCCCGTATACTTTCAGCTTAATCGTCGTGGTTCCTGATTTTCATCTTTCATTCGGAAACAGTCTCTATGTATGATGCATATGTATGATTGTGCTTTTATTATCGTGCCTTATCGCGTACTCGACTTTGGAATTTCTCGAGTTTTCCATTAGATTTTATCTCTTCCCCCTTTTTAACCTATCTAACTTGAGAACTGCAATTGCGCAGTATTTGAAGCCGCTAGAAGAGATTTTCTGGGATGATTATTTGCGTATTTTCATGAGTTAGGAAGAGTTCCGTCATTCTTGGTTTTTATCCTCTGCTTTTTTCATAATGAGGGCAATTGAGACTCATCAAGCGCAAAAAAATCTCGATCCGAGTTGATAAGGCCATGAGCCGTTATGTTTTGACCCTTGGATATTTTGTGAATTGTTTTGACAAAACGTCACTTTCTAGTTCTGGATGTTATACGCATATCTTTGGCATGACCTCTCGGGTAGTACGTGACCAATCTCAGATATTGACCGCTTCCTTGTGTCATCATTCCTCTATGTAGAGCAGTTCGGGCGAATATCATATGATTAAATCTTTTCGGAATCATTTTTTAATTCATAATGTTTAGCGTTCCGCGTATTTCCTGAAATATAATACATTATCATGAACGTTTTGCGTCTTATTTAGAATTAACTTCTGTCTTAGGGATTTCAGAAACTAAAACGACAATGTAATTTTCGATTTCATCGTTAATGCAATATTGCACTCTCTATAGTATGTATTTCGCAGTAGGCCTATCTGAACTCGATAAAATTCTAAGGTTATTGATTTGAAAATTAACCTTTTTCTCATTAACCGACGAGGCATGATGTTAAATTGTAATCAAGTGTTGTAATCAATGATATTATTAAACTTTTGACCACTAGCTAAGGTAGCTAAAACAAATGCCGGTTAAGAGAATATCGCCATTAAAAACTAAATATTTATACTCTTTTTGTTATTATCAGCAAGAGAATACGAGGATATCGTATTCCTTTTTGAATTGAATTAAACTTGAAAAATTTCCAGATACTTAAATAATTGATGATAGGCAAATTGATATTCAATGGTTATCACGTTATCAATAGCTTTATGCTTTATCTTCTAAATTAAGCGTGTTATTTCTGGTACTTGTGGCATTTGTGGAATAGTAACTTAATCAGAAGTTACGTTATTTTGTATCACTTCCATGCAGAGTCGAATCCAGGTCCAGGTTGCTTGCAGGGCAGAATCACGCGGAGGTTATCTTACTTGTTATCTTCGGAAGTTTGTAGTAGTATTTATGCTTTGGTACGTTCAACTTGCTCTTCTTTTACATGTATCATGGGGAAAGCTATTTTAATCTTACGAAGATTAATAGATTTCTACCTGTAAGAAGGTAGTAGTAGTAGTATCGTTAAAAGTTCCCCGACATCTAAGGTCATTTCGCACGTAGGCCCCCACCGGGAATCGAACCTGGGACCGCTTTCACCAAAGTCGAACGCGTTGCCCACTTGGCTATCCGGGAGCCCTACTTCGGAAGTTCATGTTACCATTTACTATAAATACTTTTATTAACTGGTCACTGATATCACTATTCCTTCTTTCCTATTTATACTTAAAAATAAAGTTTTAGAAACATTTAATGGAGCAATCTGGCGAAAATGGATAGTGGTATGTCTTCTCCCAAGTTTTCCACTTTCTCTTACCATCTAGGCATAACTCCTTCCCTTTGCCTCCAGCTCGTACCTACATATACACGAAGCTCATTAGAAGTAACAAGCGATTTCATGAAGTAAACATTTGCAATTTGGCCCGACGCCTATCTCTAACCCGCTCTCTTTCCCCTTTTGCAGCTCCCTTTTCCCGCCCTCACAGGTGTCGAGCAAAATGCTTCGGAATCTAAACCTCGGCAGCGGGCAGAGAGGGCGTCTGAGTCCCTATCTCCTGGTGGCGTGACGCCCTTACCTCCTCCCACGTCCCGCTTATTTTCCCTCCCTTCTCTCCGGGACAACTTGAGTGTCGCCTCCGAATGCCGTGTTAAAACGTCCACCGTGGAAAGGGTAGGGGAAAGGGTTTTAGGACGGACTGCTTCGCTGCTGAACCCACCCTCGGAACGCGGCGGCAGTCGAAAGTATGGGTTCCCCTACCACTTTATCTCGCTGTACTTTAAGTCATCAAACTCTCTCAGTCGGCTCGTATCTCTACTATGCTTCATTCCCTGTCCCTGTGCCCCTCTCTACTCTTCACTGCCTCCACCACCATAATCTCTCATTCTGCCGCTTTTCTCTCCCTGAAAAATTCTTCCTCCGTTCCCCCATTCCCAGTTTATATCACCTTACTTACCGTACGACATTTTTCATGTCGTACGGTAAAATAATTTTTACCGTACGACAAAATACATTTTTTTTCACGTACATTTTTTTGCATTTTATGAAATATTGTATTTCCATTCCATTATTTCCTTACCTTATCTTTGGAGAATCGTTTTTTTTCCTTTGATTAGATTAACTATCCTCGAATGATCTCCAACATGTAAACTTCGTGTCATTTCCGGTTCTTCATATTTGCATCATAAAAATCCTAAAGTTCCAAACATCGCAAAAATATCGGAGTTTCTCTGATTTATCTACCTGGCTAAATTTCATCCAAAGTCCGGGTTAAAAGTCGATATCGACTCAAGAAAAGTCTTGAGCCGAGGTGACTAAAATATTAAAAATAACCAGCATATTAAAAGATATTAAAGACAATAAGTTATTAGGAACTATGCTTAGCGAGTGTATTTGTACATTGAGTCTTGAGAAGAGGTATTTGAGGCTCACGTCAATGAATAAGTCAGCTGAATAAGACCAAGCGAAAGATTCGAACGAGAAGAATAAACTGTGCGGTATGGAATTCATCGAGCAATATTTTTAAAAAAGCTCTTTTGGTCTTTCCTGTTCGAACTGAGACTAATAACATTGTTAAAAAGACCGAAAAAAAGTTTACGTGTTAGAAAGAGAGCTAAAATAAATATGGAACTAAAAAAGTTGAGCTCACTTTCCCCTATCCTTCTTCCGATTCCCTCCCCACTATCCCCACCTACACCATCTCTTCTCCCTCGTCCTTTCTGCTGCTACCCATCCCTCTCTCGCCTTTATCTACCCTTCCTTTTTCATCTTTTCTCTGTCCCTCTTCGCTTGTCCCGGAGAGTCAAGAGATTGGGCTTGGACCGAATTTATACAAGGGGCTATCCCGCAGGTTAACACAGCGTCATAGGGATGTTTACAATTCTGGAATATCATGTCACAATATCCCATATCAGAGGGTCAAGGGAGGCAAGTTGCCTGTCCTCGGTTCGCATCCTTCTCTGGCGACGTTTCTTTCGGAGTCGTAATCGCCGACAGTAAATTTCTCCCATTTGAACGGCAAACCCGCAAATAAAAATATAAAAATAGTTCCTAAGATCGCTTTGAATGTCTTCTTTTTGTATGCAATTCACTTAATTCATTGTCTTTTGTATATGAAGTTGTGAAACCTTTTAGGTTTTAGATTTATGAATCATTGATCAAATGTTCAGTTATTTAGCTGTCTCCCTTTGACGACGGACGCATTCTTACGTTCTCATTTTATCTATTGTTATTAATTGTGTTCGAACTTGACTTGATGATTCCGATCGATAGTTTTGTAGTGTACGGTTATTCTCTATAAGAAATCATTAAGTATAAAATTTTTGGAAGTAACCAGTATATAGAAATGTTTTCCTCAGAATTTTATATTGTTAAGTTAAACATCGATGTTGATAAACGATAAATTATCGAAGAATCGTATTTTTCTGTAGAGATTATACAAATCTTTACACTAAAAGCTTTTCTTATGAAATTCTATGTGAGATATTTTGTATTTTATGTCTTGATCATAGATAATACAGCAATGGGTAGGTCTGGGATTTATGCGTCCATCTCTTTCATTATCGCAGCTATCCGAGTCTAATAATCTTCCCATTCACAGAAATACATGCTTTCTTGTGTAATTTTATCTAGAATTGATTTTTTGTAACCTAATAGCTCGTTCGAACTATAAAGTGAAAAACTAAGGATTTGTTAACTTGAAGTATGGGTGAGCAATGAAACATTTTATGCATCTTAGTTCGGAGCTCAAATAATATTATTCTTAATTGTAAATGAGAATTATACTGAATGAATAAGTCGACTTTATATCACATCTGGACTCTCGTGTGAAATATTTGCATTACGAGCGTCAGCTTAGTGCTTAACAGTCTAGTTTTTACTTTTACCATCTATAGTAAGTGCTAACTTTTCATGGGAAAGCTTCACTTAGCATTAAAATGTTCTCAAATTTGCTTAAATGGTATGGTGAGAAAAATGCTCCATTCGATGTGGAAATATTCATAAACTTAAAAATAATAAATAATTGGAACACGATAGTATTTCCGTCTGGAAAAGAAAATGTTGCAACATTAGGGCAGTAAAGATCCTTATTTCATTTGAATTTTGAAAAAACTGTGATTTAAAGTCAGAGATTTATTTTTGTAAATTTGAGTTTTAGCAGCGCCTCGTCCTGCGGTCCTGCCTTTAATAATAGGCAATGAATAAATCGTTAAGAAAGTTTATATTGTTAGCTTCCTAGCCCACTATGCTATCTTATTAGTTAGCGATTACTGAGAGATTAGTAATTACCATATCCTCTGCGTACAATTTGCAACTTCCTCGTTCAATTCACATTTCTAAATAAGGTCTAATAGATTATTATTACCCATATTTTCTCCAAACATTTGGGTAAAATTTATTTATTTCAGATTTATTTGAAATGAATTTGCTAATTGTCTAAAGGTCAGAGAAGGTAAACTTCAATCAATTTTCTCAATCTACTATTAAGCTTTCGTTAAATTGCAGCACTCAGCCTAAACTGCCTTTCTTCTCCTCAAACCGCAATAGCGACGACAAAAATATTTATTTTATTTGCGGAAAATCATTGTTATTTAGGGATTAAATGAACAATGTCATGTTATTTTCATCTATTGTACACTTAAGGTAGCACAAAAATGAATTGGGGAGAATTAAGATGAAATGGACGATTAGTTATGAGGCCGGTAGTTTAACTTTTGGAAAGGTTTTTATCTCATTTTCCTCTTGTATGGAAGACAAACAACATTTATTCGTTATTTCTTTCTTTCAATTCCCGTCTTTCTCTTTGCGAACACATATCAACAATCCCAATACACTTCCTCACACCTATTCCACCGAAAAACACCCTCCAGCTCCAGGATGGACCGAACTATCCACAGTTTGCTCTTTTCCCGCTGTTACTAACGATCTAAATATTATATCCCTCTGCATTTCCACGATCGAGGCAACGGCAGATGAGTAAACGAGATAAACAAACTTCCCGTGGCGCATCTTTCATCCCCTCTTCTCCTTCTCCCTCTCCGTTTCATTCCTCGGCTGACACCGCCCTATCTCCTCCACCTCTTCGATTTCGAAACCCTCAGGTAACAAAAGAAAAAGCGGCTCCGGAGTCACGGGGGAAAGGGTTAAAAAGAGGGGCGGCACGAGGGGGGAATGGGGCGAGCAGTCGCAAACGGAGGGCCACTCCGGATAGCACCCCGGCAGACGTAATGAATGACAAATTTATTATTATTTATCTCGGACGCCTCCAATCCACCTCTGTGCCCTCCTTCCCCGTTCCATTATCTCGGAAAAAAGAATTCTTCCCACCTGCTTCGCCGCCTCTCCGCCTCCACATCCCCCGAAGCCTCCTATTCTTCTCTCTCTCTATTTCCCATATCTGCGGACGTCATTCGTACCGACAACTGCTGGCCGTGAGAAAAGGCTTTTGCGAATTCTAAATTCTCGAATCGCACCCTAGGGGTTGCGGATGCGTTCGAAGATGGAGGGATTTTTGAGCTGCGGGGAGGGGGTGGTCCAGGGCCTTGCGCTTGTCGCTTATCAATTTTCGTTTCGAGCATGATTTAGCGGCCTTCTCTTTCTGGGACGCGTTCTGCGACTTGTTTAGTATAACTCTCGATTAATGCGGTCCCAGATTTGTTTGGCAAGATGCGATTTGTTTTGTCAAGTTAAGGTTCCGGGTTTTTTTTCTTTTCGTCTTCATTTGCATGGCTGTGTGGGAGAAATATATCCTTTCTCTCCGTTTGCGCTACGAATTCGCAGTTTTGAACATTGCTGCATGATTTTTCCCTATGTGAATAATTTTAATTGCTCAGTATACATATGACAGGTTCATTCTTCTCTGAGTAGGTTCCTGTGATGCGTAGAGTCTGCTAAGGTAAATCGTTAAAAAAAAAACTTTTACAAGAACCTCTATCGGGCTTATATTTCTAAAATTTCATCCTATAGGATAATAACAAAAGCTTTGGAATAATTGGTCTTCAGGAGAATAAATAAGTGAATAATATAGCCTGGTTTCGATATATAGTTGTTCCCGGAAAAGATGTATGTACATCTAAACCAGTTTCGTCTGTTCTTATTTAAAAGTAATGCAGAAATTTCCAATATTTTTTGCATAATTTTAACGATGTTGTAACACTTAATTACTTTGTTTGAAACTTTCTCCACGAAACAAGCCACAATATTATCGCGATGTAGTACATGCCGAAAACAAGCAATACAAGAATGGATATAATAGAGCAAACACAGTGAAATGTTGTTGCTAATTATGCTGTAAATTAGTATAACTTTCATTGAAACGATTCAGCTTCTAAATTAGATAAAGTAATATCTCCATACGAAACATATTATATTTCCTTGTTAGTAAAACAGAAAAGAGAAAAGGAGCATATTAAGATAAAATAAGAGAGATTTTCAGTTGGTGAAAGCGTAATGCCTGTCGAAAATTATTCATTATATTACATTTGCTACAGAACTGAAAATTTTCTATTTTCATCTCCGTAGCAAAAGCTTCGGAGATGTTAAATTGAAGAAACTGGTTTTAGAATATAACCTGTGTTGGTTCGAAATCTTCGATAGCTTTATCATCAGCGCGATGCAATACTGGAGGTAGACTACGAATTCATAGTTTATAAAACGTTTTCAATAAAGGCTATTGCTAACGGTTTTTTCCTATTATAAATTATACGAGTTCCTCTATCACAAGCCGCTTAGCAATATAATTTATGATGAAAACGTATAATTTACTTCAGTAAATCGAATAGAAAAATACCCCTTTGACCTCGACCAACATGTTCAGGTGAAACTATGCGGCGGAGAAATCTATATCTGTTCAATTATCGACCCAGCCTACACTGGAACTATAAAGAGAAAATAGACAGAGAAGAGGGTAGATAAATCAAAGTCTTCATCTCCGGAATATTTCCTATCATAAGAGGTATCCCTCGCCGAGATCTTGCTCAGATTTTATTCGGTCATCGTTCTAACCATATATATGTTCGTAGAGTATATCACACCTTGAAGAAATTGTAAGAGATGAGGATATTTGCTTCTTCTGGGAGGAGCGGATAAAAGATCCAAACCAGGCTTGGAATTTCTCTCGCTAACTTCCATCTCTGGATCGAGTCCAGCTCGAAAGAGAAGGCTACATTACTTTAGTTCTGCTTTTCACTTTATGTACAGTTTGAAGACATATGTTAAGGAATTCCTTTCGATAGCACTGCGTAGGAAACGGCTATTCAGGATTAGTTTTTAACCGTTTAATAACATATTCCGTTGCATGATAAGAAAAGGAACGAAACTTTGATTTCAGTCCGCATCACTAGTCGCAATTTTGTCAATTAAATCGGTATATTATTTCTATTGATGGAGATAGCGCAGAAAATGATTAGGAAAAAAACAAAAACGGTATGAGTAGGAAATTATTAATAATTAGTTACTGTCAGTGTAACAGTCCTGAGGAAACCTTATTGATAAAATTTACATCACATTACACTAGTTCAAGAGTAAACTATTGTAATACAGATATCTTGCTTTAAAATAATACATTTTCACATACAAACTAAACGTTACTCAATGCAAATTTAGATACATCAACAATCGTTCTTATTAACGTAAGAGGTAGCTGTGTTCTTTCTCATAATAAATATACCTCTGATGTTTAATTTGGTCTACTTTTTCATAAAAGCGATTCGTATCGCTTTTTTCCATAATGCTCAGTGTATATTGTTTGCCTATGTGTGACTGCTACAGCTCATTCATAAGATCAGTTACCACCGAAGCAACGGCAATAAAAAATATCAAAGGGCTCGCGTGGAGTTACCGTGATTGCAGCCTCAGGTAGGAGATTCAGCCCGTGCGCGTGATAAAGGTAGCAAATAAGACACGGCATTATGTTCCTCCTCCAAGGACGCTTTTATCCATTCAGTACCTCCTCTTTGAAATGAAGGCCTACTTAGTCAGTGAGAGAGCTTTACCGAGGTAGAAAGGTTGATCCAAACTGGATTCGAACTTTGGACCTTTGCCAAGACGTTTTCCTTCTCGCAGTCCGACTTCAACTACTGGCAAAGCCATACAACACAATAACCTGTCACTTTAAGGCTTTATCGGCAGGGAGATGCGTAAGAGGAATGATGGGGCGCTCAGGGTATAAATAACACATCGAATGCGATATTACTAGATAGGGAAAATAATCGAAGTTGAAAAATGATGCGCGTGATATAACTGCTAAGTGGAATTCTTATTTCCGAGAAACGATAACGGAAAACAGGATGAGAGAAAGTTATTTTCATTCTAAACTTCTCAGCGTCGATAAAATGTAGCTGCAACATTTTTCAATGGGTTGGTGCTATGCTTTTTTTCCCGTTCTTAATAAATATAACTCGAAATTTGTGAAAATCTGTCAAAATTTAGATTATTCAAGTTCCAAAATCCCAGGAGCGACAGAATGAAATGAAAGTGAAATAGTTGTTACGTGAGGAAGTAATTACTCTCATTAAGAATTGGATTGTAATAAGTGTTTATTTTTCTATTTTCATGCAGTGGGTCTCAAAGCCTCTTAAGCACATGTTTAATTCTTCTCCGATTCCCGGAAATTCGTCTCTGATAATTCGTCTCAGAGGCATGTATTGGATAACTTATGCTACTGGTTTTATTACGTATTTAAGAACGGATATTGTGAATTTCCGAGTTTCAAAACTCAGTCTGAAGCAAATCGGCATTTGATAGAACCACATAGGAATTTTGTATCTCTTTGTCAACCTCGTATGACTTGATGGTGGCGATCGGATCATTTTGTTAGGGATTGGGCCTTTAACTTTCGATACTGTTGTACAATCAGTGAATATAATATCCTCCGTTCATTCATCGATTAAGATGCATCTGTCGCGCGGTATCGAAAACGTGAGGAGGAGACGAAGATGGCTTTACTCGGGTGGAAAAACGCTGTTGAACTCGGCACGGGGAATGTCTACGTCGCCGTGAACTTCTCATCGCGAGGCCATTGCGCATGTTCGAGTGGGAAGGGCGTGGGAGTATGGGGTCCGTAATCAGAGCAGCGACATCTCACTCTCCTTCCCAACGGCGCCCACTTAATCGGGTTTTGGCTCGGAGCACGTGGGAAGGGAAATCGGAGTGAAGAATGGAGAGAAAGAGAGGAAAAAGTGAGCTACCGTCTCCCAAGAAATGATCACAAGAAGGTATCTCTCTAGATGGACTGTGATACCGCCTTGTGATTTCGAGTTTTCCATTGTTAGCTTTGTGCGCTGTGGATAAAATCTTGTCTATTAGAAGATTCAATGGAGAGCAAGGACACAAAATCTAAAATTAAAGGATAAGATTTTAGTATATTCATTTATTATAATGTTAGAAAGCACTGCGATTCATTCGCTATCTAGTGAAAAGTAGCAAAAAACGAAAATATTAATTCAAAACTCTTTGCAAATAATAGGGGTTTATTGCAACTGCTCGCAGTAAATTGTAAATTTAAATTCCTGTATTTTACATTTTCTCAGAATATTTCCGAGGATTTCTTTGTTTATTCGTGTTAATACTTTCCAACGTGTATTTTATTCTGTTTTCTATACTAACGTTATAGATTCAAGGTAAAAGAATTAAAGAAAGGGAGGATATAAGCGGAAGGTGAGAGTCTATAGTAATAAAATACTAGAGTATTAAAATTTACATCTTCTAAGCGATAGCTCACGCTCGTTTTTATCAGCACATAGACATCGCTTATGTATTGCTTTGGATTCTTTTCTACGCTCTTTTATCTTCCTTGCATTCTTCTTAAACTCCTTTTCCTTACTTACATGGCTTCATCATTTATATTATCGCTTCATTTCTTGGATTTCCTCCTGCAACCTTCCTTCGGAAGAGGTACGCACAGAGCGTATTCATTTTTACATCTCTCATATCTGAATCTCCAAAGAGGCTTAGGGCCCTGAATATTCTTCTCGTCTCTGATCTTGATGCTCGCTCGCTCTCCCTCTCTCTCTCTTGCCCTTATCTATCTTCAGACACTGTTTTCTTTATTTTACCTATCTCACTCTTTGAACGACTCCTTTGTCTCTACATTTTCCTTTTTAAATCTGGCGTTCTTGCATTGAAACTCCTCGAACACGCAATGATAATAAGTACCAATATCGTCAATCTTTAGCCACAGTTCTCTTTTTTAGAAGGCCAAGTTACGCGACAGTTTGTCCACGAAATGTTCGTTGTTTGCACTTTGCTTTTCGGAGGGTTTTTATTCTTTTTTAATTCATTTCAATTAGGTACCTCGGTCCCTCGCGGTGTAAATGCATCAATAACACAGCATACTGTAATTTCTTACCTGTGATATTGTCCGTAGTTTTTCTGCATTATTGATGATATACTTATGACGTAATTGAGAATTCTTTTCATTCCGCTGGTACCTTTTGTTTTTAATTCTGGACCGGAATGAAGTCTAGGTATAAATCCTATCATGAAAGTCCGTTGTTAAGCGTTTAATGTACGTCTGTAGATATCTGGAGAAATAGTGTACCATAGCATGCTAATAAATTTAAGCTCTCTGTATAATGTAAATATTTGCAGGGAATATTAGTTTTTGGCACCTTTAGTCAATTTGATGTGCATAGCAAATAATATATTTAGGAAATTAAGAATAGTCTTTACTTTAAGTCTAACAAACCCTTAGAATACCGCGCCCTAAGTAGATCATGAAGTAAGTATATATTATAATACAGGGCCTGAGTGTTACCTTATTTGATAACCTTACAAATAGTCGCTGGAAATGGAAGGAGGTAAGGAGATCGACCGTGTTTCCAAATAAATCCAGTCCTGGAGGATTGTTGTATTTAACTTTTAAAAAATACTTTAAAAGGTTTTAATTTTGTTGTCTCTGTATTTGGTATTCCTTCATAACGCATTCCTCTGATATCTTATACGCGTTAACCTTGAGTCAGAACCTAGCAGAAAATGTTACAAACCACCTTTTCAGTTAAGATTCGATATCCTGGCTATCCTGAATCTTATGCAACCCGAAATTCATGCAATTCCCTCTTAAAGAAATAAATTTTAACAGTTAATTGCTTGGATATGATTTAGACAGTGAGTTGGCATTACTTACCAATGAGAGAGAAAGATATATTGCAGTCGAAAGCCCTTGTCTTACCGCAGGATGAAAATGTTAAAACTTTACATTGAATTGTAAAGACACTGATATCACCTTTCCAGGCAACTCTAAAATTCTTTTAAAAAGTTCGTCTATAGCTTTAATCATTAATCTATAGCATTTTTATAAATTCAGAATGCGGAGAAAACACGAAAAATCGAAAATATCGCTGAAAGTATAACCGGATTTAGTTCTCTACAGCTAATGTGTAAAAGTATAGTATTACTAGTACATAGTACATACTAGTTTACGTCTTCTTGTTCGTAGTCTGGAATAAATACGTTCAAGTTACTTTGATTCTCCTCCTAACTTTCTTATTATGGTTCTATTCGTGTTATCAATCGTTCCGTAATACCTTACTGACTCCCAAAACTAATTCCGCCTTGCGTATATTTTATTTATTATCGTCCTACAAAGAAGTTTTATTGCGTCTTCGGATCTCACGTCCATCTTCCTTCCCCAACTCCTCTTCCTCTCTCTATTTATCTCTCTACTAATTCTCCACCTCTTCACATTCTAGTCGTAGTTGGGTATTCATAGTTACCCCACCCGACAACTAACCTACAATACCTACCTTCCCTCCATCTCTCTCTTATCTCAACATCTTAGCCGAGCTTATTTTCCCCCTTCCTTCCCTTTCTCCTTCCTGCCCCCTCCATCCCCGGCCGCCCCACCCACCCACCGTCTCCTATCTCCTCTTCCATCGAAGTTACGCTATCTACCTCCCTATCTACGCCATCCAAGCTATTCCGCCTGCTCCATTTCGAGCCTTTACTAAGAGGTAGCTCGGCAGCTACTCTTCCACACCTCAGCCTTCCTTCATCTCTCTCTTCACCCCTTTTTCCTCCCACTGCCACGGAGTCCATCCGGGTGATGCCAGTGCGATGCGGTAGATAACGGTGGATATGAAATGACACGCAAATCGTCTTTCGGAAATCATCGGCCCTTTTTTCGGATCGGTGATAGATACGAGTCGGCGTTAAGGATGTTTATCTCTCGGAGTCGCACCTTGATCGCCGCGTCCGGTGGTCGCATTTGTTACCCGGCGATGCAATTAAACGTTCTTGGAATCGTCGCGCATGGTTTGTGCCCTAAACTCTTTGACCGTTATCTCCTTCTCGTCGTTTCCTGCTCTTCCCGATCCATTTTTGCCGTTCGCCGTCCCTCCTCAGCATTTCCTCTCTCCTACATTCCAGGCCTTCCTATAATTTCTCAACTTTTTATTTCTCCCGCTTTCTCTCCGCTACTTGTTCCTTTTTCATCCTTCCCACTCTCCATTCATCTCTTTATCTCAATCCACCTCTATCACTTTCTTATTCCATTCTCAATCTCCATTTTTCCTCTCCTTCTTCTACCTTCGTGGACCACTAACCAGTCGTTATATCTTTTTTATCTCGCTCGAAGATCGTGAGCCATGCACTTCTCCGGATGCCGCCGGGGCCGTTACGGCTGTGAAGGTCCGCGACGAAATTCGGTAAACACGCGTTGTACGTCGGGGAGCGAAGGAGAGGCGAACTGGGAGAGGGACGGAAGAGGAGAGGTTGCGCGGGTGGATATCGTGCCGAAAATTACGGTTTTGTGCTCAATACTTTCGCAAAATGGTGCTTGTAACCCAGGGCTGCTCTTTGCCGAGGCGATCGTTTCGTATAAGCGGCTGGAATTTTTTCCCCGCCCCTTCTCCGTCCACCGTATTTTTTTCCCTGTAATGGATGTGTGTTTACGAATTGTTCGCGCGATATGGGAGGTGCGGTGGAAATTTCTCTCCGTGTGTGTGTTTTTTCGTTCCGGTTTCCGCCGCCGGAGCGAGGCATTATTTCTCGAGAGGTTCGATCTCTTCTTTTCCTCTCAAATATTTCCCTTCCCTTTCTGCTTCTCTATCCGTAATGACTCCCGTCCTCTTTCCTCTAAAGATTTCTTTCTTAAGTTTCCTCTCCTTTGACTTGCAAGGAGGAGGCTTTTCGGCGGTTTCGCGTGCTGTTCCTGAAGTTGAGGAAGGGAGGCTCTCGTCGGAGATTTTGAATTGATCGTATCTGTCCGCCGAGTCATTTGCGGGTCGGGTGCAATTATTTCGAAGATGTGGAGACATGGTAATTGCTGCTACGTCGGCGAATCAATTAATAAAATGAACGCGGGGGTTTTGGTGTCGACGAGGGCTGGGGAAGCTCCAATGATTGATTGCTCGGATTTAAATGTCGATTAGCATATAAATGGAGTCCACGCACAAGTGATCTTTCAACGACGGATTCCTGTAATGGAAGGGATTGTACGTAGGGACACCCTATGGATATGAAAAGGATGACATGTTAATTTTCCGTTTCATGCTTTCAAGACCATTCGATATTTGGATAACTAGAAGACATGTTTATATTTATCCGCTTTACACCCTATCTTCAACCAAAATACATTTGGCCTTTTCAGATATTTAATTTACTGGATTTAAATTATTCAAAATGAATTTTACAGTTATATAGGTAAATCAACTACTGGAACAATATTTATATAGTATATAGTACTCGTATATCTGGATTTCGTATGTTACTGCAAATGTATGTCATCAGACCAATATATTATTAATCGGTTGACCTGATATTAGTGAAATATTCTTAACTGTTAACCTATTTTATTTTTTTATTTATTTATAAATAATTTTTAATATTACCATCCCTATAGGATTGCCAGTTTGGAAAATTTCTAAATCATTTACCATATGCATAAAACAGCTACTGAAAACTATCTAGAGAGGATAGTAAATAGAAGACAGTGTTTACACTATATTCGTTAAATCAGTCTTCAAACGGATGAAATTAGCCAAAGTATCTCTTGGACAAAACGCCACTTTGTAGAGACATTCCCATTTTTATGGATGTAATTGACGAATGGAGTAAAATTTCAATACTTTCATTTACAGGTCAGTGAAATATTATTTCATTTTATTTATAACGTCGCATTTAAAAAATTCATATCATGAATTAGGCATGATTTTTTCGTCATTTTCTGGAAAAAAGCAAGAATTTAAAAGAGATTTCCAGCTCCTACTAACAATCATTTTCAAAAGTTCGCTCTGTTCTCGAGCATAAATATCGAACGTAATAAAATCAAACGGATTATTAATGCTATGAAAGATACAACGATATTACCTAGGACACTGAGTGAAATTACATTTTGATATATATTAATTACCCATTATAAAACTGCTAAAAATCGAAGGACGAATAACCTTAAGAGGTTTCTGCAAAAAAGTTAAAAAAGACATTAATTTTGGAACACTAGTCTCCTGAAGCCATTAAAACTATTGCAGAAAGGCAACTGTAAGGGGATTACACAGACACATAAAATTTTTATGCCTCTGCTATCTACAGCGTAAGCTTATATCTATCAACTGGAGTTAACACTAAAAAGGCAGCGACTTTTCTCGTCCCCTCTCACTCACCTTATCCGCTGTATCTTTATTATCCCGAGCGTAATGGTCGTATCACCTTGTTTTGCTCTTATCCTCGCTACAGACTAGCCTTGTTCGGCTCTCATTCGAATCTCAGAGCCTTTCATCCCATTGCTTTGGCATTTTTAGAACTTTTATAATTTCCTCCGAAACTCTCCGCCCCTTTTTTACGCGCTTTATCTTTTTGAGATCCTCGCTTTTCATCTTTATTGTTTCGACAAACAAATATCTTTTTTCTAGATTTCGTAGGTTTGGAGAAAATCCTCTTATGGGAGAGAATCTCTACTCGGTTATTTCCCTTTCAGTGGAATGGTGCACGCACCTTCGTGATTGTTACATTCACGCCTGAAATGCAGCTAGCGAAAAGGGACACTTTTATTTCCGATCTTTATCACTACGGATTCTTATTTTTTGGGCGCTTATACGAATCGGCGACCTGCGATACCGAACTTGAAAAAGGAATGAAAAAATATTGGAGGTTGAAGTGTTTTTAATGCGGACATACTTCTATCTAGAAGTCATTCCCTTTGGTTTGAGGTCTACCTCTAGTACCTGGCGATTCTACACACATTCCTGAATTTTTCGGGATTTAAGGTTTTCAAAAGAAGCTCTAACTTTCCTAAGAAAGAAAAGTTTTCCGGAAAATTTTATGTATATCATCCGTTGAAGTCAGTTTTATAACTTAGTGATTATATTACAGGCGGATCACCTTGACTTTCAAACTCGATCTCAAGTTAGCTGTTTTTGGAGTGTACTGGGCGTTAATGATTTGGTTGATTTTCAGAGCTATGATACGTTCGATCTGATACGATAGTGATAAAACTGGAGGAAAAATTCCTTCACAAATCGATACGTCTGAGTTGTTATCCTTAAAAGTTCGGCATGTTCCGCTGTGATCAAGGGAGCGTTTTTCCTCCAGACGATAATTCTTCCAAATAAAAATTTCAATGTTAGTTTTTCAATTAGTGGACAAAAAAGAGTCTAATCTGAAATTGAAATCGTCTCTTTTATACGTACGGTCCGATCGCTCGGCGATCAGACTTTTTGTCAAAACAGACTCCCTTAATGGCATGTTTTTTATCGTTTTCCCATAAAGGCGGCTTATTCATGGTTAATTCTTTTAGATTTCGGTCGGTTATTGAGTTTAGATGGTCGTTTGTTATTCTCTTTCAGATCCTTTCGCCACTTTAAGTCACCTGATGCTGACAATAGATCCGTATCTAAATAATATTCTCGTTGTTTCTTAATTAAGTCTATGGAATACTCGCTTTTTCTCATTTTTGTGGTTTCCTATTATGTCAAATCGTGCATATGCACAGAAAAGACGTCACATTTAATATTTTGTTATATTGTAAATGTTATCATCCGAAGATTCAAGGACAGTTGGGGAAATTTTACGTTAAATGAATACCAGCGTGGCTTTTCTACCCAGAAATTAATTCTGAATAGTATTCGGTGTTGAAAAGAGGCTTTTGGAATTTTAATTTTTTCGAAACTTTGCACTGATTCCCAGCGTCTATCAAACTAAATCTTATCGAAACAGCTGTTATTTTATATCGATGCAATTAGACAAATCAAAATCGAGCTTTTACCGTAATTTTAATTTTTTTCTCTGGCTAAGATAAAACTTAAACCTACAAAGTATAGCAGAAACTTTCGAATAATATCTTCGCTGAAGTGATGAAACTATACGTGCATAATGGTGCGAAATTTTCCCCGGTTTGGCCCATTCTAACTCTGAGAAATATGCCGTATTAAAGTTGTCGGGATATGGTCAACCTATCCTTAAGGACTTCATTACTTTCGATCGAAAATGTTTCAGTTCCTCTGGATATTTTTGCAAAATCTTCTTTTCCCGTTCTCTTTCCTTCTCAGAAGTTTGGGTCCATCAAAATTTCTAGAACCCCATCACTTTCTCCTCAGGCTTTGATTTAGATTTAACGCTCTTGTTTGGTGATAACAGCTTAGTGTCCTTGCGAATTTCAGGAAAATCTTTCCGCTCTTTAAAAGATTGTTAAAATTTTTACCACGTAACGTTATAATGTTTAAGGCTCCCCTACTTGAACGAAATTCGATTCCAACATTCCTCCTTTCGGATTTATTTCCCATTTTGGGCAACTCCAGATTCTTCACATTTTAGAAGTACACATCCCATCCTCCGCACAACCTCAGTTTTTGGCCTCCGATCCTCACTCTGGTCGTTCGAGACTCAAGCATAAATATGAGGGCAGATAAAATCGGATCGGTTTGATGAAAGAGGTTTTTCGGGCGTAGAGATGCCGCAAGGTGGAATGGGGGGGGGCCTTCGTTCGGACGGAGCAATATTCTTCCATCCAGCGCGCCCTCCTCAGCGCCAATGTGTCCCCTCAAGGCGAGGGGCATAAATTTATGTGATTAAGCAATTCTCGTTAGCTCGGCCCCTATCGATTTCTTCCATCTAAAGCTCGTTACCAATATGCACACACACGATGCCCCGCGTCCGTCAGTTTTTCTTTTCGGTCCGCGGTCTTCGTATCTTTCCGTCCTGCCTCGCCGACTCACGAACATTGTTATTATGGGATGTGGTTGCGTCACTGTGGGCTTGCGTTGGCCGGGATTCACTTGTTTTACGACGAGCATTGCGTATCGGGATCCTTGAGGGGGTGCCTCAGGTGCGCTATGGCCCTAGGGTATGAACCGTTTTTCTGAGGATATATGGATGCGGGTATGAAATTTCGCGGCGATAAGAGATTTGTTTGGTTAGGAGTGATTTAAAGTCTGTGAGGAAGGCGAATTATGGAGACTGGGATCTCGAGGATGTAACTGTTTCTGAATTATTTAAATACCTTGATTTCGCGTCATTTGGGCGATTATTGAATCCTCGTTGATCGCACAAGCGAGGAAAAAACTGCCCAAAGGGTTATTTTACGAACAGGGATCAATTTGTTCTGTAAGAGTGGCGATCAATTTCGGATGAGCGATACATTTTGATTGATGATTTCCACCCCCTGGATATAAGATTTTATATATTTAAATTGCCCAGAGAATCACAAAACGTTTTGAGAATGTTATCGGATGTTTGGAAGATGTGAGATACGATTTCTGAAAATACTTTAGGCAGTTTTTATTGAATTTCTTCTCTAAGTGAGATTCGACAAGGATAATTTTCTTTACTAGGAATGTAATTTTTTTTGTTAATTTTCATCCAAGCTGTAGATGGATGGTTGTTCAACTTTGCTGGAATAAAAATATGTATATTTGTTCCAGGTTAATGAAGTACATTTCAATTATACTGGCATTAATTAAAGGTCTTATATTTAGTACGCATACGATTGCTTGAGGTAAATATTCTTAGGTCTCGAGGTAAATTTTTCAATTCAGTAAATATTTTCGGGGAAGGTTACAAATTATCTCGCAGACTGGCATACTACAAAGACGGGTGACAGCAAGTTAGTTTCCAATCAAACTACCGTCTAAAAACGCCAATGTATATTTTTCAAATTATCTGCTCTCTTAGTTTAATTTTCCAGTTGTGAAATTCTTAGGAAAATGTTTTTATCAAAACACAGAGTTGAAGCTACAAAGGAACTTAGTTTTTTGTTATATGTTCGTATTTAAAAACATTCTATGAAGTTGGCTGTTCTAGAACTATTTCGATTGTTTCTTTATTAGCACCTACATTGTAATATTTTTCCTTTACAAATAACTTCATTCACAGTGTACCTTCATTGCTCACAAATCTATTGTCTGATAAAACTGGCTTACTTTCGGTCTTCAATGTGTATTTTTTTCAAAATATAAAATTTAAACATCAAATCCAACCGTTGTATCAATACGAAGGCTTTGGACTTTTTACCTTGATATTTATATTTACTGAAAGTATAATTTGATAGAAAAAACCCTCCTTTTCCTTTCATATTGGACCGGGATTAGAAAGTCGCACATAGGCAATCAGTTAAAAGTTATCAATAAAGAGGTCAACGACAGTCTATAAATAATTTCATATATTGAATAAATTACCAGAAACTCCAGTTAGACGGGTTATTGTTAAACCAGGACCGCTATTAAAGCTTTCATCCATGAAGAGCCAGAATATATTCAAGTCGTTATTTTTGGAGGCATCTGCTTTGTTCAGTTTACTCGTATTTTCCGCGTTCATATTTACGAAACGTAGCAAACTTGATTACATGGACGCGACTGCACTTTCCATCGCTCCGAATTCCCCGAAAAACGACTCGGAGGGCCGGACAGGCAGCCCTTAACCCCGTTTGCTTCTTATACCTGCAGTCAATCACTCAGCCACTCACCTGCGGCGAATTTTCGGAGCGCCCCCGCTGCACTTTTCCCAGACGCCTAATGTGGGCACTGAAAATCGGTGCGCGTAAACACAGCTCTCATTACCGCTCGTCTTTTCGTCCTCCCCCTATCGTAGAGATAGAGAGCAATTCTACAAGCCTCTCTTTTCGCTCTTCAAAACCCTTTCCATTCACCCCCTTTCTCCCCCACTTTCCTTGTCCCTCAACTGACTCCCTCCGCCTGTTTCCCGTATATTTTTTTTATCGACGAAAGCCCATCTGCAACGCTGTTATCTACCCCTTGCTATCTACAAGCCCTCATCCGCCCTCTTTCTCTCCCTCCTATTTCCATCCGCCATCACCTAACCCGATTCTTAAACCACCCCTTATTCCATACAAACAGTCGCAAACACACGCATTGTCGCTTTGCTCGCTATTTGCCTCTTTACTCCGATGCTTATCGTTAAGGCTATTAAGTTTGGCAGCGCTCGAATTCCTCTCCATTAAAAGGTATGGAATATTTTAGGCGCCACTCTTCTAGTATGGACGACTGGGAAAAGTATATGAGTAGCGAAAGGGTGATAGAATGTCTAGCCCTGGTTGATAGGTGTAGAATACGGCTGTGAAGCGATTGCTTTCGTAATCTTTACAATCTCCTTAATCTTCTTCCGCAATAAAAATTTAAGAAGTAATCATTTAAAGCAGAGTTTCCCAAACTTTTCCTCCGGCGGAACACTTTATCAATTCTATGATATCAGCGGAACACCTTACTTACGTAGTTACTTTTTCTTAATTCAAAACTGAAATTCATACAAGAATTATCATTCTTCGTAAGTTTCCGCGGGACACTTAAAAACTCTTCGTGGAGCACCAGTGTTCCGCGGAACACACTTTGGGAAACCCTGATTTAAAGTATTCTTCTACTGTCACCGAGTATCTTTACCGGAAAATACATCAAATTTTAAGATATGTGTACTTAGAAACCAAGAAATGTTTTCTGGATATCGTATGTTCAGCCTTTTGAAAATTATAGGATTTACGTGAAACTATTTCCATATAAAGTTATTGCATGGACTTCATGTCAATAATAATTTTCTCACGCATAAATTGGATATTAACGTAACGGCTGATCAAACGATGAGGATGGTCGTAAGCCTTCCGTACTCATCTAAAATTTCAACTTACAAATTTGAAATTAAGGTGGTCTATTTCCAGAAATGGTAGAAGATTTTACAGAGAAAGTAATGTATCCATTCGCAAATAGGTGGGATTTTCTTACGAAATCCTCATACATTTCTAGATATAGTTAGAAATGTGCTTCCTTTTTCAAACCAAATCACCTCCCCCAACTACTTAAAAAAACACTTTTTGAAAATTCAGCATCTGCAAATTCCGATATTAAGTTCAAAGTTTTCAAACTACGGCTTTTTATTTGAGTACTTACTTTCGTTCAGCAGAAACGAGGAAATTCGTTAAAACGTGGAGCTATACTACTAAATGCGCAAGTGATTCTCCCTGGAATAATAATTCGTGTCATAAAAAGTGAACGAAGGGTATGAATTATCCCTTCAC
Source organism: Ladona fulva (assembly GCA_000376725.2). Lineage (NCBI taxonomy): Eukaryota > Metazoa > Arthropoda > Insecta > Odonata > Libellulidae > Ladona > Ladona fulva. The sequence continues at coordinate 1,200,288 of KZ308309.1, forward strand.
ATCCTTCCTACAATGGCGCTCATTGTATATGCTAATGTTACCAGAAATTAAATTACACCCTTTGTGGTTGCGATCCTGCGATCGCACGATTTTTCCGCATGTGCTCGAGAAGCACTCCAGAACTCACCCGCGATAAGCGGGGCGATAAATGATTGATCAGCCAGCTTTAATGATGCAGATCCAAGATGAAGGGTTAACGACATTTGCCTTGGGTAGAATAAGCAACATCTGCCTCCATAAAACTATCTAGCTGAGATCCAGACTTAGATATGAGTTCGATAAGATAAGGAAGATATATCCCGCCCCGGTGTATGTAGGTCGTTTTCGCAAAGAACCGCAGTTCTAAGATTCCATACGGGGTTGTGGCCCGAAAATGGGCGCATTGCGCTACTTTATGTTATTACGGTTTGAAAAATCGGATTGGCTTATCTACTCCGAGTCTTCTTTTATGCTTTCGAAGGCTTCAAATCACTTCACTTACTTTTACCCTTATCGCGTTCACATTTGCGAGAAAGGGAACTCTACATATTATTGCTGTCCTTATTAATAATTGAATCTTATAATTTTGAAGTGAACCACATCTTTTTTTTTTAATTCCTCATAGCTTCCTTTTTACTCAGTGACCTATCCTATACCTTAAATGCATATCATGACGAGAGCGGAGTATTACTGTTACTACTGCCCAGTTTTCTATAAGGTAACATGAACTATGATTTTATAAATAAGAAATTTAGCGCCCTGTTTTCTGAGCAGCGACATCCCTCGGGATGAAAGATTCCTGGAGATAGAGAAGATGGATGAGATTGGCATGGCGTTTTTATTACACCTTAATACCCTCTTCTTGATAGCCAAGGTATCAGTTAGCTTTATCGAGCCTTTGAAGACATACTCGATGAATTAATACAAAACTAAGAAATAGGTTAGCCTTAAATTGATAGGCGAAATTGGAGGTAAAAGTATGATGGATCGTAAATTTCGTGTAAATATATATAGTACATACATCTCAGTTATTGGAGATATTTTCATTACTTTTAGACGCCACGTACAGGGAATGGAAAAAAAATTCTTCCTTTGAATTTTGTCGTAGAGATACTCAAATTTTGAAACGTGTTATGTCATTCGATTACAGATTCGACTTACCGATGGAGTATTCTGTCTATTATACTGATGACTAAATTTCTAAAGCCAAAATGTTCACGGAGGACTAATTTCATCCGTGAAAAAATTTGATATCTGCAGCTTCTGTAAGGTAGCTAAGATTGCCTAATGCAGAAAGATATTTTAAAAGATCTTATAGTTCCGATTTTAACGAATGTTGTTTTGAATTTTATCCCCTTTAAAATCAGATGGCTGGTTGTAGTGTTTCGTCTTCTCTGGGCACATAAACCCTCACAAGTATATTGTTTCGTTAAAAAATTAAAGCGCTTATCCTGTGCCTTGGCTATCTCGATCTCTTAAACTCTGGAGGCCTTCGCTTCGTCGATGTGGCGTATCAGTGACCCTAAAGAAGAAGGGAAGAGGGTGAAGGGGTAGGCAGAAAAAAATTCTGTCCGGCTTAATTTTTCGAGGGGTTTTAACCCTATCTTCGTGGCTTGCTCATTTCTTAGAGGAACTCACCGTCTGTTTAAAACAAACTTTGAGAAGGCAGTGTGACCTTAGATCCTTAGATAACGCGAAAGATTGATGAACTCTGAAAACGCAAACCTCCCACAGTCGTTGGCGAGCAGCAAACCCAGGACCTGAAGGTTATTTGCTAATTTTTTTCACTTGCGATTCTCTAGGCTAGTATTGCGATTAAGAGAAATTAAGATTTTTTTAGATTATTTAATTCCGAATCCGAATATTTTCCAGCTTTTTTTATACTTTAACTTGACTATCAAGTAATCGAACTATCTTATAGTTATTAATCACAATTATCTTCAGTTAGTCACAAGTTTTTCGGATACTTAGACACTCCATCAAATGCTGATCCTCTCGAAGTCTTTTATTCAATTTTGTTTTATTCCTATCAACTATTGCTAAGAAATTCATTATCAGTAATACGTAAGTCTTGAACTCAGCAGCACTTTCAACCCTTAGTTAAAACTGTTAACTTCTCGTCTTAATTACTCAGTTTATCTTCATTCTCACACTCTTAGTCGTTGATTATAAATTTCTTCTTTTCCATTTACAAACGTATGAACACGACTATTCATCCAAAATCCACCATTGCTTTTGGCTAGATATTGGCATAAAATCATACTCTTAGAGTGTGGGAGAACGTAAGTGAATTTTTATTGGCTGAAGTTGTAGGTGTACATTTAAAACGTAAAAATACTAAGCTATTTCATCGTGTTCTTCTTAATTAAACGATCTGATGGTGTTTCCTCGGGAATTTTAAACGTGGGCTCATTCCCGCTGATATTTCAGCGAAAAATTATGCTTGTTCATAGTTGAACTTTCGAATCCAGTCGCTGGCCGATTCGAGTAACCGAGCTCTTTCCAGTCTCGTGTCTGCAACAGGTAATAAAAAAACAAAAATAATCCGCGTACGGAATTTCTCCAGCTCCTACGGTAACAACTAGAAATGAGGCCATAACCTGCGAGTTCTGGTCAACATCAAGATAGCATTTATATTTTAAAGATTGATATCATTACGTTATAATTATGTTATTCCGATATTTTTTGGTATTGATATGTTACAGTATGATATTGCTTATGGTACTGCGTCCATGTGTAAGGAAAGTAGGTCCGTGGGAAGTAATCTATGGTATGAACATTTAATATAGGGCCCTAATGATCTTATCTTGTGCCTTTTAAGATCGATAAAACCTTCGCATTTTCCACCGTAAGCACTCTAGAGATAAACCCTTTCAGAAACTTTCATATCGGACAAGAAAGGAGATTGCCTCAAGATAAAGCTATCTCCTTTCATCTGGACAGTCCAGATTAATGTTGCTGACTTTTACCTTATGTTATATCTGCGTGAGGAATACAGAATTTTTAGCAAAGGAAGAGAATATCTGGTACCTCATGAATTATTTTCCTCTTTTTGTACTCTGCGCACTCAGGATTTGAAGTATTAAAGCATCACTTGAGCTGAATCTCAGGGTGATTAACTGTTCTCTAAAGACATCCTGGCAAACGAAACGAACGGAATTATTGATCATTTTCAAAAATAAAATTAACTTTTCTAGAAATAATTCTCTTTTATTTATCGAAAGGAAAGTACTATTTACGAAAAAACCCGTTTTTTTTGTTTTTACTTAGGACACACTTGTAGTATAAAGTAAAAATAGAAACAAATATGTTTCCTTCATAATAGGTTTCCATTATATTAAGATATAAGGCCTCCACCATTATACGAGTACTATTTACCTTTATAGTTTCTCAGAATTATTTGGTAAAAATAAAATACTACTGAGGACGCTTACTTTTGTATACCTCAGCCAGCTTCAATTTCTTTGTAAAAAACTATAAAGTTTAAGTCTCAGAAATGCCTTTATTCCGAATGCGCTTACGACTAACCAAACTCCGCTCCGACTAACCAAATTTTGCGCAATGCTGTGAAAATAGCCTCTCGCCAGATCGCCTGTATGCGAAGTTAAGCGTTCGGAGATTAAAAAAATCAAAATTTGTAGGTTTATTTTGGCAATATAAACTAGCTTTTTTAATAACTTGGAAGGAAACGTTTTTAACACTGCTGCAGAGAATTAATATTTTTATTGCATCAAAAGCATCATGCCTAACCTGAAAAGAAAATAAGTGTGCGTTTTTGCCCGTGAAAAGTTTTATAACTGCCATATAGTTATATTTAATAACTTCAATTATGGTGTTAAATTACTGCTTTGTATCAAGACTTTTAAAAAATTATAAAGTTGACCAATAGGGTTGATGAATTTGGTTTATTTCTACTAATGGTTCTTTGATAAATTTCACAATTTTTCTGTATCCAATTTATAGGAATTAATATTTTTAACCTATATTAATAATTGCTAAGTTGCTTCAATTCCAGATTTTTTTGGTAAATTACTAATATACTCGTATTTTAGGGAGATATGGAAGCGTGTTTTCAGATAGTATTTCAGAGATAGGTTCTTGTTAAAGGGTGCTCGATATTAGATTGGTTGAATTATATAACAAAGCTTTCGAAAGCTGAAGTAAATTAGAGATTGATAATTTTTTTTTACTTTAAGTAGAGCTTACGAGAGCATCCATTTGTATAATTTAGCGGTATACATTTTCGAGCGAGACTGATATTGAGTGCTCTTGAAGTTAATCTTCTTATAGCATCCTAATTGGGCGTGTCTGAATAGCCTGCATTTTTATCAATCGGCTCAGAGAAAGTTATCTCGATATCAATGAGGAGTGATCAACAAAGGAGCCGCCACAATGCCTTTTCGTTGAAAAACGATTATCTCCTCCATCGAGGATTTGCTGAGGTTCGTGCAAAAGACCGTATTTTTCTATATCTATCTACTCCTTATTGATTCGAAGATGTGAAAATATGGGCTATTTGTCTTAATCAAAACAGCTCCAGAAGCCATGAAAAATTTTCCATTCCTTCTACACCATCCTACTCATTTGCTCTTGTCGAAAGAATCTTACTCTTTCTAGTTTTTGTGTTCAGTTTTAGCTTAAAATGTATTGATTTATCTGAGTATTTAATATTTAGTTCATTTAGAAAATTCTGTGAAAAGCGTAATATCCTACTGTTTGTCTTTCCATTCTATCGACTCACAATCAGTGTAAATATACCAAGGCATAGCGAGATAATTTTTTCGTGACCACTTAACATTTGATATAATTATATCGCTTGAGCTATTAAATTAATTTTCAATTTAATTGCTACTGTCTGAATCTGTTTTAGAGTAATAGTAAATAAATATATGGTAACTAATTTCTGTTTTGGTGTATCGAAGTGTTTTGTCTTTCGTTAATGTGGCCTGCTGTTTTTTGTGAAACTTCATGGAACAAAGAAAGTTTGATTTTGGTTTTATCTCCATTAATTATGGAGTGCTAATTGGCCATTTCTTATCAGATACACAGAATTTTAAGGTAGAGAAACGACAGAGACTTCGGTGTCATTTAACGAAAACGCAGGAATGTCATAGCTATTCTAGCATATTTAAGGTAATTCTACGGATTAAAATACCCGAGGAAATCAGGACATGAAATGCAACGTTTAATCGCGCATAAAAATGTTCTCATGGTAGAATTAAGTAGTTATTAATAAAGTTATTTTTTAAATGTTTAAATGCATAAATTACGCCAAAGATTTTCACCTGTTTTCTTTTTTTTCAGGTAAGTGAAGATAACCTTTCTTGCAACCGTTCTTTTCGACCGATGAGTAAGTTGTATACATTTTATTAATAGTTAGATAGGTCAACAACTACAGTGAAATCTCTGTAATCGGTATGTGCATTATCCTGTTTCCGGATTATCCGTGCATGATTTTTAATCTTCGTTAATATTTTTGCCGTCTTTTTAAAAATGTTGAAAAAATGCAAGTATTTCCGGGTTTCTACTACAAGCAAAACTTACGTAAGACATTTCCTGTGGATCAATAGTCATACGACTAAAATGACGTTATCGCTGCTAAAAAGATCTGCGGTCAAGTCAAGAAAGTTCTCAATGAATCCATAACACAATCTGAAATATTGTACTTGGTGGGCAAGTAATAATAAAGTGTTTATTATCGTAAATTATGAACATTTTACGAAAATATTGAAAGTTTGGTTTGTCCGTGTATTTTGATTACTTGAGCATCAGGTCCTAATCATTAGCCCGGATAATCTAGGTTTCACTGTATATATTATGAATCCTTTGGAGTTAAGATTTCATACTTATGTAATGAGGTCATTTTGGAAAATAATTTATCAAGAGGAATTTTTATCTCTTAGCCAACAGTGAACACATTGTGATACATTTTAAGCCCTTACAAGATCGTCTGTATAAAGAAATGCTCGAAGATAAGATTTCTTTATGGGAAGTGGGAGGGAAAGGTCAAAGATGGTTGAGATTTGGTGACTTATTATCGCTGTATATTTATAACCTCAAATCTTAGTTCATATTATCTTCTTCTCCGGATTCTTTATGTAATCCAAAAATTATAATCGCACTGATGAAATGCGGGTTTAGATTTCATCACACAGCAATACTTCCAGTTTTTATTTTTAATTTATTTTCTCTGTCGATATCACAGCAAAATTTGCTATTCATCTCCATAAATTTCCTTGATACTCATTGTCGCTGATAAGATGGAATTTTCTTCAAACAGATGCTTATTCCAAGAGAACATTGAATTCCTCTTATCTCCAAATTGGATATGCCCTCCATAGTCGAAATAGTCTAGAATTCGCTTTTGTAGTTTTCTCTAGGAAGAAACATTCAAAGTTTCAATGGAATTTTGTTTTTAACATGATAGACATCCAAATTTTTTCATCTGAAAAAGGTATTCGGAATCTTCCACTTAGTGTTTTCCTCTTTTTAATTTTCTAAACTCCTTACATTAATTCTTTTCAAATGTTTCTTGTATGAATTTGTAGAGGCAAAATAAATGCTCAATTATATCCACTCCTCCTGTCAATATCTATTTACTAATAATAGTACGGCCAATGTGCCAAAAGGTTTTGGTCCTACAACCATATTGAAAAGCACTATAAGAAACAGCTTTTCATAAAAAAAACTTGTAACTCTTCGCCGCCTGCCAACCGAAGCCAACTAGCGAGCATTTGGTCAGTTTGTCTGCTAAAGCGTCTCGCTATCACCGAGCTCATCGATAATGTATTTATTTAACACACGTTCTTCAACGATATATGCATATATTATCTTAGAAACAATTCTCCTAAAGTCGTTGTTGCTTTCGAAAGTCAAGTCAAAGATGAATTACCTTAATTTCTATAAGCCTGATATTACCCAATCCTATAAGATATGCATAGACACAACCATTCCTGCTGAAAACGAAAATAGTGAAAATTTATGCCAAGAAACGTTTTAATTCTTTCTCACAGACATTTCGTTCATTAACGTTCCGATAAGTTGCGGAATCCCAAATCTTTCCCTTCATAGTTTCTTCCCCCTCCCTCTCCCTGTTTAGTCCCGGTTCGAGACTGGACATCTTTCCGAGCGGACGACTTATAGATTCCTGAAGAACCGGCCTCTTGGAAGAAGGGAATGAGGTCGATTCCGTGCGTCGCCCGAACAGCGGAGAGGATGAGATCTTTGATTCGGGGACATTCGAGATGTCGTATTCCTCCTCTTTCTTCCCAGTGAGAAAACGAACGGCATCACTCACGCCAGTGATTTGGGTCCGTAAGATGCCCTTCCGTGTCCCACGAAGGGTCATACCTTTTCGGGTCCCACAACATCTCCTCCCTCCGTTCTTCGCCCTCTCAGCCCCCAACCCCATCAATCTCTCTCATTCCACACTCATTCGCCCTCTTCTTGCCGCCGCTATCTGCCATCCGCAGATATATCCCGAGAATCCCTTCTACATATCTTAAGGCACGCTATCTCTGGAGATCTTTCATATAGGTCTCAGATGGACTTGCAGTATAAGGAGACTTTGGGTTTATTTTGAATTCAGCTCGATGTTTAGGGTTTTTGATTTCTGGTCGGCAGCGTGCCTTCTTTTTGCTTCCGTATCGCGTTTCGAATTCGGCGAATCGCCCCTTTATTGTTACTTATTTTTGGTAAAAATATATTCGGAAAAGTTGCGTGAATACCAAGCATTCATGTGGAGCATTCGTTCCTTATCTGCGGATGGTCTTTCGGAGAAAATAGAAGACAGCGGTATTATATCTCTCACCGATCTTTCGTGGCCATTATTTATTTAATAAAACTTGGTGAAGTCATTACGGAATTGGTTTTGACGGAATTTATCTGTGGGTGGTAAAAGGCTGGTATTTACATATTTTGTCTTGATACTTTAAATTACAAAATGGTGTGTATCACTCGAGATTAATTTTTATTACACCTTAGGAAATGATTATCCTCACTAAATGGGAGATAATATGTATCCTTCAAATGTCTTGTAGGGTTTTATTATATGATTGGCTATTTTTCGAGGGAAATAAAATATAGAAAGGAAGATTCTTATCTTCGACCCCTATCTGAGAAACTAATAATTATCGAACAAAAAATAACTATTCAACGTAAACGTTGGAATAGCACAAAAATTACTATGAGCGATCATCTGGTGGGTCACATCTTGTCTTCCCTGATACACATCAATTGTTAAAATATATTAAAAGGTTCTGTGGAATAATCTTTCGACATGTAATAAGATATTTTAGAAAATTCTGATGTTAGAGCATATGGAAATTTAGTTGATGTCTTCAGGCATACTTACTTATATTATCAGATCTTCTATTTTATGAAGATTTGTACTTTGGGGCTGTTTTCACCTATTTTTCCTTACATTCATCACCGGCATGTTCGTCCTCTAAAGTAAATAGGCTTCACCTCATAAAATTTCCACCAAAAGTCAATAATTTTAAATTGTTTCCGTGAAATAATCTGCGGCTGCCTTATTTCGATTATCCGAACGTCAGGCGACTAGAAAGCCGGAAAAATTGGGTTAATCGAGAGGAGAGACTAAACTTCCGAACCAACGATAACTCAAAATCCAGCCAAAATCGCAGCGAGGCGTGAATTCGAGGGAGGCGATAACTCTGTACTCATGAATCGACAGGCGCGCTTAGCAAAAGTGAAGCAAAGGGGACGATCATCTAAATTCCAGGAACGACAAGTGCGCTTTAAAATCCGAGTCTGCTCGATCACTATAAGCACGCTCACGCACACACGTTTGCGCTTACACACTCTCACGGGTGGCCGAACGAGGAAGGAGCGCTTTTCGGAATGGTGGCGAAATTGAGATAGAATGGGATCAGGGGAGGATTCCTGGGGGTGGTAATGGGGCGGGGGGTGGGGGTTGGCGAAGGGCAAAGAGGAAAAGGGGTGGGGAAGGACAAGGGAGGGGGTAAGAAGGGTGTCGCATGGGGGCCGAAGCTTCCTTTCATAGCGATATGCTACCCCGCTATCTGTAGATTGTCAGTCCCTTCACATTTGACCCGCAGCTCCTCTTATCAGGAGCCGACAGTGGTGGCGGGCTGCGGTGTTGGAGGAGGAGGAAGTGGGGGCGGGAGATAGAGAGGCCCCCTCCCGTCCTTCTCCTCCCAGACCTCCATTCCCGAATTTCTCCTTTCCTCTAATATGTCCTTCTCGTTATCCATCCTCTCATTCCCCTACTCCCTCCTCTTAGTAATGTGTACTTGCTCCCCATTTCCTGCTTCTCCAGCCCTATCATCTACGTTTCCTTTCGCCGGTCGTAATTCCTCCGATCCCAAAGCCCGCCTTACCTTTTTAGGCCCGTTGTTTCCTGCTTTAACTCAGTGTTTTCGTTTTTCAAACTGTTGCCCACGCGCCTTAATCCTCCCATTGTACGGTGGCACGAGCCGATGCGAAGTACCTTTACGGAAGCGGATAACCTCGGGTGGCTTATCGGCCTAGTGCCCAGGTTCGATTTAAATGAATGTTCATTATAAGTTGGGAACTTGTAAAGGTTGCATGTTTTGAGAGTTTGAAAGCAAGTTTAGCTTATAAGGGACAAGGTCATAACTTTTGTAAAATTAAATGAAAGTCGACCCAGCGATACAAGAACTCCGATATGGCAGCAATGGATTTTGTTAATCAAGCATAGTAATCACAGTTGACGTTTTGATTGAAATGCTAGGTAAATGGCTTTGTAAACTAAGAGTTCATAATAGATCGAAACTAATAGAAAATTGTACGTCGCGAAATGGGAAGTTTTATAACTGTTTTTTGATTTTAGATTTTTAATTTCCATTCTCAGTTGCTCGTTTGTAGTCTATCAGTTTATTCAAGTCAGCGTCTTGAAGTTTTCTTTCGAACAATGAAAAATCTTCCCTTTGGCAGCTAAGCATCCGATTTTTTATCAAATCTTGAGAAGTGACGTTGCTGTCTTGATTTCCTATGGTTCATTCTCACTCTGGTGTGAGAAGGGAATTTCCGCTATATTTACCCGCGTTGCGCAAGAGGGCAATTCCCACCAATTGCTTTTGCGTTCACATCTTTAAAGTGTTTCCTGATGCCTTGCCTTGGTTATTATCATTCATGAACTGTGGCCTAGTGAGATTGAAAAGTAGGTGAAGTCGATCTTTTTCGTATGCATATTACTCTGGAACGAAGTAATGATTGATATCATTTCGTTAAAAAATAGCTTATCTTTCCATACATGGAGGAGATATTAATCAATCGACTTTTCTTAGAAGAAGTGGACTCTTTAGAGATCTCTTTGTCAGATCTGAATTTTTGTAAAATTCATTACAGAGAACTGTGTATTATATACTGTGTATCATATCATACATTCCCATCTTTCGTAACTTTGCCAAGCCCTGTAGTAAATTTGCTTGATCTTTGCCAGATTAAAGATGCCTCCTAAAATACCTGTCTTTCCGAAATTATCAGTGAAGTATATATAAATTATATTTCTTATGTGAATCTAAATCAGAGAAGAGCAGTAAATTTCCAGGCCCGATAGTGAAATTGTTTGGTAAATGATAAATGTGGTCCTTTCCAAATAACGTAAAAGAGTAATCGGCTTACGTATCAAATTCATTATCTCTGTTTGTAAAATCCAACTAATCTTTATTGGTACGTAAATCCCTATTATATCATTCTGTTTTACTGTTTTATTATGATTTTAGAAAATACCGCTCGCGTGCTAATATCCATTCTAAACGGAGTTAACGGAAATATTTTCCGTACCGGTGGATCGCGATGGAAGTCGGGGAACGGTTTTTGCCAAAAAATGAATTTTCTATCTATATGCGATCTTTATTCTTCTTGGTTTAAAAATCTATCTTTGTTTCTTTATCATCTCTTATGGGTCATTAGTATTCACTAAAAATTCAGTTATTTCCTTAGATATATTGAAAGAATCGTTGTACGGAAATTTTATTAATTTCTGTAAATTATAATATTTCGGTCTCGTTATTCGTTTTACTCTTCTTAAGTTATATCTTAATCACTTCCCTTTAGCTTATTTTGCATATAATTTTTCAGCATCGACAGTGATTTAATTGCAAACAGTTTCTTATCATTCATCTTGTTTACAATAATTTAAATGAATCTATGAAATCTCTATTCTTCGAATCTCCTTGAACTGTTTACTGGATTCGTCGTTGAGGGCGACCAATTGGAACGCTTTTACGCCGATGATGGTGAGATAACTGTTGTCTGTATCGAACGATGATCATACATTCCCTCATCTGACCAAAGGACGTCTAGAATGTTTCCGTTATCAAGGGATCACTTTCTCAGTACTCTGTCTGTGCAAAACAAGTTCTAAAAAAATTCCATTAGACAAGAGGGTTTGCTCTTATCACATCGGTGTTTTGCTATGGAATAAAATCACTTGAAATGTGCGAAGTGCTGTGGTTAAACAGATTTAGAAATTTAAAAAATAATTATCGCAATGTTCAGTTCCATTCAGTTTCTCCATTTTCACGTAGATCACTAATATCTATTCATGCTTAGTTTAAATTGGATCAAAAATTTTGCAACAATTTTTCGTAATTTTCATAAATATAAGATGAGATTTTGAAATCTATTCTCTAACAAATAATTTTAATTCAGTTTCAATCTCATCGATGATAATATATTAGAAAATCAGATCTACTTTGCTCATTAATAATTGAATATGAAATTTTATTGGTAAGTCTTACCTATTTAGACAGATTTTCTTTTCTCCATCATGGATAATCACAGTTATGCGGAAGAATCTCATCAAAATGAGTGTGCAAAACCAATGCAAGGGTTATTCATTTAGGTTTCTCTGGAGTAATCTCGTCTTATTCACGTTGTAATTAATAATAAATCTTAGCCGGAGGAAATGCTGTTAAGTTTATCTAGGAGGTATGCTCTCTATTCAGCCTTGTATCCACTTTATAGCGCTTTACTTATTGCAATAACATTTGCTTGGTTCAGGCTAACCCAAAGCTGAATGGGATGAGTTGAAATGACCGTCTTCGAGGAAATTTTTAAATAATATTAACAACTTACAGAGCCGTACCTTCCATAGATTAACGCGTTCGGAAAAGTAATTCGACATGCCCTTGTGACGAGTGAGTTTTTATTTGAAACTAATCGTATCCAGGGCTTTCAAGAATTTCCGTCTACCAGAATAGCACCCTCTTACTCTTAATTTCTAGCGCCATAATTTCAGGTTAAATCTAACAAAGGTACTATTTCTACGGAAATTGAATTTCATACGAAAATTCCCTATCAGTTGATTGGATGACTATGATTTGCATTGTTCTCTTTTTGTGAAGCTCCCGAAATCTCCTTTTCGTCCCAACATACTTTTTTTAAGACCTCGTCCGAAAGAATTTTGGGGTGATTGTCCGAATCAGTTAACCAATAATAAGTGGATTATAAACTCATCACTAGCAATCTCGTGACCTCTTGAACCGGACTCACCCTCTCAATCTAACTGCTTTCGCTATCTCCATTACCCTAAATGGCGATCTGCGGCGAGCCTTTAGCATCAAGAGACACCACTACTGTGAGCTCAAGCCAAGATTGTCTGTGAGTCAACGTGGTTCATTGGCGTGGTTCATTAGCGTTAAGACATTTAACGCTAAGGAAAATTTCCGTAGTAAAAGTTTACGTCAAAACACAAAATGTTTAGGTTGTATTTCTGAATTCCCGTTGATGAAGTCTATATTGTCAGTTAATTCTTTGAAGAAATACTTGTAGAGATTCCATGCATGCGTATTCAAATTCGACTTTCTTCCGTTTATCCTCTTCTCTACTTCTTCTAAGGTTGAGATTTGGTCGATAAGAGAAGAAAGTTATTATTTTAAGTTTTTTTTATTGCTCAATTTAAAAATAGAAGAAATGTAAGATAGATAAAAAACTTTTCTTTCGAAAAAGTAATTACAAAATAGCTTACCATGTTTGTATAACTTAGGTAATACTTGTTTGCCTGAAATTTTCATTCAATATAAATACAATATATGAGGTAAAGTTGTAAACCTTTCTGGTTGGCAGTAATTCTTTACTTTCGATTTTCAGAATTTCCCCGCTAGTTTTATTATTATGTACTATTTATTCATTTAAGGTGTTCAGAAAAGGGATGTGTTTTAAAGTTTCATAAGTATTGCCCTAAATTAACGGCAACCCGCTCACGTACACTCATGTAGGTAATTACACCTCATTTCCCTTGGAGGGCCTTCGGCATTACATAAAGGAACAGGATACGAAATCTTTCCTACATAATGATGCCAGCACGTCATTCTCAGTACTTCGTAGACAAAGAAAATAAACTATTTTGGCTCTTTCTCCAAAAATAAATCGGTTTCTGCATCCATGAAGGGATGGTGAATTTAAATGAATTTCGCCACCATAATTCCGACTTAAGAAAACAGATGCTATAATTTTCGTGTGATTTCTTGGGATGTAGAACATATTTAACAAATTAATATGATTGTTTCATCAATTTAAAGTCCTAAGGATATGTCTCCGTTATATTCCGTTATCTGCACGCCAGATTCCTCTGAAAGATGACCCTCGATTAGCTATCAGATCGATTTCTTCCTATTTAAGTCTCATGCGTCACGAACGACTTATTTATTGAGAATCCGAAAGTAAATCTCGCGTTATAAAATTGTGCCTCCATCCAGATATTGATTACTGCGTATTCATCACATGGGGTGAAAAGATCAATCGAATAAGATTGAAGAACTCAGACTTAGGACCTACGTGTTTTCGTGTTTGTTTTTTCTTGCATCGATAAGACTTGTCGATAGGTCAGGCAGTGTAAGGTTCACTGATAGTAAGAGTTGCCTAGTCTAAGATATACTAGCTTAGTTTCAAGAAATACCTTAGATTAACATCAATGAAATTTTGTTATCAACAGAATGGATCATTGGTAAATACGACGGCAATTGTAATGTATTTTTCTTCTTCCTTTGCTTAGTGTTACGTTCATAAGGTACGAAGAAAACTTTCATGTTATGAGAAACTTCCCAGATCCTTGTTGTTTGGCCTCTTTTACATAGCTTCAGCTTTATACCGACAAAATTTAATATACTGTGATAATATGAAATTGAAGTTTATAAGTAGATAGTTGTTTGTTAAACGTTCGTGGTTTAAATAAAATGCAAATTGATGAATTCGGAATGAAAGAGTCAACTTTTTTATAAAAATAAATTTACCAAAAGTACTAGCAATATATAAGAATAAGTTACGAGTTGACATAATCAATAAAGCATCTATGTTTCTGCATTATCCAAAATCCAATGTTTGATTCTCTTTTTTATTGCTACATTTCAAAGAAGTAGATCTTGTTTAGTTTTAATCATAGGTATCTTGAAAGGAAGTTCAGTACTTGCTATATGAAACTTAAGTTTTGAACACTTCTATCATATATCACCATATTTATTTCTCATCTATCACCATAATTATTTCTCATCTATCACCATAGTTATTATAGTTATTAGAGTTATTACGTTTTTCCTTTCATATGAAATTAAATAAGGTAAAGTATATCACGGTACCTATCTTAATTTGAAAGAGCTTAGTTTTTAATTTCATATTGATGCTTCAGGAAAGTAATGAAAGAACTACAGCATTCTCCTCTGTGAATTTTACGAATTTATATAATTTATAAATTTACTTTTTGTATCTAATAGAAAAAATTTCTTTACACTACTCGTAAATTTTTATCAAATTTTCATAAAATGGTCAATTTTTAACTATGATTCGTCTGAAAGAAACCTTTATAAAAAATATACAACTAATTTAGCTTCTGCTTGATGAATATAATTTCTGAGAATGCGAATTGTACACTCCATGATTAATATATAGTATGAGGCCTTTTCAAATGATTATCAATATATTTCAGAATCATTTCCTAAAAGTTACTAAATAAAAGAGAGACATAGCGTTGTAACGGAAACTCTTACATAATTCTTAGGGTAGTAGCTCCTTAGCCATAGCCATTGATACGAAACTTTACGTAACCGAATTGATAAGATACGAATAGTGTATTACTCCTATGCGGAAGTATTTTATCTCACTCTTGTCGATATTCGTGGAGAATATATTGTAATATTTTTAAGGACAGTTGGGCAACATTACCGATAAACAACTTCAATTTTTAAATGAAAAAGAAAAACTAAAAAATTATGAAAATAAAGGGTAAACACTGCTGATAAATGATAATTTTGTCTATTATAATTTTAAAAGTTCCATCGTTAGACATGTTATCTGCATATTTACACACAAACTGGTTATTTTTAAACGAAGGGATAATTGATATTGGATTTAACAAGCAAAGAAACACGGATCAAAAAAGTTACTTAAGATTGATAGTTGAGGTGTACATTTAAATATACGATTTTTTATTTTTTAAACCGTGTATTTGCTAAGACTGCAATAGTAATTCTAGAGGAACTGTAATGAATTTAAAATGGGAAGCAATCGAATGGAATTTCTGGTTTTATGTGCGAGAGATTTAAATATTTTGGGAGAGTAAAATGAGATATTTTTGAAGCAGTCCAGGACTCAAGAAGTCATCTGAGACCGTTGGGTATTGTAAAAGTATTTTGCTAGCTTCTTAATGAAACTTTTGCCTTAATTCTATTATCATGGATTTAAAGATGGCGTTAGTTTCAGCAACATTGATGTACACGAATTCCTTAGTGGCGATTCATCTGTAAAGGTATGAAAGGGATTATAGGAGGTGCAGATATATTCGGAGATTTGCCAGAAGGGTGAGAAGTTGGCAGGCAGAGAACAATTATAATAAAGGAGTACGAAATGGAAGCTATCTTAAGGAGGCAACGTGATACGCATTGAGAGTTCGTGAGAATGAAGGAGGAATGAGGAGCCGTAGGGAGGGAAGAGTGGAAAAAGAGTCCAAGATAGGCTTCTGGGGATAGGACGAGACTGTTTCCCGATAACGTCACGGAAAACCGCGAGGCGTTGAGCAGAACAATGGCCTCCCGCTATTGAAAGCTCCCGTGAATGGACGCGAGAAGCTGAGTTGGTGGCTGGCGGGGATGAGGCGGAGAAACTCAAAACACGTCGCCATTCCCTAAAGTTTAAGATGGCCTTTCTTCTCCTTCTCCTATCTCCTCATCTATCCGTGACATCTTTATTTGAAATACGTCATCTTGGAGCGTACTTCGCCTGGGGCTGGAAACGATCGCTTGCAGCAACAGCAGAGAGTCGTAATGTTGGAGGCTTTTCTTCAACTTCCTGCTTTACTCCTTTTTTATTTTTTGGAGAAGAAGGTGGCGCTTAAAAGTCTGAGGCGGGCAAGGAGATGTCGGGTGCGCGATGGAGGTGGTATCGCAGCAGTAGCTAATCCCTTTTCGGTAGATTGGGAGGGTTCTATTACTGGATACCTATGCTCCGTAGGTTTTCGGAGCCCAAGCGGCTTGGCTATCCGAGATAACGGACTTAGTCGGAATAGTGATAGATAGAAGTGAGAGGATGTGCGGGGGTGAAGATTCGGAAGGTGGAGAGAGGAAGGATTTCGTCTTCTCGGATAAGGGATTAGATGGAGTTTCGCGGGCTTGTTTAGATGGGAGGATTTCGCGAGAGTGGAAGATGTGGGTATTTTAACCCGAGAAAGTTCGGAGGAAAAGGAAAAAACAAGTTTCTGCGACGCTGGACGGGGCGAAATGTGTTTCAGATGAGAGGGATAAGATATGGGCCTCTCTCTGGCTAAAGATGAAGAAGTTGTGCAATTGTAATAGGGGCGTATTATATCGTCCGCTCTGATTAAGCGGGTCGTGTTTTGAAACTATCCGCGATAGATATCGAGGTTTGGCATTTTAAAAATCAGAAGAAACTGACTTTCAGGATCTCGAGATTACGTTCTTTTAAGGGATTTCGTTTGAAATTACCCAACCTTTGCGTGAGACATCTCATTCGCTATCTTCCCTGAACAGCTGTTACGAAAATAAATTATGATTGTTGATACTTTATTTTTTAAATGAGATTTTACGTAAGAAATATCTCAGCTTAATTTATCACGATTGAAAAAAATTGAACTATTACGAAAAATCTGCCATTATTAGAATCTGATCGTTTCAATTTCTATTATTATTAACCTAAGATCTTTTTGTAACATGGTATTTCGATAGACTGTATGAATTTATGTTTTATTATCAGGCATCATCGGTTGATCTTGATTTTCTCCCACGAATTACTCTGCGAAAACGGTATTCAAATTTTTAAAATTAGGTGAAAATAAACTTTTAGTGGCGATTTTCCCCATCAAACAGTGAATAATTTGTAGACTTAGCGTTTAGTGTAGAAAAGTGCAAGATAAACTCGAGCGTGTGGCTGTGTCCTTTAGACCTCCTTCTCTCACTCCTCTCCTTATTTAGTGTAATTTTTTTTCGTAAACAAGTAAATCACTGTCTGGTTAAGACAAGGATTTACTTGTTTATGAAACATTTTTTTATCATATAGTAGGAATGTTCTGAGGCTCAGAACTTTTCTCCCTTCATGATTCGTTGGATAATTTTGAAAAAATCCGTAGATTATTCAACGTAATGTTTGATTTTACATATTAAGCAATAAGGTTGAATTTCATTACAATTAAACAACTTAAAAGTTTATTCCATTCTTATGTATAAACTTTTTAAATGTATGAATAAATTTTCCCATGAGCGCAAACTATAGAGATTATGAGAGCAGTCAGATTCTTTATACTTGGCATCAAATGTTTCAGAATTCTTTCCGATATAATGCTTTAAATGAGAATAATTAGTTTTGTAGTTCATGAATTAAAAAGATGAATACTTAAACACCTTTTATCATTTTGGCAAATGTTTGTATTTCTAGCTCGCTAAGATCGATAGATCGAGATAAAATGAGCGCATAACATAACCAATTCAAAATAAGTCCGATTGGAGAGTACGAGGTAATCCACGGCTTTCAATCTACCGCACGTTTTGTATCGCTTTGTTCTCCCATGGATAACGGGTTTGCTCTTAGCAGCGACCTCTCTGTCCGCATCCGGACGAGGTGTCAGTAAATTTCAGCAGTGGGAGAGGAAGTGGAGACCCAGACGGTGAATATAAAAGACGGGCGGAAGAGAAAGGAGTGAATTCGCAAGTTCTATGCTCCGAAATTTGTTCTCCAGAGTGAATCTTTCTTTTCGAGGTTTTTTCGGGACGTAATACGCGGAGGACGGATAGAAAGGGAAATACGAAGGGCGTTCAAAAAGTTCCTGGAAGAAGTTATTGTCGTGTGCCAAAAGCTATTATTAAGTCTCACTGTCATGCGATTGCATTATTTTAGAAATTTCATTATTAGAAATTTTTAGCAGTTTTTAAATGCGACATTATCCCTCGATTTTATTTTAGTCTGAAGCCACCGGGCTCCCGAATAGACAAAAGAGTGGCGCGTTCGCTTTTGGTGAAAGTGGTCCCGGGTTCGATTCCCAGTGAAGGCCCATATGTGATAAATGATCCCAGAGGAGATTACAAGCTAGGCTACGATCGCATCAGAGAATTCAGAAGATTCAGAGAAAGTACGTTTTTGAAGGAATGTCAGGTATTATGCGACCTTCTGCCTTGGCAGATCCCACAATAATCGTGAAATAAGAGAAGTAGATGCAAGGACAAACCCCTTTGAAAACTCATTCTTTTCAAAAACAATACGCAATAATCGTAGTAAGCGAAAGAATTGATCGATAGCTCGGTGTTTAAATACACCACGCTGAAAGAAGTAGGATTACAGGGTATCAATGTGATGTTGGTAAATGCAGTGCCTCGCCTAAACAGTGCTGTGAGTATATCGCAACCGGACCATAAGTCACCAAAATACCTCCCTCAGCAAAGTGCGACACTTAATAACCAGGTGCCATGAAAAGGTCTAACAACCGGTCTTGCTAAGCATCCTAGGTGCTGCTCTTGATTAATGAGCCAAGAGTTGTACGGCGCTTCACAAGTTGTATTCTACTGGTCTACCTTCTGCTCCCATTGTATGATTATCTCAATTTTGTCCAACGATTTCCAGCTATTTCATGGAAAGGAAGATAAAAATGGCAAGAACGACCAACACAGGATTATTCAGGAACGATATAAACGAGAATAGAGATTCCATAAAATGGCACTTCTGTAACGTCTTCACTCACTTTCCTCCTCCACTGTCTAACCTGCACGGCACAAATCCATATCTCTTTCCTGTTTCCGTTCCAATTTCTCCAGTTGAGAAAACCTCAAGTGTTTTTTCGTTAAAATTACTTTCTAAATGCGATCTTCATCAAAGACGATGGATCGTTGGGCTTTAAGGAGTTGAAATATTAATTAAGACACAAGAGTGATGATGAAGTTTTCTGGAATAGATGGCGATGATAAGGAGATTTTTCTCACGAGATCGCCTTAATTGAATACGTGGAGACTTTTCATCATGTTTTAATTCTTTATAACATGAAGGACAGGTCCGCTTATGGATAGAGATTTTTATCAGGGATTAACTGGCATTTCAGATCATTTCCTTCTCGAGGTTAATTGGGCGAATCCGAAGTTGTCGCGGTGTATCCCCCTACAGAGGGTTTTAATTAAACTTCTTGTTTGTGTGTTGTGGAGAGGTACGATACATTTAGAAAGATTAAGTAAGAGATATAAAGGAATTCCATGTCGTGGAACATTCTTTGCCACGTTAAGGAGAATATGTTTTTCCCAGGAGGAGAATAAAATATTGTTTAATTGGTATCAACATTTTTAAGTGAAAATAAAAAAATATCTTGTATTCGGCTATTATGAGAAACGTAGCATCGAATTTAGAAAATGTATTGTTTAATTGGTATCAACATTTTTAAGTGAAAATAAAAAAATATCTTGTATTCGGCTATTATGAGAAACGTAGCATCGAATTTAGAAAATGTATTAACTGACAGAGCGATTAATTTAATCTTTCAAACGGATGTTAAATGATAAAACACTCATAGCGGTTGCTTTACTATTAGAAAACCAGTAGAGTATAAAAGGACTGGATTGAGGAGTGAATGCCTACTCCTTAGATTCAGTACATACGGAGAAGAAAATGCAGATAAGATTTAAAGGTTAATTCGGACAGTATGGTTTATAAAGATCTACTCGTAAGTCTAGAAAAATGCACATCGTTATGAGCACTAGGAAATATCAATTATAAACTAAATGCTTATTTTTAGCCTAGTAATCTTTTGTAGGGACTCATAATTGAAACAAATTAAGCGTTTCCCATCACGCTTATATGTCATGGTGACTTTGTAGTGAATCTTATACATAGAGAGCCAGTATCACTCAACAAGCCTATCCATAAATTTCGTTTAATAGGTTAAAGGACATCTTCATGAAATACGCGAAACGGCGGAAAGCAGAGGAACAATAAAAATATCGTAAGAGCAATAAAATCAAAGATAGTTCGTTATCCCATACATCCACTATGGGCCTCGACAAAGTAGGACACGGCGAAAATCCACGTCTGAGGTGAATGAGTTATGAGGAGTGAGCGAAGGCCACTCGCGATAAGTAAAATGGAGACGAAATTTTATCGACGTACGTCCCTCTGATGGACGCTGACTTTCCTCTCATAAAACTCTTCCGAAACTACGAAAATAAAACTGCGAAACTCAGAGAGAATTTTTCTTAGCACAGGTGTATAATTTTGACAGTAAGGATCATTTTTTAGCCTAAGCAATTATGCATGATCGAAGCCTAGTTTCGTAATAAATATTGTCACTCATTTTCTCTTTTTGCTTATAATTTCAGGTTTGACTTAGTAGCATCAAATATTCTCTTAATTTGACGCCGTTTAGGTAGCAATTACTTGTCATAAATTTACTCATCCACTACTCTAGTTAGGAAAATTGGTATCAATTGCTTGAGTACCATTGTTCTTATTTTAGTATTAAACTATGCTGCGTAACTTAGTAATTAGTAAAAGAGCGAAGACCCTCTAAACCCCATTAAATATATTTTCGATTTTAGAAAAATTGGCGGTACAATAAAGATTATTCTTTTAGCTGTGCTCTTTATGAATTGCCTGTACGTGGATTTAGTGAACCTCTATGATAGACTTATTTTTGTAAATCTCTCTTTTGGGTGATGTCATCGGTAATGTTTACGTAGTTAAAACTATTTAACATTCAAATTTTCTACCTGAGACTATCAAGATTAAGGTAAAATATTAAAATAATTGCCAACACGCATTTCCTCATATTAATTCTTCTCTGAATAAAATATTGGTCTTCATTAGTTTATTTCTTTACTTATGCCCTCAGTTTTGCTCCACCTAAATTTCACTTTAGAACAAATATAATGCAGTCTCCATTCGCAACTTGAGGGCATCTAAATGAAAGGGATTGCTGAGGCTTTAGGGTTTTAGTAAAATGTAATTTAAGTAAAATTTTGGTAAAATGAACTGATGTACTATAATAAGTAAAATGAACAACTTCCATCAATATTTTTGTGTCTGTGCCACCTTTTACATTGAACCATTATTTTCACCTTTCTGACTTGCAAATAATTCCAAATATGGTTTAGTGAATTTTAATCCCAGAAAATTACATCTACCGATAAAAGACGTAACACATCGAAAACGTTTTGCTATCGCCAATTAAAGATATTCATTTTTCGGCTCAATGTTAATTTTTCTCGGTAACTCAAAAGTATTTTAATGTTTAAATGCTAGGTATTCATTACGTAGTCCGAAGTGATAGTTGTCGTAAATAATCTTAAAAAGTAGTTAATAATCAACTGATACAAAGTATGTGTCGTCTAATTTTCGTGGTATGTACACGATGGCCCGCATGATTGATAAGGAAGCTGGTACTCCGGTCACAAGGGTTGGATAACCCTTTTATAGAGACTTTTACGCGTTTCTCTCATCTTCTGAAATCCAGGATTTCCACACTATTTAAAGCCTGCACAACCCTGAAATTCGTCTGTAGTCCAGTTCATTTGAGAATGTGTGTGTAAGCGCGCACGAGGGTTAACTTATCTTGGGTGTATAGGAGACCCACCGTGCTGGTGCTCTTCCTACTTCCTTATCGGCGTAACTCGGGCCAGTAGTGGCGATGGGGAAGAAAAAAAGCGGATAGATAGCGTGAAAGGGGTGGATTGCGCGGAAGAACGCACTTCTTCGTGTTGACGATCACGTTGGTGAATTACCTCCTAGTGTCTCTTCCCTTCCTTCACCGTGAATAGTTGCACTTGAGACTTTGTGGAAGATAAATGAGCATCACACAGATGGAAGAGATTTAATTCTCAAATAAAATCTTTTACGGTGGAAGAAAGTTTTGTGAATTGTTAATATTAATGCATATTCCTTAGAGCTAAAGATTCAACCTTTAAAATTAATTTCAATTTTTTTTTTTCATAATCTTAGCCCACGGTTTCAATTTTTGTTCAAATTATTTACTTTTCTTAAGTGATTTTAAGCATGATTCTCTCATCTTATTAAAAATAAAAGTATTCTTTCATTGGAAACTACTCATGTTGTATGAAATAAGTGATGATAAAGTTATAAAGATGGAGCATAATCCGCTAGTACTACACCAGTGTACCTGTTATTTTGTCCTCGAAATGTATAATGTTTAACAACATTGAGAGATTAAGATACCGAAATATCCGCTGGTAAATTCCCGGAGTCGATTGGTTGGTATTGTTTACTTGGTTAGAGTAACTAAAGAATGACATTTCATTGAGTTCAGTCTACCGCTTATTGTATGTTATGGTTTGATAATTGATTTACAACTTACGACCCATCTCTATGAAAAGACCATGTCTTACGATACAATGTTAAAAGACAACGCTGAATTATTAAGTTTGAATAAGTTGTGGAAATTTTAACATCCAAGTGTTTATATTCAAACATGAATAACAAGATTTCCTTTTAGATATGAGTTCTTTGCCATCTTTAAAATATTAATTTTACTTTATAATCCAAGCCCTCACTCGAAGAAGTTTATTGAAATATTGTAAGGCACAGATATATACAAATAAACCGTCGAAAGAATAGTGGAATCTTG
The DNA here is from genome assembly GCA_000376725.2 of Ladona fulva. NCBI lineage: Eukaryota > Metazoa > Arthropoda > Insecta > Odonata > Libellulidae > Ladona > Ladona fulva. Next base: position 1,223,332 of record KZ308309.1, read on the forward strand.
TTTTATCTGTAATTTTATGTTATCTTTTGTGTCCCTTAAAGCATCTATAGGTAATAATTTTTATGTGTATGATTTTCTCAATTATTATTATTAGTACATACGTTACAGATGGACTACTAGTCCGGTGGTAACAATACAGCAATATTTTATATTCAATATTTTATTTTATATTTATTTCAATAAGACTTTCCTTGGGGCCCCCCGATAGCCAAGTGGGTTGCGCGTTTGACTTTGATGAGAGGTCCCGGGTTCGATTCCCAGTGGGAGCCCTTATGTACGAAATGACCTAAGCTGTCGATACACTTTTTAATAATACTACTACTAAGAATTTTTTTTCTTGTATGTGAGTGAGTTTTAATTAACTGATATATGAAGAGTGCAAACTTATTGTACGAATGAGGATGTTATAAACCGTAGGGAGAGCAGATAATCATACGCTTAGATGTGTTTTTAAAATGTCGGCAACCATTTTATTTCCATATATCCATCTAATTTTTTATCCATCTCATAATACTAAAACTAGATATCTATTGATAGGACTCAAAACTTACCCTTGGTAGGATTCATTTAATTACTGGATAAACTTTGTCATCGAAGTTTCCATCAGCGTCCTATCGTTGCAATGCACGTGTAAAAGGCAGTCGAGATGGTTTCAATCAAAATACCAGCACGCGAAACGATATCTCGGCCTGAAAAATGTTTCGAAACCTCACGGAGAATAATGCCATTATCTAACTTTACTTTGTAAGGTCCCATTTAAAGGGCAGAAGTTAGCCCACTAGGTATTTATCCTGGTAATTTCTCGCAAAAAATATCGTTTGATGAAAAGTAAATAAGATTAAAACTTTATGGCTCGTGTCCCTTTGTTGTTTGCGGGCGCCATAATGCTCCCTCATTATGGCAGCTATGGTCTGCTTGGTATAGTGATAACATCTGCGGGAATTGATAAGAGAGGGAATATTTCATAAGGGAGAGGGATCGCCGACCACGTTAGGCAAACGGAATCACGGAAATGGCGGTCAACGGATCTACCCGCGGCCATTTTCTTTCGTGGTACCCAAATGTTTATCCATATTTGTTGTCTTTTCTGAGAAATCTCTCGGAAGGACACATAGTTTAACCTGAAACTTCTACTCCTGGTCGTAATGGCCGTTTGTGGCATTTCTTATCGCGTATGCAAAAATTCATAGGTAGAGATAAGATCTCCGAGATTTTGAGGCTTTCAATTTGACTCGAGTGTTTACATAAAATAGCTGCCATATATAGGTGAATTGAAGTACCTACAGCTCGCACATATGGCGGAGTATAATCTTCTATTCTTCTTCTTTTTATCGTTTACTGACCTATGTAACTGTTAACGTTGACCGATGGCTTTTTCAATTACCATGCTAGAAATATTCTCTTCATATCCTACCTTAGCGAAACTGTTTCGGTTCCTTTGTAATTTATCATATAAAAACAATTGTTCAATTAATGCCATGTTCATTTATAGTAAGATATTCCTAGTTTGGTTGCCAGGGAGCCTTAATAAGAATTTCATCAACCAGCGATAGCGATTGCATTGGACCACCTCTCTGTTAAAAGCGTGCAAAATCCTTAAAAGGAAATAAACTCAATATGTGAAGGTGTCACTTTGTGGAAGGCCATAGTAATAAGGAAAAATATATCTCTAGTACACTTCCACAGATTTTGTTGATTTTATTGATCGATAAAATCTGCGGAAGTGTACGAGAGGTATCTTTTCCATAAGAAAAGAATTCCATTCTTATAATAATGTATTTCGTATTTTCATTAATCAATTCATATAGAATATTTGCCTCATCTGCATGTAAAATATGTGTATGCGTTTCAATATCTATTTGCTTTTTACTTCAGGTTTTATGTTTTTAGTAATAACTCCATGTTTAATAACTTTGAATAGATTGGCTATTTTCACCTTAATTCGTGGCCGAATGGCTACTTCAGTTACCCAACAGTTTATCTTTTTACGAGTTGTTTTCTACTTCTCTTTGAAGATCGAATCTATGATTAACCTATCTAATCTGTCCCTTAGAGGTATAATATCATCTTATATATCTAAACATGATCAAATTATTAATTCCACCAACTTCTGGTGTGTGTGTATGTATATGTATGTACACACACATGCATATAAACTTTCTTCGTCCGTTAATGTTGGAAACATTCTCTTCTTTTGATGCATGGGCACCCTTATCTATGAGCTTATTAGCGTGTTAACGAGTCAGCGAGTCACAGCATCCTCTCGAGAGTTTTGATTAGATTAAATATACATAAATTGATAAAACCTCTGACAGTAACTTTTCGCTCTAGTTAATCGTTTGGTAGCACGCATCTTTCCTGTATCAACTGTTTCCGCGTTTTGCATGTACTCGTAAATTATCATGATGTCAAATATTTCAACTCGGTGAAGTTGTTGGTGGTTAGATTCTACCTAATTTCTAATATCATATCGATGGTGAGGACCGCGCTCAATCAGTTTGATCGACATTCTTTTCCGGAACAAAATAATCGATTAACAATTTTATTTTCTCTACCTAACAAATAACTATTAGAACATTATTAAATTAATTTAGCTGACATGTTTCCTATATTTTTCAGTTATCGGCCATTTAATTCCGGGAAATCGCCGTTCATGTCATCAGTCAAAACATCAAAAGTCAGGCAAAACATTTTCTTAAGAGAGGGTCAGTACGCAATGATAATATGGTCAGCATACATTATACTAAGGCCTCCCATATAGTCGTTTGATATGTATTTTCTTGACCAAGTGATCTTGTGATATTTAATTATAAAAATGTACAAAATCGTATCATGGATATTATATATATCACAACTGTAAATTATGAATTCTTACTATACATGCCTTAGGATATAACTTTAATTATTGATTTTTATCGTTAAAATTATTCTGGCATTTTATTGCTTAGTATTCGTAATAATAGGAGGTAAACGAGTTACCCATTTTGATCGAAAGAAGTTTGTGCGTCAACTTTTCTATATCTAACTTTGCAACGAAAGGGGCTCTTGTAATTAGTAGAGAGATGTACGCCTTTTCAGAATTAATTTTTATTTCATTCGACATGTGTATTCGGCTGAACAATGGAACTAATCTGTTCTAGTAGTAGTCAGACATCTCGCAAGGCTTCGTCCTTGAACGGTACTTACACTTTATAAATAAGTACTTGTTCAGGATCGACGGAGGGCAACCCGCGGTTTTGAGGTGGGGATAATAGCGAAGAGGAAGCTGTAAGGCTGGTAAGCGGTATCGGGATTGGTAAAAAGGGAGTGAATGAGGGAGAGGTAGCGATTAAGAGGGAGTTAGGAAATGGTGGAGTAAAGGGAGAAGACCGTTGGCGGGAGTTGATAGCGACATGGAGCGAGAAGAGATAGATCTGGAAAGGAGTGCGTGGGTGGAGGCGATGGGAGGGTCGGGGGAGGAATCGTGATAAGCTGCAGCAGGGAGTGTGCCTGTTGTTGCTGGATAAAGAGAGAACTGGTGGGTGGAGAGGGGGGAAGTGATCTTCCCCTTCGTACCCCATAGGGGCATTCACGAAAATGGAGAAGGTCACAGGGAACGTGGAGAATTCGATATTTTCTTCGCTCGATGCTGACATGTTGTCCTTCTAGAGGTGTACTGTAGAGACTTCTATGATCTGCTGAGTGAGTGAGGGGAGGCCCGCAAATGTTCCACGTTTGGTTCTTTTTGGTAATTTTCGTATTCATTAGGTGGCTATGTCATCAGAAACTTAAATACGCAAGTCGAAAACAAAGAGAAACATATAAATTACCGTAACTATAGTTAGGTAATCATATAAGGTTATTCTTATCGTAAAGATTGAGACTGGATTTCAGTCTGCGAACAGGCTTCAGATATCAAGTATGTCTTAATTTAAATTTTAATAACCTGAATTTATACTGTAACTGAAAAGCTGTTGCTTCTCCTGTGAACTTCAGCATACTAAATCTAGTTAGTTATTAATAACTGAAGTATTAATTATGACCCGCCAAGAATACTATTCTCCTTCAATTAAGTACTTTTATAAACCTCCAGAGGTAATCATTCAATTAGGTTTCAATAAAAAATTCGACATGGTTTCGAAGAAAAACTTATTCTTAGGAGAATTCTACTTGTATTACGTATAACGGTGCTAAATAGAAGTAGTTGTACTTGGAATGATTTCCTATAATTGCGTTTAACGCTTCCTGTATTATTTCAACCACATAAATACTATCACTTAAGCACAACTTAAAGTATTGTATATTTTATCTGGGGGAGAGGAAGTTAGAGAATTATAATCAATATGCTTTGACCACACATCGTGGAAAGACAAAAACCTGACGATGGCCGTTTCTGATCGAAACCGATCATGAAGTAAAAACTTGGTGGAAACTACGGACTTTTTGGTTTTATTTAATAATCATAAATTATTTGTAGATACGATGAAATTCCACAGCAAAGAAGAATAAATGTTCATTTCGGCAGCCTTTGCTCAATCCGTCGGTTTTTATTAGTAGTAAAAAATCATCTGAAAAGGTCTGAACTCTTAGAGCGATATCAGCTACATTGAAACGGTGAAGTCTTAATGGTTGCTAAGTGTTAAAAAGATAGAACTAGCCTGTGAACTGGTTCAAAGCCTTTTTATCCAAGTATGTGATATCTAAGCTATTGGATTAATCGTCAACGGTCAGAGCCTCTGTTTTTGAGTTTAGTTTGAGAATGTGTGTTCTGGAATGTTGAGAAGGGTTCATGGTTAGCAATGATCGGGTTTTCGCTTCTTGGAGTAATCGTTGTCACAGGTGAAGGCTAGCTAACTTATAATTATCACGGGATTGAGCGAGAAATATGCAGCTATAAGCGGAACTGACCGTGCTTTGTTTCCCGCGGGCATTGATGGCAGCGACAACTGGTTTGTAGTAGCGAAAAACAGCTTCGAAGATAAAAGTTATCGCAGTAATTTCTAATGGTTCTTTGTTCTTTTCCCTCACGGTCATGCGTCAATGGATAAAGCACGTGTATTAAGCCACGCTAGTCTTTCGTATTTCCGTGTCCATGAGATGTCATTTCCCTGCATATTTCAACCACAGCCCCGTTTACGTCTAATCATTCATATTTTATCATTTCGCTATTTTATGATTAAAAGGTCATCACTATGTGATTATCCGTTTCATTATGATATCTTGTTTAGGTTATTATATAAATCAATGAAAATAAATCCACGCAAGAACTTCTATCAAGCATTGAGCATAATTGTGGTTTTAATTTTTTAAGCAAAATGACTATGACTTCTTACGTAAATGAGTTTACGTAAGAAGTTCGTTTATCGAGTAATATTGTAAATTATAGTCACACAGGGCCAATGGGATGATAGCCGATATCCTCGAAATTGGAGACCCTGGATAGAACTGCTGGTAACCGCTTCTCACTTCCTATTACTATCACTGGGCCGATTACCATTTTGATACATTTGAACTCTTCTGTTTTGAAAACTGTCGAATACATTGCTTACGTAGTAATTTAACAGGGAAAGATGAAAGTTCGGTATTTGATTGTATATTAGTCTATCAATTCACGGAAACAAAGCAAAATATTCATTTACAGCAGTGTTTCCAAAAAATACAGATTCAGAAACGCCTATCTCATATATTTACAAGCTAATATTTTTGCTGTCCGAGCGTGTTTTGTGTTCGTTATCGGATTTTGAAGACAAATATGCTTTCTTATTCCAAATCTCCAATGTCAACGTGACAGCTTGCTCAGGTGAGCGAAAATCAGTCCTTGCGGGAGTATCAATCAAAATGACACTCACGAAGTTTGATTACTTGCCACTGGTTGATAAGGAAAGGTAGGAGGAGAACGACGACTGTGTCTAAAAATTCCCTAGAATTTGGTTACAATATTGTAAAAGCGTTTATCTTGTTTGGTGTTTTTGCTCTCACACCCAACTGCGTTTAAATAGTTTATATATTATAAATAGTATATATAGTATTTCGTAGTAATTGAAATATTTTTCATGCGAATTGAAAAATTCATTAAATAGGTCTGAACCCATTAAACGAAAGCATAAGATAGGTACTTGGTGTTAGATCCCAATTGGATATTTGATTTATTTATGACAGAATGTACTTAATCGTTACATTTCCAAATGTTATTTTTTAACCTTAACCGACTGGTTTGTGTCCTTATGTTCCAACGTCAAGGTCCAGGGTTCGAGTCCCAGCTAACCGGGATTTTCCGGTTAGGGAATGAATTGTTGTGTTCGTCGTGTTGGGTACCTCATTATAATTGTCCTATGACTGAATTTTTGTGGAGGCATGAAGAAATCAAGTCATCAACATACAGAAAAATAAGTAAAATTTGCCGAAATTGTTTCGATTCGGTTTACCTATTGTAAACCATGGAAGACAGAACTTGAACTCCATTGCGATCGAAAGGAACTATGTCCTTCGGCCGCAACCCTAAACCCTATGTCTTTCCACCCCTAGTTGCAGCGACTTGCGCCGAGGCGTTAAATACCGAATGCTAGTGGGAGGCTGCGGCGGCTGGTTGAGTGAAAAAATATCGACGGAGCAACGACCTATAAGATCTCTTCTACTTCAACTTTTTGAAATCATATCACCCTAATGGGTTTTCGAATCCATCCATTCCTTCAATCTGGCGTCACGGATCCATTCGCTCCCTCCATCCTCCCGTTTTTCTTCTTATCTTTCTCTCTCTCTTCCTTATCCTACTCCCTCTCCGTCTCTTTTTCTCTCTCTCCCTCTCTCTCCAATCTTTCTCGCCTTTCCATCTTGGATGTATATCTCACTCCGAGACCCGTGACTCCTCTCTCATCTGCTTTCCTCCCATTCCACTTTCGACCATGCCTTAATCATTCCTCAAACCCAGGCCTCGCATTCTAAAAGCAGCGACTTATCAGTCAGCCTGTCTGTGGAGAAGGAAGCGCCATAACTTTCGTGAGCCCACTTGTTTTATTTATCTCGAAATTATCCACTCCTCCCTCCACATGCCCTCTTTTCCTCCTTTTCCTCTCTCTGCCACTTCCCGCTTCTCTACATGCGCATTTCCACTTATGATTCGGCAAGTCGTTTTATCCAATTTCTTTTTCCGTATACTATTCTTATGAGTCTATTTCCTCTTACTTGGGGTTTTTGTACGCTTCTTTATATTTTGCTAACCATCAGCACTATCTATCGGTTCTCGAGCGGTTATCGATTTAATACAGTATAGATGTTTTCCTACTTGTATATATATAAATGTAAAACTACCGCAAATGTTTATAAGAAGGGATGGTTACATGATATAAAATCGTCTTAAAACAGCTATCACTGAAAAGTAAGTGACACAAATGAGCAAGCTCAAAACAGCTGGTATCAACTCTGCTAGGATTATAAAATCAATATTTTATACGATTTCATGCCTCCAACCCAGCGTAAACTATACCAAATAAGCTAAATGGTAAATTAATTCGTAGCATAAAGTCATGGCCATTTAGATTAAACCGCAGAAAAGTCTCAAAACAGCGGCACTAGCTCTTGCATTTCTGAGGATCACCGCTGTTGCTTTAATGTTTAATGTTGCTATTTGTGCCACTTAATGTTTTAGGACTTGCTCTGTTGATGTGTACCGGAATTGATAGATATGTTCTCAGCATTAAATGGACATTCTCAATGTGGTACGGGTTGAAGTTATTCAACGGTAGGTGGAAGGGAATGTTGACTTATATGCAGGAATACGAAAGGTTATGTGAGTTAAACTATTAGAATGCTTTGAGAATATGGCACTCATAAGTGGAATTACTGATATCTTTAACACCTCAGATATCCCATGAATTTAATTTTTTAAAAAAATATTTCAGGATTTTACCACAAAATTGTAGTTTATAATAAATGCATTATTGCAGTTCTAAAGTCTGATCAACGATTGTTTAAAGTTAATAACAATGGAATATTCCGATGTCTTCTTCTGTACCTCTTTCATACTACCCAGCTCATTTCTTTGGTGTTTGACACACTTGAATATCTAAACTGATTATTATTTTTACGCCCAACGAGTATTTTGAAATTCTAGCCGAAGTCGAGATTTCCTTTTTAATAGTTTCTGGAAAACGATTTCGAAAACTTTACAATAGATATCGGCGATTACGAAAAGGCAAACGGAAGTCATTTATATCATCGTCCCCTTCCCGTTGACCACTACTTGCGTCACCTCCGTTTTGGAGCTTTCGGTAGCGACCTTGCTTACTACCGGTAACTTAGTATACCAGTATATAAACCGATTTATATAGCACGCGCGGTGAACTATTCGACTTCTAGTGACACACAATCCTTCCTTCATCCTGAGAGTCCGTAATTCTTAGAAACTAAAAGAATTGAGACATTTTCTATTTCAATTCTGGCCTTCTTTCTCTCCTACAACTTCGGCTTTCTCATCTCAATATCCAAGTCTCCTGATCCTTCTCAACCGCCTTTAGTTTTCGCCCATATCCCTATATGGCTATTGTATATAGCGGACCGATAGCTCGGTGCTTTGGGAAGGTATGTATGGTGAGAGACGGGGAAGAGTTTTTGACTCCTACTGTTGCGGGTGGAGGGAGGGAGGATAAGAGAGACGGTTTTAGGGAGAGAAAGATCTCCAGAGCACGACTGATAAGTCCCCCATATTCGTTGTCTGCTACCCCCTTTGCCCTCCTACACCTCTGTCCTTCCTCAGTCTCCCAACGCCTTTCCCTCCCACTGTTTCTCCTTTCTCTTTCCCCTCTTGATTTCTATTTATTGCTACTTTCTTCCTTAAACTATTCTTCTGTGCCTATCCGTCCTTATTTTATCTCCGTGTTTCTTCGCTGAATACGTAGTTTTTGCTTTTATAACTTGTTTCAATACTTCTCTCATTGAAACTTGCAATTTATATACTTTCATATAAAATTTAGTTTATTCCGTAGCCTAAGTCTGAATTGCTGCTTTTCCGTCAGGTTCGCCTTATTAGAGATATTTTGTATCTATGTATCCGTAAATGGATGTGTAAATGAGGAGTCCCTATCGAAGACAACAGTTTACTGATTTTCCTATTAGCAATTCATTCTCAATTTAGATAGATATTTGGAGTAATTGCTATTTCACAAACGATATTTGCAAATAATCACATTATGTATTTTTGATGATTCCATTTAAATATTTAGATCCTGTTTCTATATGTGCTAGTGTAGAGCATTCATATTGTCATTTGACATATGGAAAGTATTAATGGCATTTTATATGAAATGTGTAATAGAAGATGATGGTGATATTCTATATATGTATGACTTCTAACTCCTTATTAAGATTAAGCAAGAAAGATTATTAGATATTAATAAGATTAAGCCAAATATGCATGCGCGTATCGACATAATTTTTCTTGCGTCTTTATTATGTGGCTGGTTGAGTGAAAAAATATCGACGGAGCAACGACCTATAAGATCTCTTCTACTTCAACTTTTTGAAATCATATCACCCTAATGGGTTTTCGAATCCATCCATTCCTTCAATCTGGCGTCACGGATCCATTCGCTCCCTCCATCCTCCCGTTTTTCTTCTTATCTTTCTCTCTCTCTTCCTTATCCTACTCCCTCTCCGTCTCTTTTTCTCTCTCTCCCTCTCTCTCCAATCTTTCNCATAATTTTTCTTGCGTCTTTATTATGTCTTATTCCAGTAAATATTTTCTCTGAATAATATTAGATTTTAATATACGGTAAAAGCTGTCATATCAAAGTTTTTATATTTTTGCTTTTATTTTTCGCAAAACATTCGTCTTTATTTGATAAATGTATCGGGATTCTTTCTGTCAAAGTGTTTGTCATCTTTTTATTATTTATTTATTTTCAATCTGTTTTTTGTTTTCCCTCTTTCCATCTATTACAAGTTTCTTTCTATCGGATGAATTCAGCCCTACGAATTCATAAGAAAAAACCTCTCATCACAGCATCGGTTTCTTTGTTTCAATTATTTCGGATTCCTGTGTTGGTTAGCGCCGTAGTGATCGTCGTAGTTTTATGGCGAAGCTGGCAAATAATAAAATATACGCTGATAGCAAAAGCCAGGGAAGGTAACTTCAGATTCTTGGGATAGATTTCACTAATCGCACAAAAATATTCTCTCTTTCGAAGCTTTCACTCCTCCTCCTTTTACAACTACAAATCTATTTATTGCGTTCTTCACCTGTTTACATAAATTTAGATATGAATCATGGAAATCTAATTACGTGTGGCAGCGGATGGAAATGAAGAGTTTTTGAAGTACCTACTAATTTTTGGAAGATCCAGATGTGACTATCGATCCCAGACATAATTTACTCTTTCATAATTTATCTTTATTTTATATCTTTAGATATTCTGGGAATTCTATAAGTATTAAATGTTTTCTTCTCGAAAAAGGGCTTCATAACCATTCGCACAACAATGAATGGTGCGTAGTATGTATCAAGACATACTGTTTCGGAGTTGGGAGAGTTCGCAATCAAACAATATCCAAAATAATAATTTGCGATGGAAATCTATACTATAATCTTTTTGTGTTATTTAATTAATCAGTATTAATTTATTCCCATTACTTCATTTTTCCTCTGAAGAAATGAAAGGAAAGATTTAAGAGAAGGCAAAGAACCGTGGAACGATTGAGATGGATAACGGTCTCTCTTCCAGAATTATTTAGATCGAATCTTGCCCAAGCCATCGGATATTTTCTATTTTATCATCCTTTAAGGTTAAAATAACTCTTCGTCCAAATATAACCGCCGGACAGTTTCGAGAATGTTATAGGCACAGATTCATAGCTGAAGAGAGGGTAGATGTGAGGAAGAGCGGTCATGGTTTATTATTTATTGTTCTTCCTGCTATCGCTGTGTTCCTGACAGTTCTGAGGCTTTATCTTTCGCTCATTCTTCTTTTTTCATGGAAAACTCTTTTGTTTGTCGGTAGAGATGGGAGGGTTAAGCGGTAGTAGCCGTAGGTAGGAATGCCATGCGAGAGGGGGGGATGTCGAAACGGTGACTTAATGAGGGATTCTCTAACGCGCTCTCCAAAGGCGGTTTTCTCTCTCCCCTCCTCTCGGATGTATGCATCCGTGGGTTTCTCTGATTGATGACGAGCCGCGTTTATCTCCCCGGTGTCTGTTATCTCTCCGTGGCTTTTACGTTTGGTGGGTGGATCGGGTGTCTAAGCTCCAAGGGGATGAGGCCGGGGTAGTATGCGGAGGAGAGGTGGTGGAGGAAGTTTTTTTCCCTCTCTCTTACCCATCGCTCGTGTGTGGCGGAGCTTGAGGTGAGGTTTCGCCGATAGATATGCATTATGTCTCCGAAATGGATGTCGGCGGCCGAGGAATCTTCTGGCCTTGCGCTGGATGGCGGTCGTCCTCGCGTGACGGAGTTAATGCGTAGGTGAGATTACCTTCGCTAATCGATAGGACCTTTTACGTTGTCAGAGGCTTTCTTGGAAGGGTTTTTGTGCCGATAAGATTCGATAGTTTTATCCCAAACGTAAGAAAGGGATTTAGATTCGGGGAATTATTGTTTGCCCCGCTTTTTCTTAGAGAAAGAATGACGAAGTTTTTTATGTTCTGTGGACCTCATTTGCTCCATTGTAGACTTAACGGGCCGCAGATTATGTACTTCACTGAATTTTTAATTATTAATAATCCATCAGAAATCGTTCGGTTACTTGCACAATTATAATCAAATTTAAAGTGAGGATTTCACTGTAGATTATAACTAAAATTGTTTATTTATTTTGTTTTAATTTTTTTATTTTATATTTTACTACTAAAATTGTTTTTTTTTCAGTCATCAAATAACTATAGGATGCCTAATGAAAATGTTAGGAGAAAACTTCCTAAATTATGTGACTTTTCTTTACATATCTTATCGTCGCTGTGGATTCATATCTTATTTACCTAAAAATAAAAATAGTTGGTGCGCTCACTATCGAAATCTTAAGGTAATTTGAGAAACTGCGCTATTTCGGCCTTATGCAAGAGTAGATTGTGTAAGGTGGCTGCTTATCATCAACGCTATCGCTCAGTTATATCGCGGAATTAGTATTGTGTGCTCTCTATTGTACAATGCCATACATCACTCATAATTACTGTGACAGCGCCCAGATTGCCTAATGGAGGGTGTATAAGGGATTATATATGGCTACCACGAGGACGATATTTAGGAAAATCCGATAGTTGGTAGTAAACGGTTTTTGTAATTTTTGTTGGAGGTTGTATAACTGTGATATATCATACTCTATTCTTTCAGCAAATAATATGCGATTATCGTTTAGCTGTTAAAATGTCTGGAAAAATCATGATACATCTATATTAATATTTCTTTAATTATTCGAGGAATAGTATTTTCGCATAGTATTGTAGTAGAGAGTGTAATCACAAATAAGGTTAAGCCTTAGTTACAGCGTTGTTACTGACTGGTGGAGAAAGAATGTCCATGAATTATCTATTTCAATAATCAGTTCCTTAACTTTCTCCCGGTATTAACATCTGCCCATTCGAACTGAATTAAGTAAATGGTAAAAAATAATTATTTTCTATTCTCTCAGTGACATTACATTGGCCATTATAGCCACCATATTGGCTAAACGATGGTAGTGATTCAGAACATTTCACATTAGTCATACCTTATTCACGATTGATTTTAGGTTCAGAATTTAAAACTCAATGAAAGATTTAATATATCGAGTAATTTACGGTTTTTGAAAAGCGAGAAAATCATTATAAATTTACCGAATTGAGTTAGATTCATGACTGCTAGTTCAATTTTACTCCCAGCATTTCTTATTGGCGCTCGCTGTTAACTCAAAAGGGTCTCGGAAAGTTTAAAGTCGCTGAGTAGCTACCTGTTGAGCGTAGCAGGAATGTCATGCATTGAACTTTCGACTGATGAAACCATCTTTCGTGGTTGAAAGTCATTGACATAAGTTTAGAGAATACCTGGAACTAGGACTTCGATCGCATTTTATGATTGTATTAGCAGTATTTAAAGCAAAATAACATTTGAATTTCTAATTACAATTATCCGGCTCTTCAATCTTAAGATATATATTACCACCCACTCTTTCAGGGCAGTTTTTTTTTTAGCTTAGCCATCTGAAGTATTATTTTAATTTTTTATTAGTCTGTATTTCATCTAGTAATTATTATCAGTAAGTCGTTATCGATGTATTATTTTTTTCTTACGCACATCCCCGATTCAAACCATCAATTATCACAGACTGAATTTTTCCTCAAAGGGCGTTGAACATTGACCATTCCCTTCCTGATGACAGGGATCACCCATGATGCAACTAATTCGATCTCAACAGTATGCGATGTGGGAAATCCAAACTTTCTCCGCCGCAAGTGATGAAAGTGAAACATTGTATCATCATCGGCCCGCCCCATCAATCACCCCTCTATATCCACTCGCAATCGCCGCCAAATCTTCCAAGTCTGTCACAAAAGACTTCTGTCGTCCCTCACAAAGGGCGCCAAAGGAGAGGATTGGGAAGAGGAGAGAGAGACTGGGAGAGATAGGGAAAGAACACGGGCAGAGTCGCAAGAACGAAACAAAAGGATAGTCAGATATAGCGTTCATGGATGTGGGTGTGCGGGGGTGGGGTGGCCCTCGCATTTGGGACAGGAGGTGGCGGAGAGGGAGAGGGGGAGGTGTCCCGTTCGGCCTCAGAAATGCTAATCTTATCTGCGTACCCTTCCATCGAGGATCCACTTCCTTCCTCCCCTACCGAACGACTACCTCCCCTTCCTCCATTTCTTCCTCCCGCAAATACCCCACATCCATCCACTCCCCTCACTCAGCCCGTATCCCTGCGCTCTCTCTGCCCTAATCTTTCTGTGGCATGCGTACAATTCAACGTGGAGTCGGGCATGTGTCGACCTGACAACCTGGCTTTAGTAATGCGAAACTCATATAAATGACCCTCGATAACGACGCTCTGTTGGAGCCGCCATTGTGGAGATTTTTTCACCCCTCCCTCCCCCTCCGCTCTCTCCCTACCTCTCGCATCCTTTCGCCTACATTTGCGTCATAGTGAAATTATAATGGACACTGTAATATCTCGGGTGGGAACTTGTGTGTGAGGCTGGAATTATTAACTCTTCGCAAAATTCGCAATTCGGGAAAAAATAATTCGTCCTCCCGTCCTCTTCCACCCTCCTCTCTCTCCGAATTTATTCCTTTTTTCTGTATTTTTTCTCGCCACCCTCCGAAAAAATACTGGGTATCGGGATGAATTATGGTACATTGTTTGCTCTGTTTTGCTTCCGGAAGTTATCTAGTGTTTACCCCGGATTTAGATATTATTAATGCAGAATTTTTATGCGGGAGGCTGGTGTTATTTTCATGCACGTGATTTTTAAAATCGAGACCGATTAGCCGCGTGAAATGACGTGAGAGTAGATTCTGTTTTTTCTTGCGGAAACGGATTACTCTTACGAGGCGGGATGGACCCCGGAAAGGGAATCGCTTGATTGATACTCTGCTGACAGTGAACAATCTAATAGACCCCCCCCTGATTTCCCATTATTTGAATGATTTCTTCCTAGTAGATTTTGATCCTTCGAGCCTGAATGTGCATCCCTGAGGAAATGGAATTTTAACTCGAAGCAGGCAGTGATGAAGTCTAGCCGGTGGTCTATGTTTAAGGCGCTGGGGCGTCGCTGCCAAGCCGTGTTTACGGCTATGACGTTGCTTAGGATTTCACTCCTCTGTTTTTTTACCAACACTCGACTTAGACTCCGACCCGATTCCCCGTAAATTAAATTTACAATTTAGATTTTTTTATACGAAGTACCTTATGATATTATTAACAAATCCACGGAAAATTTGATCTTTGGCATCAGATTGTTTTTCATTGATGCATTCAAATCTGTCAAAGGGAGCCGTTTCATTTTATCCAACTCCGACTCCTTACAATCGCTTTCGACTCAGTCTCCACGATTCTACAGCTCTTACAGCAAGGAGAGCAACTCTCCACACTTCATTTTTTTAATATAACTATTGAAAACTATTAAACTATTGATTCTATCGATCATATAGTGCTCCAACGCAATTTACCTGCTATACGCCATGCCATGGTTGCATAAATTTTGCGCTCATATTACATGAGCAATCTTACAGTTTTATCATGACGCTTACTGGGATACTTCGAATTAGCATAGGATCGAGTTCGAATAGCAATTTTCTGGTATATTTCTGTCACTTACAGATTATCCATTTACATTTTCATCTTACTTACAACTTACAGTTATCCATTTTCATTTATATTTCAGACAGGCTTATGGTTAGAAATTTACTGCTGAATTATAACTATTTTAAAACATACCTCTTCTAGAACCGCAGTGGATGTGACTCTGCTGGGTATTTGACTCTCATTCCAACGGACTTTTTTCTTTTATGTTAGAATTCCTTATATTAGAATTTCCTTAGAAAATGAAATTTTAAACGCATCCATTAAAATTGAGAACAATTTTTAATTTTTGTATTCTTATCTCTCAGGGATTTAATTATATTACTTAATTTACGAGCTCAGACTCAATTGTGTAAAAACGCACGGACCTTCGTTTTTCCTGTAGCATGATTGAGTGAATGGAATTACAATTACGTCAGGTGCCTTATCTAACCGCTCGTAGTCCTTGCAGGCCTCGGAGAACACAGAAGCGAATTGTTCGAGATTATCGATTATCAGTAAATTACTGATTTAACATTGGCCATGTATCACTTCAGAGTCTGTGTGGAGCAATGAGTAAAATCTGTGCGATAGTAATGGGAGGGACCGTTGGGAAAATTAAGTATCGAGAGCGAAAGTGTTCGCATCGCTGCTAAAGTTGTTTAGATATTAGCATTTCACTCCATCCGATGCAATCAACGGTTACTACTTCATTTTGGAATTGTTCTCATTGACTGAGATACTTTATATTCCATCTCAAGCGGTGTGGATTTGATTTTCAACTATAGGTACTGCAATTTACGTACCGTTAGCTAAATATTAATGTATTGCTTATTGCCCTAAACTCTCAGCACAATGTGATATTTATTCGAAAAACTGGAGCATTTTTATCTCTTTTCTACTTAAAATATCTCGATGTATTTATTTTCCTCCTGCATTTCCTCGATTTTTTTTTAGTTTACCTTATATTTATTTATCTTGTCTTGAAAGTTATCTTTNTGGAGGCCCGTGTGACAGCCGTAATCCGCTTCGCAGTCGATTAATCCACAATCAGCTCAAATTATCTGTTGTGTCCTGAATTTACCTCCAATTCTAATCTTTAGCATTTAAAAAAATGCTGTGTTAAAGAGACTCCATCATTTTGTGCTATTATTAAACTATTTTCCTATTTTAGCAGGAAACTGGGCAAAAAAGGTACCTATACTTAAGTTTTTTGCATAAAATTTTGACAAGCTCTGTATAGATCTCGAAATCCGAGAAGTGTCGAAAGACAAATGTGTATTCGCGGAGACAGTTCTGAACCAGTTCGGAAATACGGTGCATGCGCAGTTAGCGTTTTTAGCGTTCCCATGGCGAGAGAAATCTTCTAGCGCACGCGCCGCAGTTCCGAACTGGTTCAGAACTGTCTCCGATGTAGACAATTGTGATAGATGACCGCACAACCAAATTCTTTTCTTCACCAGACTCTGCATTGCATTTCAATATTTGTGTGTAATATAAGGACGAATACCTAAGAAACTCGAATTCATCATGAGAATAGACCATCAGAAATTTTTCTTTGCGTTAATTAGGCCTCACCTTGATTATTCATATAGAGTATGACTACCGAAAAGTGTTGTATTCGGGAACTAGAAAAGGTACTGCGGAACTCGTTATGATTTGTGAAATGTTCTTACTACAAATGAGACAACGTTATTCAGATCCTTCAGGACTTAGAATAGGATTCTCTAGAAGATTAAAGATACTATTTACTCAGTGGGTGCAGAGAAAGTTCGTTCTTAGAAGACTGAACCGATATTATGCTTCCTGTTACATAGCCCGTTCTTATAGTGCGAAAAATTTCAGAGAAATAGTTGTTAGAAATAGAAATAATAGTTAGTTGATAGAAATCTTTTTTTCGCTAACTATATGCGAAAGTAATCGACTTAGGAAGTAAAGTGCATGGTGCATGCACCCCCTGCCATATGCAGAAAGGTGGATTGCAGCTAGGAGATGTAGAAACTTCTCCGAAAAATTGGAAATAATTTTTTTTTCTAGGTGTCAAATTTGACAACATGTATCATTTTAACGGGTAAACATATCAATGACTCAAACTACCATGTGAACGAACCATTCCATTTAGAAACTACTCTGCGATATTTTAAGTCGTGTACTGAGAAAAAAAACAATTGTCGACCTTTTAATCAGCTTATTTCCATTCTGCGTGCGTCGATGTGGTTTTTGAAGAGCGGAAAAAGGGGAGACGAGGCAGTGATGGTCTCATTTTCTCATTTTCGAAAACCACAATGATGCAACGTATTTTGTAGCAGTTTGTACCCTTTGCTATTTAAAATGCCATTTTTAGAGATTGCAGATGACGTTTTTTCTGTCGTTGCGTTCTGAAAAAGTTTTATTCACACAATTTTACTAATGGCTGAGTCAATAAAAACCAGTGACTACTTACTTAGAACCTGGATGCAAACAAAGCAATACAATCTGCTGATTGCAAACTGCGACACCTGTTTATGTGCCTGGGATTTGTTTCATTTTATGCCGGAGAATAAGACCTAGTGATAAATTTCTGAAAAATTCATCTTCGGAGCAAAACATGGAAAATTACTCGACTTTCTTCCGTATATATTCTACGGGCATCGTTTACTATTCAGTGATTTTTTCTCCAGATCTAACGACTTTTTGCTTGCTTTGACGACATTCATTCCGTTTCGGTAACATTTAACACGTTACCTAGAATGTTCTGTGGTTTAATCCATCCTCATTTACTCGAAGCATAACACATTTGACTTATTAACAAATCAAATTAGAGCTGTGTTTTGGCTGATAATAGATAGTTCTGATTACTCTTGCCATTTATGCAATATCCCTTATATTTTTTTAGTTTACCTTATATTTATTTATCTTGTCTTGAAAGTTATCTTTACCAAATTTCCAAACAGCTTATATCCGGAAATGGACGATATGTAATTCGAAAACTTTTTTAATTTCTTACTCTTGAATCCAAACCCATTAAAGAATGTATTTATGAATTGTATTCTCTTGCTGCTTTCCTCTACTACATTTCATTCCTTTATTTTCTCTCTTTTCCCTTCCTTTCTTCTCCAACGTTTTCGTGCATAGCTGTTCAAATTATACAATTTTACTCGTATCTCGTTTTGCCACTCATTTCCTTATACATCTCCCCTTTTATTTTCAGCTCTTTCATCTTTTTATGATTTATCTTTTATCACGTCCTCTCACATTATTCCGTTCTATTTTTATCTTCCTCTTCCCTCTCCCTACGCAGCAACCCCATCATCTTTACCTCTCCTCCCCCTTTCTCTCCTATAACCCCGAACGCTGGACGCAGTATCACTTTCCACTAATTGTTGATAAGTCTCCGTAGAACCACTCCGGCCTGTTAATGTGCGTCGGTAGCCGCGGTTGAGGAGGCGATAAAGAAAAAAAGGGATAGAGGGATGTCGGGGGAGATATTTTTTGTTTAGTCGCGGTTTGCGTGTGTGAACACGTGTGGGAAATGGAGAAAACTCCTCCTTCAGCGGAGAGAGACGAGGAACATAAAAGCGTGGAAAAACTGGGCGCCAGGTAGATCCAGGTCCGAGACATTTTATTGCTTGTTTTTATTATTGCTTCTTTCACGACATGTACCTCTTTCTCTCCTTCTATCCTTTTGGCCGAATAAAAGAGACAAATTGAAAAAAGAAGGCGTGGAGATGAGCTAACCTTTGTGCATGCGTGCGCTCGCTTGGGTGGCGGCGTGCTCTCTCTCCCTTGGTTTCCCAAAAAGAACCGCACGTTGAGTACGGCGGATTTTAATGCCGTTAAACTGGGAATGAATAAGTTTCCTCTGCGCTTGTCCTCTTTTCTCACTTCCTACCCATCGAAACGGTCCGAGCTTTTATGTGTGGCGTTGGTTAGATAGGAAGGGGAAAGAGGATTGGGATGTAGATGTCCATCTTGTAATTAACGTGGAATGATGAACGCGCCCGTAAAAGATGGAAGCAGCTAAACGCGTGTATTTTTTTATTGCGGACATGTGTGTAAGAATTGGTGCGCGCTACATCATGCGAGAGCGTGTGTTTGCAAAAGAAGCGGCGAGCCTTTTATTTATGTACGAGTGAACGTTTATGTTTCCAAAAACCGTGCTTTCTCTCTTCTGGTCGTTTTACTACTAGATAAAAACTGTGGTGGGAATCGAGGAGGAAGACCTGCTTGGCTATTTTTCTTCGTAGAAGGCTCTAAAAATTGGTTGTTTGGTGATGCTTGAACTATCTTTTTGACGATAAAAGTAACCCAGCTCTTTTCTTTGAATTTTTTCGTGGATCTATCCGATACTTGTGCAAGATTCTGTTTTCCCTTCTTGATCT
This sequence comes from Ladona fulva, assembly GCA_000376725.2. Taxonomy (NCBI): domain Eukaryota; kingdom Metazoa; phylum Arthropoda; class Insecta; order Odonata; family Libellulidae; genus Ladona; species Ladona fulva. Next base: position 1,242,908 of record KZ308309.1, read on the forward strand.
TCAATAGGAAAAAATTAGCAAAATATTAGCCGTTATAACTGAGGCAGGACGAGATTTTTAAAATGCGATCTTTCTTCTTTACAGCTGCAGTTTAATGAAGTATTGTTATTTAGTTGTCTATACATCCAAAGGTTTTTTTACACTAATTTTTGTGGGTATTATGTTGCCAGAAAGTCCAAAGTATTAAACTTTCAGAATAAAATTTTCGGCTGTGAACCTGTTACATTATTGCACAATTAAGGGAATCGCCTACTCTATCAACGACGAAACCTTCCTCGCTGAATTTTAGAATCCTTCCTCATTAAAAATCATTTCAGGAAATATTATACGATTAATGATAAGAATTTTACATAGCAGGTAAAGAAATACAAAAATTTCCGGTGTTTCTGAAAGTCTCTCGGAGTACATTCTATCGCAAAATCAAATAATCCCTTTCTCTGAATCATATTTTGAATTTATTTATGTAACAGTTAATGATTTTGAATTTCATAATATTTTTGTGGAGATTATAGAAATGATCTTGTCAATGTATCTTACTTTAATAGATAACAACCGCTAAAGGATTTTTGAATCTTAATGACGATCATACAAGATGGAAGAGGAGCCTCAATCTGGCCCAAATGAAGACGATTATTATGTTATTATTATTTTATGTGATACCTAAATCACATTATATATTTTAATTGGGGCAAGTGCCTATTAGCCGTTTATACTTAATGATTTGTTTCAAATGTGATGAAGCAGCATTTATTCTGTGGTCAGAAGACGTAAAGAAAAATGGATCTCTGAAGATAAGACAGTATTTGAAAGATTGATAGGTTCACTTAAGTGCACACCTCCAATGCCTTATGTCTTTCGCTAAAACACACCAAGATCAGACTTAAGAATAGATGTACGAAAATCATTAGCAGCCTTTCCAGGGAATTAATTTTCCTGCATAAATCCAGCCCTTTGCTCTACCTATGAGGGCACACCAACACATTCCATTATAAGAGTAGGCAGTGTCAGTATCTGATATGGTGTTTCACCGTTCCCTTCCCCTCCCCGTTCCTTGATTACATAGATATTTTTATTGTCCACCTTTAACGTCACAAGGCCTTTGTCTGTATTTCCCTATCTCATTCCCCTTATTTAAACTTCTCTGTCCCTACGCTGCCTATCTCACTCCTTCGCTATCCCAGAAGGCGTAATCTTAATGGATGCCAAGGGCTCTTTCATTCCTTCCCAGAGACTCATAGGAGTAGTCCTTGGCGCCTGTAAGCTTCTCCTCGTTCCATTTTCCGTATACTCTCTTGACAGACTGCCTGCTTCTACATCTAATCAGCTCTTTGAGCTCCCATTACTCTTCCTTTCTATAACTAAAGCTCAACGGAGATATCAGAATTTTTAATGGAAGCAATCCTTAATCACAGAGGGACAATACTAAACAAACAAAGCTAGTAAATCTCTTTCTAAAGTTTAGCTTATCATCATACCTTTCTCGGTTTGTTCAATACGAACAGCTTGAATCGAGCAGTTCTTGTAATTCACTCGTAGAATTTTTCTCATCTAATGCAGTATCGTTGTTATATGACGATTCGCTCTAAGATAACGATCCTAGGCAAAAATATTCACAGAATCAAAACACTCCATAGAGAGTATAAACTATTTTTACTAGACCACAGAGAATTCTCTGTGGTCTAGTAAAAATAGTTTATACTCTCTATGCAGTGTTTTGATTCTTTGAATATTAAGAATTACCACAAAGTTAATCCTGATTCTGTGTCGTTTAAAAATATTCACTATTAGTAGTAGTATTTCCGTCACTGACGATATGTTTGTAGTTTTCTATTGATCGTGCGAGTTTACGGAGACTGTAATATTGAAGTTAAAGATCACTCTTAAGTACTTAATGTCATCAACAAACTAGAGATGATCTACGTTAAAAAATTAATTACAGAATATCAACGCAATTTTAGGAGATATCAAGTGTTTCTCAGCTACATTTAACTTTAAATTTTTTTCATACGTTCTCTCATATTACGAATTGAAGACGAGTTTCTGACTTCCTTGGTCCCCGTATCCTCTTAGCCTTAATGTATGTACCTTTATTTCATTACAATAAGAAATAGTCTTAAACTTACAAAGCATTTTATTTTGAAATGTAGATATTTTACCACAATTACACCTAAGTAATTGACAGCAAAGACAGTATCGGCATAGGATTACTTGGGAATTTTGCTATTACACCTGACTTAGAAATTCTTCTATAGCATGACATGATTATATGCTTACTGTTTCCATAACCCATGGAAAAACTTCTTATATCTCCGAGTTTTTTCGCTTACATTTTCTTGGGTCAGATTTTTATTTTCTTTAATTTTTTTTTCGCTCTAGCAATTTTTGCGGAATCACTTCTTCTTTGGTATAAAAACTCACTTGAAGAGAGTTAACTTATTCTTCTTCTGCCAATTTTTCGCGCGTTCTCTCTACACTGCCGCTAATTTTACTCTCGACACTTTCTCGGCGGAAAAGACGCAGAATCTTTGCTCGTTCGTGCGCAACGATTACCGAGCTCCGAGCCTCTCTCGTTCTTTCTCTCCTGCAGTTGCCAAAGCCCAACTTATGCCTTATTCATCAGGCGTCCGTCAGATTTCCCGATCGGGTCAAGCGAATATCGTTAAAAGGGGATTAAAAGGAATCACCCGAGAGCGCTGAATTGTTTTACATTTCACAGGGTTTCATAATCACTTCAGCTTCGATGAATAGAGTTCGCCACTTCTCTTTCGAATGCGGATTCGTTGATAGCACTGATGACGAGGTATTGCGTTACGCCTTGAGTTTGGCATTCATTGCGTCTTTCCTTGAAGATTAACCCCTTCTGTTTCTAATTAAATTGAATTAAATTCAGTGTAAGATAAATGTGTGTACTTAACTCGCTTTTTCAATTTTGCTGTAACTAAATTCCTCATTTCATAGTTGTTGTACCTTGGCCATAACTTACTTTGGGATGTGGTTACGTCATATTAGCAATTGCTTAAATTCAATCATAACTTTCGTCCTACATGCTTCAGGAATATAGATGTTTTATCGGAAAGTACATAATTTTATTTTTCCTGATGCATTATTATATATTATTCAAGGAAGTTAAAGTAATGTTTTACTGGAAATAATATTATTATTAGTTGGTAGTAACTTTTTTGCATATTTTGTGTATATTTGGAGCCCGATTTTCTGCTTCTGATGGCAATGAGTTTGTTTATATTTCTTCATTACTCTCAGTGCCCCATTTCCTTCATGACAGATGATGAGGAGATGTTTCACCGTTGTAGTATCAGCGGTTACCTATATAACCCCTTGATTATGGGTTCCCAGCTTGGAGTGCCCGTACCCGCAGGGTTTAAAGGAAGCTTGCCCAGCGGGTACGATGAAAAGTAGATAAATAAGTAGTGGTAGTTTAGGATAATAATAATGAAAAATTGTTTTCTGAGCAAAATGTTAATTTTTGTAGTAGATTTTCTGTTATCGTCATTAGTAGTAGTATCTGAAGTCGAATTTCATTCATATCAATATTCACTTTTAGGTACAAAATAATTTTTAAAATTCGTGCTCAGAATTCCTTAATTTCCTTCAGAATCCCTCTTGATAATTGATAGATAAGGAATTATGATAATTGGGAGGATGAAATAATGAGTTGAGAGGAAATAATATCTTTAAATAGGTTCACATCGACCATCTTCTTAGGGGGTGGGGAGAGATTCTCATTCTTGTTTCTAGGAAGCAAATTCCTTCGGTTCCAATTATCATCTCACATGCACGGATCCTTTATGAACCACTTCCGTCCTCATGCCTCCCTCTTTTCGAATAGCCCGTACGTTTTCCATCTTCATCTTTCTTATCATTGCACCACTGTTTCCTCGATTACCTATTCTATTGTCTCATTCTCGACCCCGTTTAGGTCCACGTCTCCATCGCAGCCGGCGCACGTCCGCGGGCTCGCACACGCACGCTCTATACCTTTTATATAAATGCATACGTTCCCTATCTCAGTTCATTGTTGGTGGGAGGCTGACCTGCCTCACTCCGTGCGTCGCCATTTCCATTCGATCCGCTTCCTCTCTAAGGCGATTGTCAATGCACAAGGAGATTCAGACGAGGAGAAGTAAATACGTAATTATTTAATCGACGGTGATTTTTTCTTTCTCCAAAGGATTTTCTAGTTAACGCAGCATAGTTTCTTCTCAGAAATGGAATTGAGTGTCGAAACAGATAAAGCAAGCGGAAAGAACTCTGTCGCCGCTATTTAAAAGAGCATGAAGTTGACTAACATCCAAATCATCACTAAGGTGTACTTCTCAGATAGTTTTGATTTTCTTATCCTTATGGAGAGATTAGATTTGAAAAATAACGAAGTCATCGCAAGAGCTGATCTACATTGGAAGAAATAAAAGCTCTTTACTTAACATCACATCAAAACTTATACATGGGAATGTAGGAAACTGCCATCTTTTTTTCCACTTCTATTTTCTTTTTGCTTACATATTATCATATTATTGGATTAGGAACAAATAGTTTTTGCTTATCAGGTGTTTATTTATTTACATCCAGATGAGAAGTGGGAAAAAACATAATACTTGACATAAACATGTAATTTGGATATCAGTTTTTATGCATTCTTGATACATTTTCATTTAAAGTATCTTTCCTCAGGAGCAGGATTCTGTATTTTTAACTTTTTTTATTTTTAAATTGGACTACCTGACCAGGAATTCGTTATTCGGTTCCAAAGCCATTTACTCTCAGAAATTTTGTACATCGAACGTTCTATCGTCATAATTGGAAACAAATTTACAGCTGTTTTGATTTCAGTTTTTTATTTCTACAATTTTATTATTCATCCGGGAATATTCCTACATTGGAAAATAATTCTTGGGAATGAATAGGAAAATCCTACGCCGAAAATCGACGGCCTTCGCTGGAGACACGTTCTCGCAGTCTCAAAGCGCTCGTAAGAATGTAGTCTCCAATATGATCTTCGATCTGTGATCCCCGATAGCTTGACGTAAAAAATATACAGCGTTCCTCGATGGGAAATCGGTACTTTTGGTCTCAAATCCGGGTCATACAATCCGCACACTTCTGTTTTATCGATGCCTATCCTCTCGTTAATGCTGGGAGATCTTTTTTTGGTTGACGGGAATTCTGAAAGCCAGACAAAATAAGGCCTTTGTACCGGATATGGTGCTCCTCCTTGCCTGTCCAACTGCGTAATTTCTTTGGAGTCAACATTTTTTCATTAATGGAGAGTAATTTTCCGCCATAAATGCTCACAGTAAGAAATCTTTACTTAGAAATACACAATGTGGTACAAGTTATTCTAATAAATAAGAATGTGTCAAGTTCTATTTTCCCAAAGATGACGAAATTTTACTCGTAAGTAATTTCTACTTCCTTCACTCAATTTTATTCTCAAATAAATATATCTTCCATTAGCAGAATTTATTCCCTTTTTTGCAAAATTTGATCGCAGAAATCCTATTTATTGCGATGATTACATTCGAGCTTAACGTAATTATTGTCGTTTGAAGTAATGATTGCGCAATATAAGTCGGCAGTGAAATGCTGTCTTTAAATACAGATATGCCGTCATTCTCCAAAAGCGTGACCTGGGAAAATTGTCTCTCTTGGAGAACGCTGTAGGCTAGTCAATGCAGTGCCTTCTCTTGCTTCATAAAGAGTAATTTTGAAAGGCTATCTGACAATGTAAGATATCCCTTAAACAAGAAGGTAACTTTTATTCGATTTTGTGTTAACCATCACTATTTTGGGATCGATTGGAAATCCGTGGATTTACTTCTCGACCTATAAGTTGTTAAATTTGTCATTTTTATTTGCATCCTGTGACCTCGTATTTTTTGTGGTAGGTAATTAATTTTCAGATAAAATCCTATGAAAATTTTAAAGAATCTATTTATTCTCAAAGAAGACAATTAATTGTTTAATGTTACTGGAAAATCGGTATATTAATATAATTAGGGGTTGATATCTTCTCATTCAGGATAAAAGTCCTCATATTGTTGCTTATTTCAAATTTCTGTGTTATACCGTGATGTGTGAATCGGTAAAATCAGCCAAAATTTGACGTTTATACCTTCCTACCTTTGTTGATGATGCAATGGAAGTAAAATTTTTTGCTCGCCATTTGTCATAAATACGTTATACGCCCTCTTCATTTATTTTGTGTTTCCGTAACTTAGGATATAGCAGATTAGAATTTAAATTTTAGGCCATTTCATTGCGAGTTCTGTGTGCAAATGCATAGGGTTTTTTCCTTGTAAAAATATTTAAAAATCCAAGCCTCGTCCTATTTTTCATGAAACAATGCCTCTTCGTCAGTTGATGCGCTAATAAGTCATTTTTTTATGACCTTCGTAAGGTTTCAAGTTAAATTTTCATGCGTTGTAAAACTGCCTTACAAACATCGGTACGTCTACAATAATAATGGCTATAGCCAACACTGAAATTCCGCCCTTTATCTTTGCACTTTGCACTTTGCATCGATATTCTATTTCTAAAGATAACCATTTTAAATCGGCTGAAATATAAGTCAGTATCATATTTGAGAGACTAGAATGAAACCATTGGTCATTTATTCGTCGGTTAAAGACTAATGCAACGATAGGAATATTCCGCTTTGAGGATGACCTCCGTTCTTTTCTCGTCTTTTTCATTGCACAAGAGTACCTCGCAAAAGAAGCTGTTAATATAGGTTTTTTTTAGCATTAATATTTGGAAAGGAGGCTGTTTAGGAGCAGGAAGGAGGATGAAGTGCTCAACAAGGCAAGTCGTTCACTGTTTGGCGGCTGCGCTGAGAGGCACGGTGGAGTGAGAGTTTTGATAAGTGCTACAGATTGACAGTCGAGTAGCGAACTTGATTTACACGCGACTCTTAGGAATCTCCCTTTGAGGAGGGATACCAAAAGAGTCCTACCCCTGAGCTAAGTAGTTCGCATTCTGCGCTCTATCGTCGAATTTTTCTTTCCTCTCCGCGAATATATCCGTTAGATAGATGTTAGAAGACCGATGGTTCTCGTTGCCTTTAACCTGAGTTTTCCTTAAATGTTGATTCAGTTTGAGAAGAATTATAGATCGTAGTGATTTTTATAGGATATTCTGTGGTTGGCTGAGTGAGAGCTCCCGTTAGCCTGATTGGTTTTCGTGAAAGCGGTTCTTGCTTCGTTATCGGTGGGCGTCCTGGAAAAGGTTTGCGGCAAAAAGGATATCCGACCAAATAAATTAATTTCAAAAACAAATTCATCTTTTTCGCTAATCATTATCCGACCCCGTATAGGACGGGAATAATGAGGCTTAGATAGGAAAAGGGCGATAGGTAATATTGCATTTCAAGTCTTGCACCTTGGAAAAAACGGACCTGTAAAGTCTGACAGGACCGGTATACGAACCCGACAAGATAGCTTAATGACTGAAGTAGTAGCCCGGAAAGTGAAAACCCGTGGTTGTGCCCCGGTCTTGTCAAACTTTAGCATGTTCGATTTTCCAAAGGCTAAGAAAGTTTTGTAGCGATGGGTTTCTTTATACATATCGTCAAAAATACTGCTACGTCACATCTCATCTGCGGAGAATAGTGTATTTTGATTAAGATACCAAAGCCTACATTTCGTGTTAATAAACATTGGGTTTCGGCTTATTTTTGGCTTTAGTAGTTTAGCGCAATCCAGTTATGGTATAAGATGCATAATTCACTCCGGGGTTTAACAAATATTTCAATCTACTCGTATTTACTCAGAAACGGGTGGGTCTTGTCTCAAACTCTAAGTAATACAATATTTGTAGAGGTCAGTACTAGGTGTATGTTAAATGCGTGTACTCGTATAGTCAAAGTCGCAGGTAACCTCATGAATATAATCACAGCCGTTTCTTTTATAGCGGCAGGGCGCCTGAAAAGACCGTTGTTTCACCTACTTGGTGAGAATTCCAGTTACGCTTTTCGGCAACTGTTGTCATATTAGCAGTTTATGTCCCTCATTTGGAAACATATGCGCGGCATTAACAGGCCTTACGTTTATGAAGTATCGAAAGTATAACGCGTATTTTATATCATGTGATATGACGTAGAAGTTACAGGATACCGGTTTACTTTTTTATATATACTTTATTTGTGGTTTATAGTGACGCTCGATATGAAAAAAATGATTTCGTTGATTATTTTTAACTTCCACGTGGTACGTACCTTCATTTACTCAAAAGATCAAATTCAAAATGTAAGACCATTGCAGAATCGTGTAATGAATAGGACTGGGGAGTCGGGTCGCTTTGCCTCCGACTCCTACCCTACAAATTAAATTGACAAATTACATTTTTCTAAGCGGACAATATGACTACAACACAAATTATATACAAAATAGTGCTATGTACTATGTACGTATTATAATTAGCATACCTATAGAAAAGTTTCCCGGAATTGTGGAATAGCAGCTATTAGGTCCTCATTCAGAGGTCGGAGTGGGTAAATATTATCAGACTCCATACAAAATCGATTTCGACTTCACGACTCCGGAATTTCGGCTTCACTGCCTCCACTGAAGCCTAGCGTTATGGAGGAAAAGTTTTAGGAGAAACACCATTTGAAAACTAACAGTAAAGGTAATTGAAAAACAAATCAGTCTGTGGAACGGGAAGCCTTTCAAATTTTTTTCCGGAAAATGTATTTATATCTGTACTTTTTCTCCCTCTACAACGGGACGTTGCTCCTTTCTGCGAAGAAATATAATCCGCTCTCGTTGTTTTCGGACCGATCCGTTCGAGATTGGAGGAAGGAAAGAAGGTTGGCGGACTCGGGTGGCAGTATGGGAGAGAAGAGGTAATGAATGGAGAAGACGGCCGCAAAGAGAGAGGGCGGGTTGGGCGTCTTAGCTGATGGAGGCGTGTGTGGGAGGAGCCTTTGACTCAGAGGTCGGGAATATGAGCATGGGAGACTAGACGGTTGCAGAAAAAGTCCACAAAGAGAGAGGAGAGAAAAAAATAGCTCCGGACTCTGAGAAGGATAGAAAAAAGAAGACAATTGGGTTTGAACTGAGCAGAAATGGCTATCGGGGAAATTTATCTGAGGAGCTTTCACATCTTGTGGCATCGTAGCATTAGTTTCGAAAGTTCTTAAGGGACCTGATTGACTAAACTTTAACTGCCCAAGATCTTAGGGCGTCTGGCAGTAGCTGTTTCTAAGATGCCGGAAACATTATCGGATATCGTCCGTTTGAGTGGAAACAGACCACGAAAATTTCATACTATTGCACTTTTTCACACAGTGGCAATCCTTGAAATGCTTGCGTAGTTGCGTGTGTAGTTGAGTAAAATAGTAATTTTAATTTATAAGAGTATAGCATGTCTTTGTGAAGAAGCTACGACAATGCACCCTTGTTACATATTTACAATAATGAAATTATGAATTAGGCGATTGAAAAGTGCGTTAAAGCTGATTCAAAGAGAATAAATCAAAAGCACTCGTGCAAGCATTTTACTGCGTCTAGCTAAAAGTATAGTTAAAAGAGAGATGGTTTCGAAATAATCCGTATTTCGTCGAATTTCCTCCTTTTCTGGGCAATATTTTTGAGAAATAAATTATGTAATCATCAAAGCAAAAGCTTTGGAGAAGCATAACTTGGAGGGAAAAGCGTGTTTATCTCAAGAAAACGCGAATTTTTAGAAGCAAATTCCACATAAAGTCTATGAATAACGAGTAGAAAGGGAGATACAGCTCGAAGTTTCAGAGGAAAGAAATGTCTCCATGCCCCATTAACTCCTTGTAGACTGTCGTGGTATAAGTAAAGTAGCTAGGATCAACGGCGCTTTCGTCGCATCCATATTTCACCGGGAGTATCTTTAGCCCGGCTGACGAACTTTTCTAATCCTCTAGGAGAATGCAGACAGCATTCCTACGACAGTTCTCACCCTCGCTCGGTCAATTACTCGCCTACAACCCCTCTGACAAATGCAATCCGTCACGAGTCCTTCCTCACGCACGTATATTAACCAAGCCACCCTGTCATTTTTATTTCGTGAACGACGCGATTGTCCCGAGGATCTGAAGGAGAGAGAGTGTGTGAGGGGATAAAAAGACGTCCGTTTGAACGCCCTTAGCCGCGAAAGGGCGGTTTCTCGCCTCTCGCGATAGTTAAAGTAACGATGGACAGCAATTTGTCTCCATTTAATCCCCAACGTACGCCTCTTTAACTTTTACCCCGAGCGTGCCGCCCTCGCACCGAACTCCTTCGTCTATTCATTTCTCTTTCCGCTTGGCAGTGGACGAGAGGAAGCGGGGGGAGAAGCCGATGGATGGGTGGGTGGGTCGGGCGGCCGCTTGTGAGAGAACTCCCGGCACAATTACTGCGTCTGTTTTGACGTATGTTTGGCGAAGAATTGCCTCCCGACCCAACCTCTCCCTCCCTCTTCCTTCCACTCGCAAGGAGATATGAATGGATGGCAGAGGAAAAAAATACGAGTGGGCGTGTACAGGGGATGGTTGGGGGTTCTAAAGAGGGGGTTGTGAGTGGCGGAAGGGAGGTTTATATAAGGTGTGGTCCACGGATAGAAGTGCGAAGCTGTGGGCAGTAGTTGCGATCGAGGCATAAAGTGTGGGTGGGTATCTGGTAAGATGTGGACTTCACGCCGCATTGCCGCCCTTTGTTATTTGGTGAAGACGTTGAAACGACGTGGTCGCGGAGTTTTTATGGTAAATTATATTTATTTGACGTCTGCGAGGTGGAACGGTTCGTAATTTTGATTCTGGCGGATTGAGATTTATTATACCGAAGAGAAGGGTTGATTTGACTATATATCAGTTGTTTCTTTGCGGTTTCGGTCGTTAGAGAATCGATTTTGAATGAGTGAATAAGTAAGTCCTGATTTCATTAGGAAAGATACGTTGAATCGATTAAGTTTTTATTGATGTTTCCGTTAGCATACTAATGAAATGTAGCGGAGAATTACGGATACCTTATATATAAAGTCCTCACAAAAGACATTTCGCTGGAACTATATTTACGTTGTTCTTTAGCGGTCTTTATAGTAATAACATAAAAATGCTTAAGATACTGATTTTTTTATCGAAAGGAGACGATCTGGCGTGAAGGAAGCTCCTCATCCTATTCATTTTAGTTATCAGTATGGTCTCAAGTACCTCTCTGATTTGATACAAGAAGCGTGTTTGCACAGTTGTTTTTTATGTTTACACTTCTAAAAGATGTGATTGGAGATCCTTGAAATTAATTTCGATAAATGAAAAGAAACGATATGGTGAAAACACCTTTACCTAGAATGATAACGTACGCTCAAATATGTAACTGATTTTTAACAATTTATGGAAAAATGCTCACAATGCTGATTAGTAAACTTCCCGAGACCAATATTTAGTCAGTATTGTACAAGATTTTGAGACTTAGCGAACAAAATTCCTTTACTTATCCTCTATTTCTAGAAAATGGTGTGTATAGGTTTAAATGCTTTAAAATGAGAAGGTAGTTTTAGCGTCCTTTTGTATACGCAGAACTCGATAATTCCTTTTCAGTTAACTAATAGGTGAGAAATATTTTCTATTAAAAAACTTTAGGATGGTAATTTGATATCGATAAATTATCTAGTAGGCAAAATTTATTTCCCATTCTGTTGCTAAGCATAATTTTAATCAGCTTATGTCCTAAGTAGAAGATATCTGTGCCAATTTATAATTCAGTGAGAGTATTTTGTGAAGTTTCTTAATAATCTCATTTTGTAAATTTATTTATAAATCTTATTTTTGTGTATACATAAACTATATGGATATGTCATTGGTGGCTTTGGTACGTTCAACTTGCTCTTCTTTTACATGTATCATGGGAAAAGCTATTTTAATCTTACGAAAATTAATAGATTTCTACATGTAAGAAGGTAGTAGTAGTAGTATTGTTAAAAGTACCCCGACATCTAAGGTCATTTCGAACGTAAACCCCCACCGGGAATCGAACCCGGGACCGCTTTCATTGAAGTCGAACGCGTTGCCCACTTGGCCGATCTTATTGCCGAACTTTATATTATTTTTAGAAGAACGATCAAACCAACAAAATCTAATTTGCATTGAAATTTTCATATGGATAATTCCGTGCTCGAAATTTCGCACTGCAGATTTGCTACATTCCGTTACTTCGATTCCAAGCTTCCTTCTCATCGAACATTGGAAGTGGAAGAACCAATTTTAGCTGAGACGGCAGAATATATATTGCTCAGCATTCTGATTACACGGGAAGATTTTTTTCCTCACCTCCATTCCGACATCTGGCGGTAACGGCATCTAAACCCACACACAAGATGCGATCGCTTGCGAGACACTCCTCCGCCTGTTTATCCTCCAGAGCATCTATTTATCGTTTGCATTTGGTTTTCAAAATGACGCCTCATCGCTGTTCAAGCCTTGCCACGTATTTATTGGGCGACCATCTGGACATTTGCGACTCTAAGCGCGCAACTCCTCAATTATTTCGCCGCCTACTTACGGACTTTAAAGTTGTTATGTCCATGTTCCAATTAAGCCTCCTGAAAAATCCTCCGTGTCTCCTTCCCTCCAATTACCCTCTTTCCGTTCCTATATAAGCCATAACATTTCCCTCTGTTCCGAGCACCCTCTCGCAGTCCGCTCGTATTACCGATTTTTAAGACGAGGAGAGTCTTCGCCGACACGCACGTTACACTTCACAACCTCAGAACATCACGTTCGGAAACGGGTGTAAATTCGTATAGGCCATAAAAATCGCATTAACTGTGGGACAAATGGGTGTTAATAAAAGGAGAAGGTTTAGGTGATCCGCTACCAAACTTTGAGGAGGGTGAATCGTTAAGCCGTCCGTTTACTATGTCTCGAAGAATGGTGTACATTGATAGTGGACAAGGGATGGGAGAAGGAAAAAGTGGTCGACAACGGGCATTATTACGTATCTACAGAAAATGAAAACGTCTCATTCATTTTTTTACTAGGTATTTATTTACAACACTTAATTTCTTACGTACAACCGTACTTAGTACCGTATAACAGCTTAAACCTAGCATGCATAATATGTATAAAAGTAAACGTTGGCGCTCGTGTGACCAATTTTCCATAGTTCATGCGTCAATAATTACACTTCTATTTGAGATAATTGGCGGATACAGGGGTGGGGGTCGAAGGGGCGATTGTCACCCGCCCTTGATGACTTTGCTGCACTCGAAATTTGCCTACGATGTGTTAAGGAGCCTGGATTAAAATAAGACGTTTTTCCACGACCAAAATACATCAAATACATTTTTCATGATTTAATGGAACTTTAAAAATTGACTTCAGGAGTTCAAAGGGAAATTGCCTAAAATCGACCCCCACTCACAAGTTTTTAGATCCGCCTGTTTGAGATGCACCGTTAAAACCATAATAATGCGCCATAGAATTTAATAAAAACCTGTTATAAATGCGCTCTGTGATAGATTATGTTATGCGTGTATGTATAGGTATATCTGTGTTTATGATGAAATTAAGTGAAAATTATTTTTAATTTTTCTCTGGCATCAATGCGCCCGTTATAATCATGCATTGCGTAACTCTGGACGAATGCTGTATAGGAATATCCCTACGCTAGTATATATATTCTAAGTTGCAAGAGAAAATTTCTGCCCTAAAAGAATGTTTTTAAACGGTGAGGAAATAATTCTTTCGTCAACGTATAGGCATCAACATTGATGCCCGCGGTTTCAGTCTACGCGACAGGTTTTTCAGGTACAAATTAATCGCGTAAACAGCGGAATTGGTGTAGTGGAAGAAGGGTGAGTATTATGGAGAGCAGACAGAGTGAACGAGGGAAATGAAGCGTGTGTGTGGAAGGAGGACCTGCAGAGAAGATGGACTGATAGACAGACGGCAAGCGTAGGAGACAAGGAGGGTTTGGGAGAGGCGAGAGAAAGGAGGATGGGAGAGATGCTGGGATAGGAAGGGCCAAGGCGAGAGGAATGGGGCGTTGAGAATCAGATGGGAGCGTGTGATATCGTTCGGTGTGGCTGAAGAAAGGATGAGGTGAGGATGGAGTGAGAAGCCAACGGGGGAGGAGGAAACTTAAAGAGGGAAAAAGGAAAGGAGATGGGAGGGAGATAGAGTTATGTTTAAGGGATGGAGAAGAGGGTTTGGATAGGAGGTCTTGCTCGATTTTTTCTCTCCTTAGTGAGGGAAAGTCGATGTGCTCACTCCCATTCTGCACTCAAATCGAATTTCTCGCTCTGTCTTCTCTCATTATCCCTATTTATTACTATATCCGTTAAGTATTTCGCGATCGCCCTTATCTTTGGAAGTCCCTTTCTTTTATGTGTTATTTATTAACGTAAGTACTCTTTAATAGTTATTCCAAAACAATTATCAGTGCGCGATAGTCATATGCGCATGGGGGAAACGTCTTCCAAAAGTTTGTCATGGTCAAAATATGTGCATTTAACCTTCATTGATTTTAATGCCATTGAATTTTCCTCTTATTTTTTGTATAGATGTTCTTGTATTCCATTTCTTACTCAGGAATGTATTAATGTAACCCATAGTCGGATATTGTCGCCGATAAATAATAGGAGAGAGTTCCTTTGAACAACACCCCGAAAAAATTCGATTATATTTGATTAAATTCATATAATTAATAGAGTTTACAATTTTACGGGTAGTTTTCTTTTCCTAGCTGATTTTTCGTTTTTATTGCCTGTTTTCGTGTTCTATTAAAGGTATGACCTTGTCTCTTTGTTGTCTTTTCAGAATTAAACAAACGATTAAAAGTATAAAATAATATACTAATTTCCATTAAAATTTCCAAATTATAAGGTTGCTTACGTTTGTCCTGAGATTTATATGTATTTACACATATAAGAGACGATTTTTGCGTCTCTTATAACGTTTCGTCATTTTTCTCATACAATGGTAGTTTATTTTTTCGAACAACTACTAATCATGCACCCGAGTATTCAGAAAACCACGTTTCGATCGACCACAGATCGTTGGTAATAGTTTTTGCACGTGTTGTTTCCTCGCTTGTTGTCCAAGCGCCGCTCGCATTTGTTTTTTTTTTTTAGTATTGCATTCGTTAGATTAGAATCACTTAGGTATATACATATGAGTATGGCGTTTATTTCGAAATTTCGGGTCCCACAGTCAAGGTGCGCATTATACGTGGGAGCGTCTTTGATATGGGGAAATACGGTGAGCAGATAGATTAAGTGGTGAAAAGAATAGTGGAAATTTCAAGTCATCTTCCTATAAGCCTGTCCCACTAAAGATTACGATGGTTATTAATGAATTGTTCACATTTACCAATGGTCAAGAGGTTGAGAAATATGTTCCTGTGCAACGCGTAGGAAGCGCTTGATGTTTCACATCCTCTGTTGAAAGTGTACCATTGATATCCTTCTCTAAGTGGCCGAGGCGCGTCGCTGTTTAATGCCGCACGTACACAGATAAGGAGCGTGTTATAGTATGAGGGTGTTAATTGTCGAGTGCTGATGGAGAAATTTTTTGTGGGCCGCTTCTCTCTTCGTTTGTATTCACGTCATTTTCGGTGGCATTCGATGAGGGTTTTATCGGAGATGAGGGAATTTGCAGGCCTCGAAATGAGGGGCGTATTGAGTTTTTACGACTTGTTTGGATTTCGCCAGATGAATTTCGCGTTTCTATATGGGTTATTTTTCTATTTAGTTTATTTCAGATCCGATTGGCGACGAATCAAACATTGCAGTGTTCGTGCCTTTTCTTTTTGTGATATCCATGCACGAAAATGTGTTTAAATGCTCGCTTAGTGATCATAGGAGGTGGTTAATTGGGTTCTCTTGATACGGCTATAATTTCCTTTCATTCTGCTTTCATTAGCTCGTATTTCAAGATTAAATCATATTTTATCGTTGCAAGATTTCAACGTAAGACGGTTTGGAAAAGAACTGTTAGCCCATACGAGTATTTTTCAGTGATTATTCAACGGGCGTTTAAGTTATTTACGACTGTTTGCTGGAATAACCAAAGAGGTTATTTGGTCATTTCACCAAATATATGCATTCAATTTTAAAACAGTCTAAATAAACGTTGGATGGTAGAGGCCTTAATATAGTGGTATTCCATATTAAAAAAATAAAGCATCGAAACACAATTTATTTATATATACTGAACCACAAACAATTGTTGTGGTTCAGTATATATAAATAAATTGTTTCAATACTTTTTTATTTTTTGAGTCTAAATAAACTTCTTGATTATCTGTTATATACTGTTCTGTATTAATAACTAACACCTATTCTCATTGACTCGAGTTGAGTTTTGAACGCAAGAATGGAGTAAATTAGTCGTCTTGTACCACGACAGCTTGACTTATTAGCTACGTACTTATATCTTCGCGCGTGTTTGAGGAAACGTGTTGACAACGCATACTTACCTAACATTGTCATGTGTATTCTTATTGTGTATCTTAAACAACCTAGGGAATTTTTTAACCAATTCCATTACAATATTCAACCCGAAAAATATTAATTACTTGAGAACATTATTAACCATAAATACAGAAAAGAACATATGCTTCAATTCAATCAAATCAATACGATAATGATTTTAGGATTTCTTAGCGCAGAGATATGATCTGTTTCTACTTAATGAGATTTTAGGGTATAAAACCTAGCGATTCAAGTAATAAAAGTATAAAATCATTAATTTAATTCCATGGAAATCATTACCATGAAATAATGGATAATTTTAAAATGATAGTGGAATTGATGTAAAGTTTTAAGCCTTACATTTTCGGCACAGATCGGAATCAGAAGGTGACTCTAATTTGTGGCTGCCGAAGGAGCCCGCTACACGGACGTGGGCGATCTCGCTACAGCTGCAGTGTATCTATATCAATTTAACCGCGCCAAACTACACTTCGGATCTATTAACTTCCAAAATTCCGTATTTGTTGCTTAGATTCTTGGAGGACATCCAACGCGGTCGTATGTAGTAAATGACTTCTCTGCTGCTGCAGTTCAGTCTTAACATAAGTGTTCATGAAATATTAGCATATTAATATGCTTGTACTATTAGTAAACGTAAGGCAACGAAAACGGTGTTTACTTAGTGGTACTATGAAATACATTATTCATGTATACCATCGAAAATGGTAAGGATTTTACGTCTATAATAATCCATGGAAGAATTACTTATTCTGCATTTTGAAATAGATCGACATTTCGTTAACTGCTTCATCAATAGGCAGTTGTGAATATTGAGAATAAAAGCGACATGCTGGAGATAAAGATTTTACGATGGATAAATTTGGATTGAATATAATTTTTTTTGTTCTAGCATCATATTATTTAGTATCTCAGTCTAATGTGCCGGCTTCGCCTATCTCCTCAGCTGCTTCAGCACATATTCCTTACATCTCCCTTGGTTTACTTCAATTCCTGTAGCAGGTGTGTAGCACATTAACCTA
Source organism: Ladona fulva (assembly GCA_000376725.2). NCBI lineage: Eukaryota > Metazoa > Arthropoda > Insecta > Odonata > Libellulidae > Ladona > Ladona fulva. The sequence continues at coordinate 1,260,385 of KZ308309.1, forward strand.
GTGCATCCCGTTTGGCAACCAATTCGGTACGGTGCATGGGAAAGCGATCCTACCGCCAACCGTTCATTCATGCATGAGAAACCGCTTCCATAAAATCGGAGTAAAAATGACGCAACGTGATCTCCTGTTTGTCTGCGCATGCGCAACGGTAGCCATTTCTCCGTCGTCACCACACCGCACCTTTTATCCTCCGTGAGAGAAAGAAAGAGCATGTGCCATATGAAGAAGGAATTTATACTTACGGGCTCCCTCACGGATGTAGAGAGAGAGGGCGAAAAGGAGAGAAGGAAAAGGAAAAATTGCGAGAATGGAGACCATTAATCAATGACGCTAAAACTTAATGGGTTTCTGTGCCCGTAAGGTATACGCCACACACTGCCGTCCGCGAGAGGTCGTTAGCGTCTACTCTGGTATCTCTCTGGCGATCCACCAAGTTGACCCGCGCCCAACTTCTCCAAAGGACTCGCTCGGGATTCAAAGGGAGGAATCTCGTGATGCGATCACTTCCTATGAAGGTTTCGTCTACTTTGGCCGAGAGATATTTTCGAGAAGTGCATGGAATCATTTTTTATTTTTCTCTGTTTTCGATTCCCTTATCTCTCCTCTTTTTTCGTACATTTGTTTTCCGGTTTTGCTGAAATAACTTTTGGAATGTTTTGGCTGTTTTGATGCCATCTTTTGTGCGAGTGTACTGAAAAGTATTTTTTATTTATTTGAAAATGAGTAAATGTGAGTAAATATTAATATCTGAGTATGTATAGTTTTTATAATAGCGTCGGTGATCCTAGTATTGGTTTCGGCAAACTCAAAAGACAATGTCTCAAAGATGCCACGTGTAGAGGGATAGTCGGTGAAGACAGTATGCGGGATTTGGGGAAATGGAGAGTGAAATTCACATTATATCGCATACATTAATTGTAAATATTCTATTTTCTCAGTCACGTAAGATGTAATAAAAGGGTCTCCCGGTCAGTCTAGTGGGCAACGCGTTCTACTTAGGTGAAAGCGGTCCCGGGTTCGATTCCCGGTGGGGGCCTACATGTGAAATGATCTTAGATGTCGAAACACTTTCAAAAATACTACTGCTACGTAATATAAATTTGTTAATACAATATTTAGAAACGACATCTTTTCATATTGTTTCTCTTGTCCAGGTTACTCTGTGCTATGAATTTCACCAACATTAACTTAGGCCCGAGTATGAGCGACTCCCTAAGCTCAAGTTTCTCTATGTAAAATTTCATAGAAACATACATAATATACTTTTATTATAATTGGTGCGTTTATTTGTTATGAAATCAAACTTTGTTATCCAGTGTTTTGTAATATTCAGGGTTATGTAATAAAAAAGGGGGTTTTCACCCCAATAATATCGTACTTGAAATATATTAAAAGAAAACTTTAGAGCATCATTGACTCGAAAATGAAATTCCTTCCAGACCTAATGTAAATGGTATTAATTTCTTAGGAAGAAATCTCCATTCTTCATTTGATTCAAGTCCTAATGATTACGGCCGTTTTGCAAGCGATTTTATATTATATCTTTTTGGTAGATTTCCTTTTTGTCTTTATCTCGATGACTGAAACCAGTCCGTTTAGTCTCATTATTCTTGATACTTACATAACACCTGCTTAAAACGCATCTGAATTTATGTGTTTCGAAATCGCGCATCTGAATGTATGTGTTTCGAAGGCGCCGCATTCGAGGTGACGGAAGATTTTTTTTCTTGGAAAAGAGGAGGGAAAAAACCGCCGACTTGGGCGCGTGATCGTGAGCTTTCGTCTCAGCTATTTCCTTCGGATCTCCGATCCGCGAGATAAGGCGCAGTCCGTGCTGCCGGAGAGATGATGAATAATAAAAGGAGGAATCGAAAAGGTGGGTTTGGATAAGCCGCCGACTGCGTGTAATACGTTCGCGATCACGTAAAGCGATGCGACGTTGCTGACGTGCGTTTGTCTATGATTTTCCCGCGATTTCATATCCCAAGCGCGTTGTCTGGTGACGCATATTTTATGATTTGTGTCGGTTTTGCGTCTTCGAATTATGACAAGACAGGACTGTCTACAAGTGGACTAAAACGGGAGTTATAGCTATTAGCGATTGTGTACGAAACAGGTTTATGACGCACGAGTCGTATCTGCGTCTGAGGATTGACGTTTTCGATGGTTAAATAATGATTCACGACATTGGGCAAACATTTTATCTTACTTTAATTGCCAAAAAATTATTTCCCTTGCACTCAAATATCAGGAGTATTCGTATTATTAGTATTTCACCTTTGTGTTGAGAGTTTTGATTTTTTTATTTTATGTGACAGCGATTAAAATTTATCATGTTTTTCTATGATTAATAGGAAGCTAATGAACGGTTTGGCCAGTTCTGTTCACATTCTCATTCAAATTAATGTAGACTGGCAGGTGACTCGAATGGAAAAAGATATTATTCATATTCGTATTGGAATGAATCAATCAACTTTTTTAGTTTAGTTGTAAGTAATTAATGGGCACCTTTAACTACTGGAGGAAAAACAATTATCTATAAAAATCTATGTTTTAAAGTTTTTCAGTATCCTGGCCGTTTTCAACTGGAGGTTTTCTAAAAGGTATTGTTTAGGGAAATTTTGAAAGATTTTATAACCGAATTAATTTTTTCACAAATCCTCAAATTAATCCCTTTAAGCGTAAATATATTGATTGATTCTAATATGCACGAAAGGGCCAAGAAATGCGCTTATTTTACTAATATATTGCCCTATTAAAACTTGGTTTTTGTCTTGAATATAAAGTAATCATCAGCGCATGAGATTTAATTTAAATTATGTGACGAAAGGAGTGAAATGTTTTTGTCTACGGTTTCTTATTGTTCTTAGAGAAAAGAGAACATTGTTACAGAAATATATACTATCGTGAAACATCGGTCTCTTATGAATTGCCAGAATTAAGTGAATTTATTCAGTTTCATGTAAAGTTTCGATAAAAGTGCGGCTAGTAATTAATAAGCAGAGAAATATATGCTCTCTCGATATCGTTAAGAGATTTTAACCGCTAAGCGGTCGCCGCCGGTGATGATTCACTGAGCGGATATCTTCATATATATTATTCAGAAGACGTGTTGACGTAGGACGCTTATGAATGTGCGGACGGATATTCTTTAGTTATCACTTTGTAACCAAAGGAAACATCATGATAATCCCCTTAATGTTGCTTAACATTTATAATGTGAGTGATTAGTATACTGTGATAGTAATTGAATGCTTCGGACTTTCGAAATCATTTACATATTGCCTCCGGATAGGATAAGGGTCGCCCTTCGCATATTCTTCACTTTTCGATACATTTTCAGATAAATGTTGGCGCCTCGTGTTATGGGAAAACATACCATCGTCAAGTAATAGACTATTACGAAAACGATCATTTGAGTCATGTTCCATGCAGCTAACATTTGATCCATGCTAAAATCACGATCTCAGGATGACACCTTCATACATATTGATGAAAATGCGCTCACTATCTTCTAGTCAATTGGCTTTCATTCCTCCTTTGCCCGGAGTCACTGACCAGCCCGTCTCTTGTAAACCCTTCTGTATCTTTTCCTTGTAGCCTTGCGTTTGTTTAAAAGTTGAGGAGAATAGCTTTTATATCTTATATCAAATCAGATAAATCATAAAGTCGGAATATTGCCGTATGTCACGAATGAAGGCAGCGTTTCTTTAATGTGAGGGTATTCGAGTTACTGAAATCTCATGAACTAATTTTGAGGTATCCACTCTCGCCGCTATGGGGTCATGGGAGATCCAGAGGCATAAGGTCCTATCCAATCATTAACTGCTCCTTATCTAAATCCTTAGGAATTGAAGTTGCATTGCAGTGCCCAGTGCCATCGGAACGAAGAATCAAGTGATGCTGAGAAAAATATTGTTCAATTCTGTTCCTAGAGAGCGTATTTGCTGATTATGCTCATATCCATGTTGATATTTGTTTCAGATGTACCTGCAGCGTTTAGTAATAATTGGACGCGTTTAGAATTTTCAGCAAAAATTAATATGATCGGTATTCCTCTCCAAATTTCAGAAATAAAAAGCACACAGATGAAACAACACGTGAAATTATCAAGGAAAAGCGCTCCCCGTATCTCTTATAGCTGTTTTCTGTTTGGTTTAAGTAAGTTAATATATCAGAAATCGAATCGAAAGAAGGAAAAAGAAATTAAAAAAGAGAAGCTTTGGAGAAGATAAATGATCTTCTCTAATGCCATTTAAGAAATGAATGAAAGAATACCTAAGGCCAAGCACGCTATATAGCAAGTTAGAAGGGAAGGTGAAGAGAGGTAATAAAGGCGTTGGAATATTCTACTAATCGATTGTGATATTTTTCCGAAAATTTAATCAAAGAAAGTCACGTATGTATGGACTCTATTGTGGCGGAATACAGAGTGCAAAGGGAAGTCGCACGTTGGGCTTCTTTGGGAGTAGCGTCTTTAGGGTAATAGGGGGAGGATTTTGGGAGAAAAAAGAGAAGTAGCTGCTCCGGTGAGAAATGGGAAGGAGGAGGTGGCAGTTCGGGAAGGTGACGGAGGAAGTCGAGGGGAGGCGCAAGGGTGTGGGTGGACTTCAACATGTGGAATGGAAGAGGCGAGGAGGAGGGAATGCGAGCGTGGTAAGGGAAGAAGAAGTCTCCAGTGATGTGGGCAGGATAGGTGGAAGAAGGGAGAGCGTGGGCGACTCTTGAATAATTGGGGAAGGATGGGGCGATAAGCTAAGGTGGGATATGTGGGTGTTTGAGGTGCCTGTTGGTTAAGGGTCACCTTCATATGCCTCGGTCTAGAGCGAGGGGGAGAGACTCCTGGGAAGGCCACTGCTTCAAATGGACCAAAGGAAAGAAATCGGGAAACAGGGTGATAGCCAGAAGTACTTGCACGCTCCCAGATATAACAGTTCATTGATTAGAGCAGTGCTTCGCAATTTTTTAAATTTATTGGTACACATGTTTCCGCTCAAGCTTAGCGGGGAATGAGACCAGATGCAGTGTAGTAGTATCGTTAAAAGTGATTTGACAGCGTATGTCATTTCGCACGTAGGCCCCCACCGGGAACCTAACCCAAGGCCGCTTTCACCGAAGTCAAACGCTTTGTCCACTTGACTATCCGGGAGCCTCCCTAGGCCAGATGTAGTTTTCAGTCTTTTTTCAAACACCAAGTGTGGAATAAGATATTCTAGTACTTAATTACGGGTTCTTGTATAACGATTAAATACTTTAAAAAATATAGTGTACTTATAATACGTAATTCGAAGAATATTTACCCTCGAGTAGCACGTGGCACATCACGAGTTCCTTTACGACCTAGTATTTTGTATGGAATAAGCACACGGTGCTGAGGCACACGAAACACTGGACGAGAGAGTTAACTGGAAAGATTTGTTGCCAAAATCAGTAGCGGTTATCAGAAACACTAAGTACCATTGTTGTGCAAATGAAGAGAGCAAATTTGCGCAAACTGAAACTGTTTTAAAGTGGCATTCCTTGAAAAGAAATATGGCAATATTCAAATTTGTGTAGGTATTACCATTTTATTCATGGATCCTAACTATGGAATTCCTCCAAATTTCCCTTTATAAGATAAATTTTCTTAAAGGTAGGGGTATGATGATTGAGCAAATGTTAATCTTTCTTCTATAATGATTTGGTGGTTATACGAACCTTTCTTAGTTTCGCTCGCCTTAGATGTGGAGAATGTGTTCATAAGCCATATTACGTTATTGAAGTTTCAAAAATAAATTGGTTGATGGAATTCTAATCAATGAGTGACGAAAATGAAGCCACGGACACTTTAACGCGTGATCTTCATAAGTTAACTTCACCATGTTAACTTCACTTGTAATTCTTACAGCCATATGCTTACAATAATCAAATGCATTTCGTGAATTAAATTACAAGAAGACATCAATCAAATCGATCTCGTCCAGTTAACACCTGTTTGCTGCCATTAAGCCGTACATAAGTTTTGATTAACGTGAGAGTGCAATAAGGAGGTGGAAATATACCATACGAAATTTCGCTGAATGATGACCCAGTCACGTCATTAATCGAAATATTCCATCTGATCACTGCCCTGTTGTCACATTCTTAATAAAACATTACTCTCTTTACCACAAAAGCTTAGACAGGTGAGGGCATCATTGTCATTTCAAAAAATTTTTCTCCTTCGAAGGAGTTTTCCCTTACTCTTCCAATTGGAGTTTTAATTGAGAGCCGTTTAGGAATGCCCAAGCGTCGAGTTCGCACCACTCTGCATGTTTAATTGATTAATTTCATTCGTAGAATCAAAAATGCTCGCTCGGGAAAGCAGTTATCTCCTCAATTAAATCGCTTAAATGGCTTTTTAAATTTCGATTTTCTTTCGTTGTCGTAAATGGTTATGTGGCGTGACTCCTGGGTCGAAAGTTGGTGTTATAAAACTCTTTTGGAAACAAGGTTTTATCGGACTGCACGCTTTCAATTACAAAAATATCTGCGCTATGAAACTTTTGTATGTAGCCGCATACACGTGACTTTGCCTAAGTACGGCGGCTATGGGAAGCCATTCATGAATGGGAGCTCTCCTTTGAACGCAGCCAATGGAAAATAAGCAGTCCTCAGAAAACCCGTTTCCAAGAGTATTATCCAAGTATTTGATCTGCCATTTTGGACGTTATCACTGACACCTTTGACCTACTCGAGTCCTTTATTGTTCCTCCATGTATAAAATTGACATTACTTTTCTCCTGATGAATTTAGAGCAAAACAGGGGTTCTAATCTTATATGATTTGTGCACGTATACTAATGTGTCTAAGCAGTATTCTTCGGAAATCACATGAAATTCTCCTTGTTGGATTCAGGTATGATTTAGAGGGTTCTTTTGCTTAAAGTCCGTGGATTATCCTGCTTCAAAGATCTATTTTTTTGTGTCATCAATCCACTAAGATTTTATTCATTATCATCATCGTTTAACAATCCGAAGATTATGGACACTTTGTAGGCCGTCCTGTTCCTAGCGAATCGCTCCATTTCCTCATAATTCCTAACACTTGGCATTGTCATAACTCCTTGCGATATCTTACATCTACATTAATACCCTGAAAGCCGTTGTAATCGTAATAAAATAATAGAAAATTAAAATTACAGCATAGTATTACGTCTAACGTGTTGATAATAAGTTGTAAAAGTTTGATCAGAAAATTTAGGGCAGCGGTTGATAATGAAGAAGATGCCTTCGATAATACTTCAATAAAAATAAATTAAGTATTCAATACTTCTGAGGAAAACGCCTTTAGCGAGGACTGGTGAATATTTTCCGTAAAATGCTCTAGATCGAAAATGATAATGACTCAGCAAGTAGTTTTGTCGTGTTGATTTTTCTGACAATTTGGCCACGAATCAGATGGCATAATGTTGATGGAGAACGAAGGTGTTAGGCAGGTAACAGTATTTCTCGATACTACCTCCAGCTGTGAATGGCCAAGTTTCAAAACTATTCTGTTCTGTTTCAATGCCGTTCATTCTATGCTTCCTCTTTAATGAAATACACATTTCAGGCCTCGATGAGTAAAATAAGCCTTTAACGGTGTGCATTTATATATTCATTTTATAAATTGTCCGGGGCCCTCACAAATATCCATCCATTGAACACTTAAAACAGATGCGTGACCAGTAAAAATAGACGAGCGCACACGCCCATTTCCTAACCAGAATAATCCAATTAACCAAGACTTGAACCCGGGTCCTTTGGGTTTGATCGCTAGCACGTTAACCACTTCGCCATCGCGGCGGGTCTTAACTTTATCTAAAGTTGAAGACATATTTGCTTTAATTTTTCAAATTGTGTAGTAATAAGACCCAGATGGACTGGAAATTGGGTTTGATCGCTAGCACGTTAACCACTTCGCCATCGCGGCGGGTCTTAACTTTATCTAAAGTTGAAGACATATTTGCTTTAATTTTTCAAATTGTGTAGTAATAAGACCCAGATGGACTGGAAATTGGAAAATTCCTCAGAAATCACTTACGGCATATTTGAGCTTAAAAACGGATTGTAGACTGTATTTTCTTACTGCATCAGCTAAACACTGCTGAAGAGATCCTACGCGCACGTGACTACTTCGATGCATTTTCTTATAGCTTGTCAATCGCCCTTCTCGGTCTATATAATTTATTTAAGGTATTTCCGATCTGGAAAATGACAGATTTCACGCAAGGCTGCTCCGAATAGGTGGAAAAAATACGGAATAGGGGGCGTGTTTAATTATTGGCGCATTTCGTCTTTTCCGTTCTGCTAGACACGATGATAATGGGCTACGTGTGTGCCAACGGTATCTCGGAATACATTATATGTTGATAGATCGAAGGAACCTGAAACATAGTGAATGACGCAGCCGAATTGATAAGTGGGCGCGAGAGGATAAGAGGGAGATATTGGATAAGGCAAACACTGCCGAAGACTGCTTTCAGAAGGCGGTGAGGGGAGAAATTGGTCTTTACCTGGTGTTATGATTCAGCGGATTCCGACTTTTTCCGTGGGTCTCGATGAGTGGTAAGCACGCGCTGGAGATGGACAAGGATATTAAATTTTTTCGTTAATCAAATAGTTGCTCGGGAGTCATCGTGGAAGGTTCGAAGGCGTGGCGATCGACGCGGATTTTGGTAGTTAAGCTTCTTTTATCGGTATCGCCGTGCTCAAGAATACGGAGGGTTTCCATTGAAATTTACGGGCTGAAAAACGTATTCCGTAACCCCAAGAACTATCAGCCTGAAGTGCGGATAGTGAAGCGAGACGAGTGTGTGCTCCCTAAACGATAATATTATTTTCGAGAAATTCTGCGATATTCTATACTGTTTCTAATGCAGACATGGGCCTACTTTTTTCATCTTCAGGAGGTTTGAGAGCATCATATTAATAAGTTGAAACAGGCAAGAGATGGAAGCTGTTTCTGTGAAAAAATATATTGCATGCACCATCATAATTGGGAGCAGAGGTGCGTAAGTAAGTAAGTAAGTTGATATTGAGTAGTTGCCGTTCAGTATTGCAATAATTTACACAACTTAAAGCTTCAGCCTGTGAGGCATTGAAATTTCCGAACTTGTTTATATTTATCGTGTAGTATTTTATGACATTTTAGAAATTTCTTTCCGATGAAATACTCAAAAAATGATCTAACCTTTCGTCACTTTTCGGAAAATGATCCGATTTAAGGTATGCGGGTTTAATATATTCTTCAATAATCATAGTAAAACCTCATTTTAGGTTCCTGAAAAAGGCAATAATTCATCTCTTACTACAGCGAAAAAATGTTTAACCTTGGTTTCTTAGAGTCAACCAAATAGTTTAGTCATACGTGCAACCCGTTCGGTTGAGTATTTTTCGTTTTTTCCGCATTCCACCTCAGAGAGATAATTTATTTGAGATAATTCGCAGTCAGCTGAGGATGGTGCTTCTGAGTGAAATTCCAAACCGAGAATCACGTACGCCTCGGTTGTGTGACGAAAGCCAAGGTTAATATTGAATGAAATGCTACAACATCCTAACTCACTTGGTAGAACCTTATGAACGTGGAAGAAGAATTGCAAGCATTGCTAATATTTAAACTACTTTGTGCAAAACTGAAATATTTTTTTTTTTCGTTTTGGATGTTATCTTTACTTCTACCATTTTTCCGTAGGAGCCATCGTCATTGAGTCGATTACAAAGGGAAACCACTCGATTCAGTCTTCCCCCGTGGTTTTCTCTAGAATTACTTGGAAATATTTAGGTCTTTTGTCTCCACTCTTTTCATGCTTTATGCCCTTTTTACTTATCTATTCATTTCATCTTTTCGAACTCTCAGATACACATTTCATGTCTACCATGGCGTGTTTTAAGCACCATTAACCCCGAATTATATTGTAACACTTTTTGGGTGTCAAAGTTGATTATCAATTTCATCGATCGGTGATATATCGTTTGTTCCGCACGAATCACGGCATTCTTTCTTATAACTGACGAAGATTTCTAATGGGCGTCGCTGCAACCTTGTTTGTTTTGATACCGTACTCCTAAGATGGGGATCGATACGAATTCGAATGATAGACGAGAAACTGCCTCGATAAACGATCCAAATGTTCGTTGCGCTTGAAAGTTTTGACTAACGCATGGCGTTATCCATTACGACGAAGCGGTCTCCTTGATCCTTGGTGGCAATTTCGCTCGTCGACCCTTTCTTGCGGAATCAGATTCCTAATCTTTCAACCATCATTGCGGATACTTTCTTATTGTAGTGCCGCGATATAAACTGGTTCTAAAATCGAAGATCAATTTATCTCTGCCATCTCGAATTTTTCCCAAGAAATGTAAAATTGCGATAAAACTTCGGTGAGGAATCCTTTGATAGATAACGTGGCGTGACTTCTTCCAAATCATAAGGTCGCGTGTTCGACCGTTCTGCTGCATAAAGCCTGCAAGTTTGTGCCACAATGATTTCGTTTATCATCCGCATCGTAGATTCATTGTTTAGATTATTCACATGAGAAAAAACAGTTAACTTAAGTAATAACCTGCATTGCATGAGAGGACGGAAAAAATTGCGCAGAATACATCAGCAACGGAAACCCCGAATAGAACTGAAAAAATATCTTCAATGCTGGTTACTTTCATTTTATCAATGTGATGAAATTAATTTCGTAAGTTAAATTATAATCACAGATAGGAATTGAAAGGCAGTAAAATTCCTCCTCATCGCGCAATAGATTCATAATGATCTTAGGGATTCGAGTGGTGATGTCAAAAAGCTCTGCTTGTTTCGCCGCTACACATTGAAACTGAAATTTGGTGTGTTTCTCAAAATTAAAAATCAGATTTTTGAGTGAGGATTTGATGAGTGATTTTCCCATAACTCCACATTTAGCTCATCATTAATGCCATAAAATTCTATGACATTTCTTTTCCCGCTAAGAAAGAAGAAAAGGCATAAGCCAATTCCATGGAAAATTGAGCCTGTGGTAGCATGAGGAGCTAAGATATTCCAAACCAAGCTTTTCCACTATGTTAATTCATAAATTAACAGTACCTAGATAATTTTTTGTGACACGATGAAGTTTTTAAAGCTTTGATCAGTGCGTGTACCAAAAGCACCTGCATTCTGGTAATAAACGCACATATTTAGTTATTGAAAACTTCATAAAAATATCTTCCTTAAGAATAACCATTTTCATGTGAGGTTAATTACCTTTTACTCGTAGAAATAGACTATACGACACGTTCCCTGACAAGGGCACCCCTCGCACTTGAGTCATTTGAGATTTTGTCTTCGACAGAAGCATAGCGGGTTCGATTTCGGTAGGGAGAGATAGAAGCATGTTTTGTTAATGAGGTAATTCGTTGCTGAAAGCATCCTCCTAATCCAGTTAGACGACGAACCTTGATTAGATAGGTTAACTTGACTTAAGAATTTCTCAGGTATTAATGCAAACCATACAAGTCATCAAACAGGTTGTCCCAGGAAAAGGACTTCCTTATTTAAAATTGAAATTACTCGGAAACGGAGATCACTGGAAAAAGAGTAGTATGTTTATTATGAAAGCCGTGAAATTTTGGTAGAGATGTTTTAAAAGTAGTTACAAATGTTGCTGAGTGGACAGTTTATAGCCTAATTCTGACTTCAGAACTGCAACCACAACGCCACCTACAGGCCACCATAGGCAGTGAATTGGCTAAAGAACTGTTCTCTCGGTACCATTTGTATCTAATTATTTTGACATTTCTGTATGAAATTTCTATGGATTTAAAGGTAAACATAAAATCTACTTTATTCTTCTATTAATCTCCGTTTCCGAGTTATTTCATTACAAATCAGGTGTCCTTTGTATGACACCCTTTATGTAATAAAAACAAACCATAATCATATTTATCATGGAAAACTTCAACAACTAAATGTATAGCTAATAATTTAGGTTGAGAAATCGGTTTTTAGAAGCCTTAATTCCTAACTTGGGATAAGAGCGGGCGGGGTTGTGTAAGGTGCTGTAGAGGTCGGTTTCTTTCATTGTGAAGGCGAATAATTTCAGTGACTAAGTTTGGGAGTAGTCCATAGATTCGCATTCGGGAAGCAACTCTGTGTTCTCTTAACGGCAAGGGTAAAAGGAGGAGGAGTGAACGCAGAATTTCTTTGAGTCCCCGATTCGGTAGTTCTTGGTTGTGTGAATGAATCGGAGTAAGAGAAAAGACAGCAGGAATGGGACGCTGAAAGGAAATAGAATGCGGTGTAGAAACGTATGCTCGTCTGGTGGCGTGGGAGGAAAAGTAGATGAGAGGTGAGAAAGGGGAAGGAAAAAAGAGGTGTTACAGAGGGCGGTGGGTGAGGCGAGAGAACAGTGGAGGACGTATATCGCGGAGGTGGCGGTAGAATGGGTTTACAAGGGGTGAAAATGAAGTACGGAGTATTCCCCGTTTACCCGTGGGTGGGAAGTTCTGGACTATAGGCGATCGGTGGGGGCGAGAGCTACCGAACTGCGGCCGATGTAAATCAGCTAGAGAGAGAAAGAAAGGACTGCGTGTGCTCCCCGCCGTTAAAAGATTGCAAAACTTCCATTCGTCTCTCCTCCGCGTTTTTCCCAAAAGAACGAAGGAATAGCTCAATGAACGCATTCTACATTTCTCCTTTTTTTAAATCTTCCGCTGCCTGAGAGACGCTCGGGTTATTTTCGCTAAAGAGTTTCATTGCCATTAAGTGTTTGCGGAATCGGAGGTTATTAGGGGACCGTTGAAGGGGTTACTAAGCTACCGCGAAGATTTTGGACTCGGGTAAATGGAGAGGGTAGAAGCATGTGTGTGTGTGTGTGTGTGAAGGGGAGTGTGATGCTAGGGTGGGGAAGGGGAGTGAGAAAGAGAGAGAGAGGAGTCTTGTTTGTGGGTCGCCATTTCTCAGTCTGTCAGTCTGGGCCACTATCGGTGCTGGCATCTCTGGAGCCAGGCGTCTTATCTGGCCAGCCCTATCCTTCTTCTTCCTACTCGACCCGACCCACACTCCCCTTTCCCTCCACCGCCCTCTTCTCTTCTCTCTCTACGGATCTTTCACGCACTCTTCGTCCCCTCTTCGCTCCTGATCTTTTTTCTCTCCTGTGAGCCATCTTCGATTCGGTCATTCAGTCCACTTTTCTCCCGAAAAAGTTTCAGCGAGACATTATGGTTTTGGTTCACTACGTTCAGATTTTTAGTGGGGAATCGCTGCCTCGTACAGGTCCGGAGCCACCACCGAGTACTTCAATCTAAGTTATTCCCGTATTTACGTAATATTTTATTAATTTGTTTCGGAGTAATCGTGCAGGACAGCCTACTACTTGTATTTTAAGGCCTACGTAAAATAATTTAAAACATTTTCCCTTTTAACAATACTGGGCTATCGTATGTGATTCGTTTATTTATATTTAACTGTTGTTACATTTTAGGAAAATTAAAGGTTATCTCATCTAACTATCGAGCAAGTGATATTTTTAGTTGTTTTTTGACTTGTTCACAACCACTATAGCGAATTACTAAACAAATATGCGAGAAAGATTTCCCTCGCCTCCCAGAATACCTACCACCCGGCCTGGAGCCTATTTGTAGTCCAATGGTGTAAATAAATAAAAAAAATAAATAAATAAATACCAGACCAGAATATTTGCATTCTTGGCTTACAGGAAATCCTCTGCTCCTTTCGCTTAGTATTCAAGCATCACCTGCGAATGTTCATAATTGCGTCAAATATTTATAATAAATTGGTTTTTAATCTTTTACCTAATGCATCTCCACTATTGGTATTGAATCTTTATTTTCCGCTTCGTTTTCACCCGATTCCTCCACTCTCCCTTCTTTTCGTATTCAGATCCCCCCTCCTCTCTCTCCTTTCTTAAGCATCGTTCTTTGTCTCCCCTAATCTGACGCCCTTCTCTCCGTTCGTTCTCCTTTATCTCACACAGTTTTTCTCCTTTCCTTCGCTCATCATATTCGCATTCATATTCCCTGCTTCTTTCTTTTTACCGATATCTATTCTCTTCGGCGTACCTCATATCCTCCATTCAAGCACCTCTATTTATCTTTTTCTCTTTAAAATTCCCCCTATTCTCCTTCCCCTCTCAATTCAGACATCCTGTTACTCCCTTTTGTCTCGTCACTCGTTATCTCTTTCCCTTCCCCTCCATTCCGATGTTCCTTTTTTTCAAATCGTCATACGGATCTCTTTTCTCTCTTCCATTTACTTTTATCCTAACTCCAATCGTCTTCCCTCCGTTCCATTGATTTCAGCCTCTTTTTCTTCTTTTTTTCCGCGAGCAGTACTTTATCCGGTTTCTTATCTCTCTCTCTCTCTTCTCTTCCTCTCGATCGCTTTCGACTTATATACTTCTTTTTATCGTCGGCTTAAGTTACGAAGAACTTCGGGGTTTCTTTTTTATATGTAAAAGCTTTCGGCTCACGAGAAAGTAAGCAAAGGATGGTCAATAGGTATGTTTTCCTTTCACCTTTCTCCAAATTTATATTCTTGGAGCGGGAAGTTGGTACACGATCGACCTGTGGTGGAATTTTTAGGGGACTCGCTTGTTAGTCAAAGGGTTTAAGGAGTTCTTTACGTATATCCTCCTCGACCGTTTTCCTATTCAATTCGATCGCTGTCTCCAATTTATGTGGCAAATTTTCGGACCTCTATTTTCGGTAACATCGCAGTTGGATGTGATGCTTGTTCTTGTGCGTTCGTTTTCTCCTGATTATTTTGGTGCTTTGAAAATCCAAGAGGAGAATTTAGCTATTTTTATGGGAGGTATTTGCAAATTCTGACATTCATTCTTCGCCAAATAATTCGATTCTCATTGAGGTATGGAAATTCAAAAACTGAGCGACGTTTTTGACGATAAATTTTGCGAATTGGGGCTACCGGAAAGTGAAGTGAGTTGCACATTCGCCTCTGGTGAAAATGGTCTTGGGTTCGATTCCTGTTAGGAGTCCATATGTGCAAAATAACCTCAGCAGTCAAAGCATTTTTTTAAAAAACTCATGTTATGCGAATTTTTTCTGAAGTATTCTTTTTTCATTAGATACACGTCTAATCCTCCTTTAAAAACTTTCTCAGTTGCTTTGTTAAGTTCACTTAATTTATTTCGGTGGATTTGATTTCCCATACTCAGCGTCCGAGACAGTGTTGTATTTTTGTAATAGTTATGACAACCCTGAAAGTGGAGTAGAAGACTGCTAGTCACTTCGATAGTGTATGTATGTCTGGGTCGACTTTATTTATTAATGACTCTAACGTGTAAATCTGGAATAATTCCAGAAAGTTTCGCCTTTATCTCTCTAAAATTCCGTTACATCATTCTTAATTCGCATTTCAATCTTTTTGGCCTTTTAACCTTCCTGAAAATATTTTCATGTCAAAATTGTTTCCGATGAATCTTAGAGACTAGTTATCACTCACCTCTCACACAGTATGCCAGGAATCATTATTCTTTATCATACGAGTATATTTTCTGAAGTCGGTCATTGTCCTAACAGAAAAAGAAACAAAATAAAGGAACTGCCATTCAAAATGCCAGTGCTTCTCCTGCGCATGAAGTTGCCAATACTTGCCAGAGAAAGTCTTTGGCACTAATGGATCTGTTCATTTGTTAAATCTAACGTATTTTCTCCCATCTTTTTTCTCTCTCGACGCAGAAATGATCTCTAAGATGGATTCGCGATAGCCAAGACCTTATGATTAATGGTTCCATGTTGCATAAGCGCCCAATACCTTCGGTGAGGAATCGAAACTATGACCTCGTGTCTTAAAGGAAAGTCACGCTATCCTCAACAGCGGCTGCTCGCTGCCGTCTTATATTCTGGCGATATCTCAAACATTTATCGCATCTCTGTCACTATTTCTTTCCTATGGACTTTGAAGTTAGGTCTCTAACCTTATCGCATATGTATATACTTTATTATCTTTTAAATTAAATAAGGAATGGAGAAAGGGAACGAATTGGATGAGGGATCTTCGAATCATTGAACAGCTTCTTCAATCCTTCAACTTCCATAACCTCAAGGAGGTGATCGTGATCCATTAAGATAAGATTTGTGAATCTAATTTATTCGCAACACATTTTCAGTGAGATTTTATATCGCTCTTTTTTAAGTTGGATAGCCTGCTTAGAAAGTATAGCATTTAAATATTTCTCTTCCTCGATAATTCTATATCCCTCAATATTATTGATCATGTTGTAACGCGTGGTGTCAATTTCTTAGACTACAAGCCAATGTTAATCTTTCATTTGACTTCATTTTCTACGCTGCTCTCTTAGAAAGTAACATTTATGCGTGATATAATACGATCAAAAACATTGGAAAGAGATGAATAGGGATTCGATTTTAAATTTATGATGACTGAACGAGCAGCGAAGACCTTTACATAAACCGAACTTTTTTTATATAACTCAGAAATGTTCTTTACTATGAACAATTGGAGTATTTTATCTTGCAGTATCCTAGATTTTCTTTAAAGATAATGAAGTAATCGATGATGCTGTTCGGACTTAAAAGTTTTAAGTTAAAATTGGTATTCGATTTACGCTGAACAATATTTTTATAACAATACTTCGAACAACCATACAGTAAATTCTGGATCCTATTACCCTACATTGGTGATCTTTCTCTATACGAATTTGTCATGAATTGCATTATTTTTATATTTTTACTCGACCGATTCTTTTTGTCCGGAATAAATTCACAAGACAAACAGTCTTTTCGTAGCATAGAATTTTGTGCATCCCAAAAATAAAAAAATCCCAAAAGGTTAAAAAATATATAATTTGAAATAATATCCTGTTTGGGTGAAATTTCGAAAGAATTTTCAGAATCTAATTTTAGTATTGTGCGCATATAAAATACGTAAATTGATACCTACGTACAAACTTCTTCTCATGTATGTAGGTGAACTCTATATTGTAGCGATACGTAATTGTAGATTATGTCTAAGAAATCGGTTTTAAACACATTTAGCTTGAGATGAAGGAAACTTTCGAAACTGCTACGAAATACAAGTGTGCCGAAAGAAATTGAATCTATTGATTCTCAAATATTGTCCTTCTCGTTGTTAAGAAATCCATGATGAGTACTACTCAGAGGTTAATAACGAAATATATATACTGAACGGAAACATAAATAGGTCTTTCCCTTGAAGCAATACGCACGTAATATCGCACGCCAAAAATAAAGGAGTCCTTGCTAAAAAAAGGACAAGTGTCATTTTATTTCTTATTTAGTTGACTTTTCTTTCAGTTAACGCGAGTATGCCTTGATTTCTAGTATTAATCAGGATCTAGGATTTGTTTATCAAAATATTTTGGAGATACGTTTTAAGAAAATTCTTTAATTTTCAAGGAATGTTCCTTTGAAAGGATTCCGCATGATATATCACCATCTTATTCCCTTAACTGGGGAGCGAGTGAAAAAACAACGTTTATACTCTCCCTTAAGCTCCAAGACCAATTTCCCGAACATTTGTCTCTTTTTCACGCTTTTCATTCCCATGGGTATTATTTCCTTCGTCTCTTTCGAGCGTTTCCTTCGGTTGACTATCATTTATTACCCATTCTTCCCCCTCTTCCTTCCACCTCCTCCTTTCGAAATGCTCACGGTACCCATCTTGCCGAGGATCTGCCTATAGATTTTACTTTTTTATTTTTTATTTGATCAAACTCAAGTACTTCCCGCTCGATCATCATCACCATTTGGATCTAAGCACCACTTGGAAATATTTCTCTCTTTGCTTTTCATATTTTTTTCAACTTATTACTTTTCTAATCTCTTTTGCTCTGAACCTATTTCCATTCCCAGTTCCATCACTCCTGCCATTCCTTATATGTTTTGCTTCTGACGCATAGTTTTCATGCCCTCGTTTTTCGGGTGTAGACCTTTTTGACCACCTGCGCCCCTTTCAAACCAGATCTTTAACCTTTAAGGCCGCGCTCTCCCTTCGAATTTCTTTTGATGTATTATGAATTTCGATGTGTAACGTGTTTGTCTCTGTATTTTTTCATAATTATCATTTCAAAACAAAGAAGTTGTGTCGTATGTTGTTTACTTTTCTCTATTACGAAAAACTATCAGTTTAAGCACAATTAAGTACCATTTTCTTGTCGAATTCATCTATTTTCTTTAGATGGTGAATTTATTCTTTCGATAATCGTCTTGAAAGATACATACATGAAAAGTCGCAATATTTCTCATTTGTTTTTACATCCATACTCTGTCAATTACTAATGGAACGATTAATTTTAAATCTTTCATGTATAGATCAATCGGTTTGAGTAATTTTCCTTTTTTAATATACCCGTTGATTATTCCTATTTGAAAATTATTCTTTCATAGCAGTTTAAACAGTATTGATAACACTACTTCTTCGATATTAATTTGTATATTTTCGTTTTATCAAGCTGTTAGTACTTCTTTAAAAGTTTCTTAGAGAAAGATCACTGAGGCGATTTTGAAGGCAACCCATGTTTTACTTCCTAATTTTTTCTAATCTCCATTGTCGATATTTATAAGGAATTAAAACTAATTTTAATTAGGTCTTTTCACATTAAAATAAATTTCTATCGCTAAAATGAATTTTCAAAAGAGATTAAGAAATAGTATATAATTCAGCAACATGCAAATATTTTTTTGACATTTTTGTTAAAATGTAATCTTAGCTTTAGTATTAAAATCCTTTTTATTAAAGAATCTTCAAATTTGTTCAGTAAGAAGCACCTGGTGCATCACCGGTATTTTTTCGCACATCTTATTGAAAAACAAGAAAATATAAACTTTTCTCAACGTTATCGTAACACTCAGTAAAAAGTTTAGTTAAACAAAAAATATCGTGCTTTCAAAGATAGAAGTGATAATAATTTTGGGCTTGATATCTAGAAATTCTTCTTTTGGAAATGAAAATTTCGGAGAGGTTCCTTTTGTATCTTTAAAAGAGAGAGGAGACCACTCTGAAAGCGGTCTCTTTTCCCCCTAATCACTGGCCTTCATCGAGCCGTTGGGAGTCATTTTTCAACTGCTCATGTGTATTAAAATGTTTTCCATGTAATGATTAAGATGGCTGAGAGTGCTTCATTTACTTTTCCGTCAAGAAGTCATGTAGTGAATGCATTTACGTTTAAGCTATCCCAGACGTTATCCTTGCCGGCCGATATTTAACATACGTTAATTGTTTGTCTTCTTATTTTCCTTTTCTCTCATTTACCTTCCGAAACAGATGACCAGAATCGACACATTTTAAACCACTCTGAAACCTGAAATTTGTAGTGTTACTAAGTAACTGCACCACCAGTTTAAAATGCTCCACTGTCCTAATTTATTTAGTTTTTAATGTTAATATATTTTTATAATNGTCTCATTCAGTTAAGATAGTAAGAATTATGTCAAAAATTTTATCTCCATTTTCTTAGGAAATGCGATCTAAATGCGCTTGATGTACACCGTCGATAAAATATAATTATTTAATTAAACTTACATTGCAATCGACTATGTCTCTCACTTCATATTTGGTAATTTTTATTTATCAAAAGACAAATAATTAGGAATCTAAAATGTGAATTATTGGTGATTTTATCGATAATATAGGATATTTGATTCTCTCAACTTGAAAACTTAATTATCAGAATCATACGCAGTTTGTCTTACAAAATATAATATCTTACCTAAAAATTTGTATCTGTTAAAGAAATTTTAAATTCCTACATAATGAACATGGGGAAACATTGGTATTTGCTAATATCAATGATCTAACTTAAAATTTCAGCAAAACAGAACCTTTCTCGCCAAACTGAAGTACATTTATTTTACATACATTTTGTGTTTTTTTAATAAATAATCACTTGTTGCGATGTTCTTTAAACCTAGAAAATCTATTGATGAAGTTCTGAAAGATATGGCTCTGAATTTGTTTCTTCATATTTATGTACATAAAGATATACTTCTTGCGTACAGGATATGGTCTAACTTTTGCCATCTTTGATCATCTCCGAGTCTCTACTACTGGGTAGTTTATTTCTCTAAGAAATGTCATGAGATTATTAATAGAATTATTTGTATCGTGACTTGATGTCGAATAGGAAAATTTGGATTCTTATGTCAGTAGTGATAGAAAAGTAGTACTATCTAATATCACTATATTTATTACTTATCTTCACTATTGTGCATCTTTGGATGAAATTAATGGTAAATACTCCAGAGTTACCAGGAAAAGTCACGAGGGTCACAAAGGAATTATACCTTTCAAATCATTGATAGATCTGGATGAAAATGAAGAAAAACTGTCATTTGAAAATATATATCCGTGAAAGATATCTTTTGGAAAAATACTAACTCAAGATTAAGCGATCACGTTTTCCTGGAGCTTGACTGTTACTTCCTGAAAGCGCTGGAAATAATAATTTTATCCGTGGAAGCGAAGATAGTACGTTAAAAAGATCGCATTCTTAAGGGGGGGGCCTTAAAAGTTGTCAGGTGACGGGATGATAAATGATGACGTTGTGAGATTGAAGGACTTTAAATTGCCCCCTCCATCTGTAAACCACAATGAGCGGAAATATAATTGAGAAAGTCAGCAGAGTAATGAGCTTGGAATGTTGCACATTCCGGCTTGATTAAACGAGTCATTTTCCTGTAGTTTTGCTCGGACGTTCCTTTCTCCCATACTATCAATTTTTTGTTTAATTCATAATATTGATTTAGAAAATAGCTAACGAGGTTTTATGGTGTTTGGTTTATGCGCCGAACATTCACATATCTGGTGGCTGTTAGTATTTGATTTTTGCTTCGATCAGGGATTAGTGTGAAGAGTTAACGAATTTGTTTATGCTTATTGTACTTGGAAAAATAGAATCAGACCCTTGCCGTCCTATGGGTGCAAGGGGTGAATCGCACCCGGGCGGCGGCATCTAAAGGGTGGCAACAGAAGCGTAGCCAACCATTATTACTACTACAACGACATTATTTGTTGTTTTCTGTGTGATACACACGACTTTCCTAGGAAAGATTATGATGTGAAATTAAAGATTGGCCAACATTTAGAGTATAGAATTAGGGATACCTCTAGACGAGGGTGGAATATTTGTTCAGTAGATTTCATATTTATGTTGCAATTATATTTTCGACAATCGAAGAAAATTTGTTAATTTTGGTCAAATTTAAAAAAAAAGTGTGACCGCAAAAGTGTGTTTTTTAGTTTAAAATCTGTTCAAAAAGTTATTTTCCCTAAATATGAAAGGATTATGGAGAAAAACCCACGATGTGGGAAAACACCCACAGGAGAAATTTAAATAAGAATGAAAGATTTAAATAATAACTTACAAATCAAATACCAGGTTTCAAATAATAATATAATGATAAAATAATAAATAATGAAAAAATGGTTGACACCTGCAAAAGTTTTGTATCAATTGAAGTTTTGAATCAATTTGCAATACGATTTTATTAGAAACTTTCATATTTAGTTGGGAGAGATTTCATGCAAATCATATAACTTTAAGTTATGTTTCACATTTTCATTACGTTGATAATGATACTCGAAAGCAGGGCTCCCGGATAGCCAAGTGGGCAACGCGTTCGACTTCGGCGAAAGCGGTGGTTTTGGTATTTAATTTAAGGGGCGGCGAATTATGTTTGCACCCGGGCGGCAGGTTGGCTGGGCGCGGCTCTGAATAGAATGTTTCTGTTTTAGGCGATATATAAGAAATTTCCTCGTCGCGTAGTAGCCATGTAGCATCAAACTTAAGCTATTTATTAGAAAGGCAGTATAACATACGAGTGTGAGATGAGAGCATATCTTTTCTTATGAGGAAGAACTGACTTAGATATTCACAAAAATTCATTTTATTTAAAAAATCGGTCCTAGTCCATATTTATTTGGATGTGTTATTTTGCATTCATTAAAAGAGAATTTCGCTCACGAGATCGGGGCAGCCAGCTGACGTATGGTTTCGATATCGATCAATAAATGTACCTAGATTTCTTGAAGAGATTCCTCCTTGCATTCTTGAATAACAAGAACTTGAGCAGTAGAAAATATTCCTTCGACGTGATAGGACATTGTGTGAAAACTCATTCTAATGAAAATAATGACGGCTGTTTTAATGCGCAATAGCGTCACATTTGTCTGACTCATGGGGCTCGTGAGAAGAACCTTCCTGACGTCAAAATTTCGCAGCTAAATATTCCAGAAATGAAGGCTCTTGTTGAGGATTGCTTTCAATTTCATCTCTAGACCATTGCTTCCTCGAATGCATAAAAAAGCAATTTTCTGCACGATCTCCCATTTCGCCATACGTAGTGCCCCTCTTCCCCTCACTCCATGCTCTATCAGCGTGAAGGTGCCTTAATGCGGGAACGATTCTTTGCTTGGAACGTTTTCCAGAGTGGTGGGGCAGATACTACTCTGGCATCTCACGGGAGGAAGGGGACGATGGAAAAAAAGAGGAAAACTTCTGGAGGCGAAGGAAGGTGCGGGGAAGGTGTTTTGCGGGGATGCTGTGTTTGGCTTTCTTTAGATATGGAATGAGGTCGGAAGGATACGATACGATCGGAAGATAGGCTCGCTCGCTGGCTTGAGGAGACTAGATGAGAGGCCTCAAAGCTTCTTCGACCAATAGGAAGTGCTCACTTTTCTGCCGTGCAAAGATGCCATACAGCGGAAGCACCTAACTTTAAAAAATATACAAAAGCTGGCAAAGGTGCCATTTTCGCAACGAGGGTTATGAAATTATACTTAAACGATATGTTGATAGAAATAGATGAGGGGATTTACCGTTGTTACGGATGCGAGGGGAAATTGCGATTTCTCAAGCGCTTATTCTTTCTTCGGCACTTTTCAATTTATTAAACAAACTGGAGCTAACGAACGAATGGGTGTTCAGCAGAATCGATTAGAGTAAGTATTATTCTATCGATAATTATCATTAATATCGATTAGAATAAGTAAACAGATAATATTGTTATTAGAGTAAGTATTATTCTATCAATAATTATCATTAATATCGATTAGAATAAGTAAACAGATAATATTGTTATTTCTAGTATCTGGAATAATAAATCAATCATTTATTTTACGTCCAATAAAAATAATCATCTGTCTAGGTCTGTTAGATCTTAAAGAGCAACGGTTATGTTTTAGGAGGTTTGACTGTGCCATAAATTCATAATTTGCTAAGTTTCAATTAATATTATTTCCGCTTATTTCCTTAAAATAATTTTATTCGCGCTAGCGTGCTAGCGCCGCAAGGTCCGGGGTTCGAGTCCAGGCTAGTCGAATTTACCTGGTTAGGAAATGGTTGTTTGTGTTCGTAATTTATAATAATTGTTAGAATGGATGTAATTGTGGTTTTCCTGTTTCTATTAAAGAAGTTACTATTATTTATTTTCAGCAACTGGTCTCATTCAGTTAAGATAGTAAGAATTATGTCAAAAATTTTATCTCCATTTTCTTAGGAAATGCGATCTAAATGCGCTTGATGTACACCGTCGATAAAATATAATTATTTAATTAAACTTACATTGCAATCGACTATGTCTCTCACTTCATATTTGGTAATTTTTATTTATCAAAAGACATGTGAATGTGAATTATTGGTGATTTTATCGATAATATAGGATATTTGATTCTCTCGACTTGAAAACTTAATTATCAGAATCATACGCAGTTTGTCTTATAAAATATAATATCTTACCTTATTTTATTAATCTATGTTAATTTCTTTACTTTCATAGATGTATTGTCGAGGAAAGCATTTTGCGTAGAATTCTGCAAAGAATTATTTTGGAACTATCATGAGATAAATTGAAACACTTCTGCGACTGATTTGGATTCGATTTTCACCTTTTTTTTTGAGTGATCTTTAGAGAATTTGGGTTCCCCCGCCCCGGTTACCTTGGTCGCCTTAGTGGCATAAGGAAATTTTAAGAAAAGGATATTAGTAATTGACACCTAAAAGACTTATTTCCCGAACGATTCGAGTAGGCTCTTGGCTAAGGCATTTAACTACGTGTCCGCGGAGGCGGTATACAGATTCTTGCGTAGATATTGACGCAGAAATTACTTTCGGTCTTACAACAGAAAAGACTTCGAAAAAAAACGATGTATTAAACGAGAAAAAAGAAATCCGCCATTAAGAATCCTGTTCGGAGAGTATGCTCCATCGTCCATTGCGACGATTCAATCTCCCGAAGGAACGTCGGTCTGCGAAGAACCAATTTCGAACAAACAATGGCCGACACGCATCAATTGAAACTGTCGACCCTTTCCAATTTTGATCATAGTTATCGGACGACACCCCATAGTTGTATCCCCTTGCCCCCACTTACAGGACACTAACTCCCTCTCGGTATATACTTCACGCACGCACACCACCGAAGCTAGCCTCACCAAGCAGTGCCCTTGTAGTCGATGTAGCACATTGCGTCCCTTTCCCCTTAATCCCTAATCAACCCTTGGAGCTGACCTAGATGACGCCTCTTTCCCTCCGTGTCCTACCATGCTGCTCCTCCTCACTTCTCCCAATTAAAGCGAGTCACAACGGGCCATTCATGGAGGACATTCTGGTCAGCTTCTCCTCCCATTCTCTTCTTCTCTCTATCTTCCTCTATCCTTAGTTGTACTCGCTAGCTACATTTTGTCTTCTCTGCATTATCCCTCTAATATTTATCTAAACGAATTTTTCAGTATTCCGTTTCTCCCATTCAGATTTTCTGTAAATGATCCTCTTGTTATGCAGCTTTCATATGTTTTCTTTTCCAATCGTTTTCAAGTTTTTTTTTTACCTTTTTAGGTCTTATTTTACCAATTCTGTCATTTTCATTGAGTGATTACCCATCCCATCGCCATAGTTCGTTTTATTCCTCATCGTAGTTTAATTATTCTCACAGAGTGAATAAGCTTCCTTCTCGAGAGTAGCAGGGTGATTTTTCATAAAGACCATGGAGTCCATTGGAATTTCGGATGGTTATTAATATGAAATTCATGCTTTGATGCGCTGAATTTGGAGTCTTCATTACGAAATTTTACTTTTATTTATAACAGGTGGTTTCGAGATTTGCATCGTGCCTTATGGAGCTTGGTTTTAATATTACGTCATATCGAGGGAGGCGTCTTCAGCTAGATATAGCAAGCAGAAGCTCATCGATATCTGTGGTGGACATTATCGATTGTCTTTCTCTATGAATAGGGATTGCAACTGTACTTGAGGAACCTCGTATTATTACACTTTCATTACCCTTCTCCGCTAATGCAAAGCAAGACTTGATCATATTATTTTGTGTTCCATATCTTCTTTCCTTCTATTACATTTTTTGACTCAGTAAATATTAAAATCACCAATAAAGGTCAGATATATCACGGTAAAATAGTATAAAGCTAATACGCATGCCATGATATAAATAATTATTTATAGAGCTTTTGTGATTTCTCTCTCTGCCTGAGTGTCAACCCGAAGTTGTTTATGTGTTTATGAACCATTGCTGTTCCACCATTAAGTTTATTTCAACCAAACATTTCATACTTTGCATGACGGAAATAACGCCGAGCAGCATCTATATACCGATTAGTGCCGGATTCGACTTCAGATCATCAATAATAAACGCGTTTAAAGCTAGTTTCATTCTTTTTCATGCTTATTTTCTGTTCAAAATACTACCACAATTTTTATGCATTGGCAACTATATTTAGTACTTATACTAATGTATACTAACTAACTCATAAAGTAAACTGGTGAATAATATCGCGTTATCTTATAAATAGTATCAACAAGAAATATATTGTTACTACTCGTATAAGTAATTCCGTTCACATTAACATTCATCATTATCTACTAGCACCTAAATAATTTTCATTGAATCCTTTATATTCTATAGTAATTTGTACTCAAATTTAATCACTCTTTCTTTTACAAACTATTTTCGCTTTTTTCTTGGTTATGTAACTTCGATAGATAAAAATAGCTCGTTAAATCCAAGCTAATCTTCAGGGAACACGTTTTTGAAATTGTCATTAAGATTTCAATCATCAACATGGTATAACGAAAGAAACATGTAAAATCAAAACTATTTATTCCAAAACTTTTAATTTTTAAATTTATTTTCTTGAACGCATCAAAATTTATTGTTGCTAAATATCTTATCCCATATTCTCTTCTACTTCAACTATATCTTCTCTTTCCTCTTATTCTCACCTCTCATTCTGTTATCTCCTTATCTCCAACCGCTTCCCTTTCCTCTCTACCCATTTGGGAGTTCTACTCGGCATTCTCCATCTTAGAGGTTTCTCCTTTTAACTGCTCCTTAGATAAGAGAAGCTGTGTTAAGACACGCGCTCTGCATAGATTTGATTATCCTAGCGTTTGCGAGTGTGTCCCCTCTATCTGACCTTTGAAGAAGTTAGCTAGCTTCCTCCCTCTCACTATTCCTTTTTTCCATTTGTTTAAAACGTTTCCTAAGCTCTTATTTCTGTCCTTGTATGCGATTGTGACGGCGTCATTAGTCGTGAGAGAAAGACAGAATTCCATTTGGCCTTTGGGTATAAAGCTCCTATTAAGGTGTTAACCCTTATCGGCGATCGTTTCTCACCTCCTATCAACATGCTAACTCCGTATGTTTATATTTTTAGATTTCCCCTCTTTCCGATATATTTTAACGTGTTTTCCAAAGGGAAGGTAAGGTATCATCATTAAACTGTTTAAGAAGTATCCATTCAGAAGATATTATAGCAGCAGTTATTAACTTGACAAAACATTTTTCCCAGTTATGTATTCTGTTAAAAATTTTCATAAGTGCACGTCANCTTAATACGAACATCACGCTCCCTGTTGTCGTTCCCTTGAAATTTAACTTTCCTCCCAAAATTACCCAAGGTTCCTTACCTTTGAAACACCTTCGTAAGCGATTGTGACGGCGTCATTAGTCGTGAGAGAAAGACAGAATTCCATTTGGCCTTTGGGTATAAAGCTCCTATTAAGGTGTTAACCCTTATCGGCGATCGTTTCTCACCTCCTATCAACATGCTAACTCCGTATGTTTATATTTTTAGATTTCCCCTCTTTCCGATATATTTTAACGTGTTTTCCAAAGGGAAGGTAAGGTATCATCATTAAACTGTTTAAGAAGTATCCATTCAGAAGATATTATAGCAGCAGTTATTAACTTGACAAAACATTTTTCCCAGTTATGTATTCTGTTAAAAATTTTCATAAGTGCACGTCATTTTTATAGTCTTTGGAGTGACGGGGACAACTTAATTTTGGTGCCTGCCACCACGAATTGGTTGGATTTTAGATGAGACTGCAACTCTTGCAACACTCGAAGTTTGAGGAGAATTGAAATGTTCTCACTATGTGACGAAAATTACGAAAGTGTTGTAATTTCGGAGAAGCCTTCGCAATTCCTCTGGGGTAGAAAAATCAATCGCACCAGAATTTTTTGTTACTTCAAGCAAACTATTCGAATGTAAATTTATCATTGCCATTTTTGTTATTTTATTATTTATTAGTTTACATTGACCAAATTTTATTGAATTATGGATATTATCACTAAACATCTCTTATTAGAGGTAAAAATTATTCAGTACAAATACAGGAACATGTCACAGATCCTGTCCATGAGTAAGTTTTCACCACAACCCAAATAATTAGTATTGTGTCTTACAAAATATAATATCTTACCTTATTTTATTAATCTATGTTAATTTCTTTACTTTCATAGATGTATTGTCGAGGAAAGCATTTTGCGTAGAATTCTGCAAAGANTATATAAAATAGATTTACATGTTGTGGTATGCATATCTTCTTCTTTCTAGATTTCATGGAGATTTAATAGAGCTACTGAAAGCTTCTCAAGTATGCCACGATTTGCCTAGTACGGAAAGTATTTATTAGCTTTAATTTTCTAAATAGTCGCAATTTTGAAATATTTATCCGAAGAATGTAGATATTTATATTTAAAGTTCTTTTCCATTATTCTATTGTAACGATCAAATATGAAATCGGATGTATATGAAGAATCGTTTAATCGAAAATTACTATAACGCGATTTTTAGAGTTGAGCAAACCGTTTAAATAACCACCTCTCCAATCCGGCGAGGTTTTGCCCTTCGATCGCATTTGCAGTCGTTCAATCCAGCAAATGCGAATTCGAAGTTAAGATCTAACTTTTCCGCGGCGAGGTAGAATCGGGCGGAAACATGACGCAAGACAGATCGAATCTTTCGCCGAATCGAAAAAGAGCATAGCGGAAAAATACTCGAAACTCATTAATAATATCTGGCAAGGGAATATCCCGAGGAATAACGCTCTACCCGGATAATAGCATTTAATTTACGCCGACGGAGCGCAGAAAAAAACCGTGTTCGTTTCGTTTCCTCGCGTCTACAGGAATTTTATCGATTCGACCTCTTCGGCCATGTTTTACTCTCTCTCCTCTTTTTCTTCTTGCAACTTTTTCCTTTTCCATCGATTTGAGCGCCGGGGTGAAGTGGGCGGAGGGGAGTGTAATTAAACCCACTCGCGGTTCCGATTGCTAGAGAGTGCAATAGCAAATCCAGAACTTAAGTCTAAAGACACGATAGAGAAGGTGGAGAGACTCCTTATCGGTGCCGCTGGATCAGAAAGATGCGAGTCAAAGCACGGAGGTAGGTCGGAGAAGAGGTAGGCATAAAGAACGAATGGTTATCCGTCTTTTGTAGTGGTTCAAAAAAAATAAAGATAGGCGCCATTGGGTGTTGAAGAACTGATGATGCGTCGTTCTGAGCTAGAGATTGTGGAACAGGTACTATGGTGGGATACAATGCTTCAACGTTTAATCTGCGGTGACGGACTAAGCCAACCATTTGATCGATCCATTCGTAAGTTTTAGTATCAAAATGGTTAACTTCCTTTCAACGCAAAATATCCTATTCTCATCACTGCGAGTTAGCCATCTTTGTTGACTGGCTGAGGAGTCATTCAAAGAACGAGTGAGCGGGAGAAAACGAATCTAAGATTTTTCCCTTTCTGGTTTTTGCAGGTGTTCCGTCTTCGGCGAGATTTGTTTGTGATTTTTGGAGATACTGAAATCTGCTTTACGAGGAAATGTTTTGTCATTGTTGCGGGATGGAACCTTCGTTGAATAAGGGAACTTTAGTTTCCAGTTATTTACATCTACTACAGGAAGTATGGAGAAATTTATGACGTTTGGTTGTTGAATATATCCCTTAGAAAACGGTAAAAGTAAAGTGGGTTTCTGGATTTAACTTTGCTGAATTCCTGACGTATGGAATTTAAAGTAGACGAAGATACGTATTTTAGAACTTTGATATTGGATGGCATGTCTAAAAGAAGTGAAGGAGAGCAGTCATAAAGATATTCTCTTGGTGATTTAATTTGACTCTGGTAAAATTCAAATAGCTAAGGATAAATCTATTTTTTTTCAAATTAATTTCATCATTTATAATCTCTAGATGATCTGTTTTGGGATTATGAAACGCTGCTGAGAACTTTTTCAGTGGATTTTTTTCACTGCACAGTTCTGCATAATTTTTAATTGAAAATTTGCTGTAATGAAACTGTGAAGTTTTTATATTTCCAGCGCATAACCCTCTGAGAAAAAATTATTTTACGATATCTGTTCAAAAATTTTGTTTATTTAAAGAGGGGCGTTAAACTTCTTGTTCAAGGGGCAACATTTCACCCACGTCTCAATTGCGGTGTAGTCCACAAGTGTTTCGGTTATAAAAGAACATGTAATGAGGTGAAAAGAGCGCGTAGAGTGGTGAAGGGATGCAGAATAGAGCGGTATCATTTCCAAAGCAGAGATAAGTTCGGTAGGGGGACTCTGGCTGGTGGCATATTCTGGCTTTCTTTGAATTCTTGCTCATATTCGAGGGCAGAGTGCCTGCGCGCCTCTCATAAGTACCCCTCGTCTTATTTCAAAAGAGAACCCTTGCCGGCGAGAGAAAAGCCTTAATACGAACATCACGCTCCCTGTTGTCGTTCCCTTGAAATTTAACTTTCCTCCCAAAATTACCCAAGGTTCCTTACCTTTGAAACACCTTCGGAATTATCACATTTCTCCCCTTTAAAACTTCGAATCGTCCGTAAATTCACCGCGGCAAAAGTATTAAACGCATGCCTTCAGATATTTGGTCTCTCTCTGGCGAAATTCCTTCCTCTCTCTACTTCCCTCCCTTTTAGATCGCCTTGCACCTGTTGCTCCATGCGAGGAGGGAGGGAAAGATGCTGAGGTTGTTAGGAGAAGGGGGAGAGTGGCGTGTGAATGAGGAAGAGAGAGGAGTGCTTATGTAGGTGGGTCCACACAGGGTTAAAGGCTTTGAAGCTAACGGATGCCGATTAAGGTGTGGGAGATACAACCTAAGGGAGAATTTTTTTTGCATATTTCGTCACGGGGAGATAGTGGGATATATAAGAGGTTGAGATAAGGATTGGGTTTATAAAGGTAGAAATACATGTTTTTATACCGGAAGGATTTCGTTTTAATTTTTTGCTCTCTCTCTCTCTACATCTTAGAGTGAAATTAATTTATAATCGAAGCGCACCTCAATTGTACATATTCTAATTAATATCTTAAGGATGTCAATGTTATAATCTCTTGGACTGTGTATTACGGGTTTTTAAGTCAATAGATACAATTTGATGTTAAATTCCTAAAATTCTATAGCCAATGAGGACCCCCCGTAAATTAGACTACCATTCTTTCGACATGTATTTCGTATTTTCGTTCGACTTTTATTGTGCATATTATGTATAGGGAAAATATCATTTATGTAAGCAAATGGATTACTATATCATTAAAAATAGGCAGAAATACAAAAAGAAAAGGAACTATTCAATACACAATTGAAGTTGAATTATTGCTGGATCGAGAATAATTTTGACAAATGAATACTTAAGGTTTTCGACATTCTAAACACCCTCTATACTCATATGTCACAACACAAGATAAAACTTTCTGTGTTCGGAATTTCAACAAGATGAGTGGCCCGATTCAAGACCTTCAGCCGTATGTCGGACAATCCTGCTCACGACGATCGCTTTCTTATATCTATAATACAGGTGATAAAAGCTCGGTTTATCACTTAAGTTTACAGTAAATTGTTAAAGGTATTAACCAATAAGACAATTTTTCATATTTGATATAATTTCCAGTTTAAAACTTTCCCGAAATGAAACATTCTGATCGTCCACTTTAAACTATTCTCGGTATCGCCTAAACAAGCCCTATAGCTCCCTTTCATTATCCTTCGAAGACTGTCTTATATCGGTCGATTTGTGTTGCAAGGAAGGCCGGCTGGTTATGAGATTGCAGAAAAAGAGCACCTCACGATTCGGCGTTGACGGCAAAAGGAGCATGGATCTCCGAGATCGTGGGATTCTTGGCAACCCTCTCAAAAGCAACATTTGTCTCTCTCGGCTTAATTCCTTAGCGTTAAGCAACTATTCGTGCGTTTCTCGCATGTTCAGCCCTGAGACACGTTTTTATTCCATAACGGGCACTTGCAAGTCTTGAAGCCATCACTTACGAGCAAAAGGCTTAATTGGAGATTCACGCTTTTTGTCACAATATCTTATTAACATTTCGTGAAATCCTTTTTACTAGTATTCCGGAAATATACTCTTACATGAGTGACTTAAAAGGTAATTTTCAAATAACCTTCAATTCAGGCCAATTCTTTTATCTTCTTCGGACTTATTATGTTGGGGTATCATGATTCTCCATATGGGCTATTCCTTTCGAGTTAGTAGCCGGAAATGCTCTAAAGTCTCAAATACCAAAAATGTAATGCACGAAATTATTTCTGAATAATGTAATGAATATGTTATCATTTCTAACAATACAACGAATTTTTTGTCGGACTTTTTTGAAGAAAAATATTGAGAATCAAGGTAATTTTTTGTCGTAAAAACACGATGGGCCGTCGAAAATAATATTTTCGACGGTCCATTAAGCGACATACATATTGCTACCGCCTGGTAGCGACATTTTGCCCACAAATGATTGTTAACAAAATCCTTGTCAAAATACGAAGAGAAATATGCTATTTTATATTCATCGTATTTAATTGCTTACTTTTATTTAAAGAAAAGTTGGGGGATTTTAAATGCAAAACAGATAGTTTTCGTTTGGAGAGTTTTTAGTCCACGACTAATCTAGACGTAGACATGTTATAAAGAGCTACTGCAGAATTTTTTTCTTTTTCTTGGGTATTTAGCTCGTTTTAAAGGCCTTTTCTCTAGAGTATATTATGTCTTCACTTAAGGAAGTATTGAGACACTTTCAAAGCCTGTTCTGATGTTAAAAAAGAAAGAGCAGGCATCATTTAATGAATCACTTGAAAAACTTCTCAAAAGATAACTCTACAAGGAGATTGCGGGTTTGTAAATTTTAAGGATATTACATTTTATGTAGCATTATTTGAACATCACTATTTAACGAAGAGTTATTGGAGCAACTTTCTTTAATTTACCTATCAACATAAACATTTAAGCTATGATATTTGTTTTAATGTGAGCCCGTGAGCCCTCACCGAGAACCGAACCCGAAACCGCTTTCACAGAAGTCGAACGTGTTAACCACATTGCTATCTGGAGGCCCGCTAATTATTTTAGGAATTGCTACAGATATATTTAGCTTCTCTTATTCTTTATAATAAATTATACTTTATAAATCAGACATCAAGAAAATTTCATTCATAGTAAGATTTGAATTTTCGTTCCGCTCCCTTCCTTTATTCTTAAGTTATAGAAGTTGTTGGATTATCATGCAAATAATAATATATGACGATTTATCTCTAACCTTCGTACTTTAATATGTAGGTATTAATTAATTTATTTAAATAATGTTTCGTGAATATTTCCAAAATGACCAGCAGTAGGAGATATGAAAAATCGTTCAAAGAAAAGTAAAGTAGACAAAATGTCACGATCACTTCACAACATTTGATTAACGAAAGAGGAAACGGTTTAGTGGATGTAAGAGTGAACAAGATATACTGTTATATATTAGCAATATACATTACAGGTATTTGCGTGTAATTAGAGCTGCAGTGAGTATTTTGATATTATTGGTAGGAAAGTCCTTGGAGTCACAGCATGATCCTTTATAAGGTATTAAAAGGAGGTTGTGCGTGAAGATTATTATAATACGTAATCTATGAACCTGAGATTGTATTGTATTTTACCTTTTTGATGCGCGACCAGTACGTGCCCTTGGTCGTCCCTTCGCAGAAACGACTTAACCTGTATGGTTACCGATGTGTATCCAATTTTCATTAATTTATTCTATTTAGTATATAATTTTTTTAAAGGCTAGAAAAATCGAATAGCCTATATAACAAGTGTTTACCTTAGATCTGCTCTGAGTCACACAAGGTAAATACCACGCAAAACATCTTAATTTCTTCTTGATAGCAAAGCTATTAAAGTAATAATGATTTTGAACCCTACAGCAACACCGGCTGTTAAATTGAATCAAATGAAGTCAAATTTTTTCGTTTTTTCTTAACAACGTTCTGAGGATCAGGATTTTATTGTTTCCAAAATATTTCATTTAAACATGGAAAATATTTTATTTGTTACGAGCTAGCTCAAATATAGTTGGGTGATCTCACGTTTTTCTCAGTGCCCACTGAAATGAAATTGAGTATCGATGAAAATTATAAAACTGCGACTCTACATTGAGAGAGATAGCAACCCTTGGATGAAAATTCATCTGTTATTTACGTTAAAGATATCCTCATATAGTATTATTTTCAGAATCATAAAAGTAAATATTTCTGTTAATGTCGCTTGAAGATGCCAGTCAGTAGGAGAAAGCAGCCCAATTAAAAACCTCTCTGTGAAAGTAACACTGTCTTTAAAACAATTATATTTTGATAAAATCTATATTCGCAGGCGTGACTTCGTGGAATGCCATTGCAAAATTACCAAGTGTCTCATTCTGCAATTATATTTTGGATTAAATAGAGAAATAACTATTAGATTAGTTTAGGCATTGCTCTCCATTGCACGTCAAATGGCTTTTTTCTCCGTGGGTCAGAGCCCTGACAAGACTCTTGATGCTATAAATATTTTTAAATACGCTAAACAAGCTTTGGTCACGTAATAAAAATTTAATGGACAGCAGTGTGAACTGAATTTTGGGCCTCAACTCTTTAGAGGCTGGTATTATGTAACTCATCTCGTAGTGCCGCATAAATTATGTGTTTCGACCACTCTCAAGCTCTGAATACATACCAAAAGCATTCATCCACGACTCCTATCACGCCAAGAGCATTTATAGTATAAACGCTAGGAAATGGGAAGAGAGATTCTTGATTTGATTTTCCTGAGAGTAAGAAATGTAGATAGGGGGAAAAAAGGGGGCGATGTAGAAAGAGTGTGTGAGGAAAAGAGAGAAGCAGCCTCTCACTATCCCCCGAGTGCTTTATCTCGTCTCCAACTTGGTATCCATGGAGGTAGGTCGTGCGCGACGAGACATGTCTCCCAGATAAAAAAGGTGTACCAAAACAAAGAAGAACGGCAGCGGAGGGAGTCGCAAGAATGACTCCTTGAAGCGTTTCCTTATTTTCGGCTTCTACCGGAACCTTTTTACCTTCCTCGCCGCGAGACAAATATTTGAAGTGACTGTTTTCTTTGAGGTCATGTTTTGGATGTGTCCAGATAAGGAGAAATGTGAAAATGATGTTCTGTAGTTTTCTGAGCGACGGGCTTTTTTCCCGGCTTTCCCCCGTCGCGCTGTACATTAGGCGTCTTCTCGCACTCTCCGGCTTTTGATTTCCAATTCTTTCGTATATGTGCGTGAGGGTGATGAGCACGTGCTGTTCTCTTTCAGCGTTTCAATGCTAGTGTAATTTCCGGATCGAGGCTTTACTGATTGGACAGCAGAAGTTCTTTCAGTACTTTCCATAGTAATCGGGTGGACTCGGCTAAGATCTGTATGCCGCTGTATCATGTCATCGTGGGTTTTCCGTAGGTATCGGAGTTATCGCATGGATCTTAATATTGATTTTTGTCATCGTTATCGGGCATTGAAAATCCAAGGATTGGTTTGCTAGATTAATGTTCATATTTTATTGTATTTTTTTCCGAGTCGTATTTCAATACCTCCGCAACTCCGAATCCTAACTTGGATCCCTAAGGAAAAAATGACGTGAAAAGGGCTAACGTGACTGGGGCTCGAGCTCAGGTCTTCTACTTTCTGGGAGGAAGCTCTAAACTAATTAAGCTGTCAGCTATCTCAATCCCTTATTTTGCAATCTTTTCCGTATTTATTCCTAAATCTCTTTCCTTCTTCAATAGTAAGTTTTGCATAAAAAAGAGTTCTATTTCAATTTATTTGTTATTTGAGTAGAAACTTGCTTTGTCTATTTGCTTTAAATAAACTTTAAGATCAGCATACTTCATGGTTTCCACCAAATGAAGTGAATCAGGAAGTTTTTAATGGAATTTTCAGGAAAAATATAAGTAAATCAACTAATGTTTCCAAAAATACTAGTTGTACTTAGTCACTACAATAAACTAGCCTTAAATTCATTGCAGAATTCAAATTATCCAAACAAAGAATGAAAAGGTAACGGATGTTCGTCATCATTTTGTTGTCAATCGGTAAATGACTTGATACATCTAGTCAGTTTTTGTTGCTAAAACTATATATTTGTTTCAAAAGTGTGTTCAAATAAATTTAGAATTGGCATTTACAATTAATTATTAGACAAGGTTTGCCCAGTCAGATGCATGATACCTGATTATTCATATTGATGCGAAGCGTAAGGAATATAAAACCTCAAATTTACATTCCATATGCTGATTAGAGTATAACGAAAATAACGATAATAGAGCAACGAAAATATTCTTCGAATGAAAGTACACTGCTGTGCCTCGGTCCATCTGCTGTTAGGAGCTAGAATGGTACAGCTTGTTAATTATCTCTAAAACCATTCATGGCGGAAGGACAAACAGAAGTAAAAAATATTTAGCTATGTCGATCTTTCTAATCAATAGTTTTTAAAGCGCACGCCTATTGTGTAGTAATTTCCTTTCTATGATCTTTGCATTAATGGGTTCTTTGAAAGAGGGAATTCCATATTTTAACACATTTTCCAGTTGAGTTCACGTTACAAGTATCGAGTATCAAACTATACTGAACTTTCCACACACTATCTACCATGCAAAAATGTTGGGAACAATATAACTTGAAATTAGAGGAACCGTAAGACGCATGGTTCTATTACGTGATGTAATTTGGGAAAAAGACTTGGAAAACACTTGCAAACAATTTCTTGTGAAGGAAACCATCTAAAGGGAACAAATGTAAGAATAACTTTTACAAAACGAAGTCACGGCCCAAGCTGTTGATTCTAAAACCATCTAAACTTAAGATGGCGACTGCATATGTATATACATATACTGTGAGTATATATAAACCCACACACAATCATATAGATGAGTTGGAAAGCTTCTTTATTATTCATCAAACAATATAGGATATAGATTTTCTGTGTATAAGATTTTTCCAGAGTTGCTTAATATATTTTATGGGAATTAGGAAAGAAATGGAGCACTTATCTGATTTAGGCCGTCTATCACTTATTGGATCTCTCCAAGAATATTGGAAATATTTGGGTTGCTACATATAGCGAACTAATCGGAAAAATCAATCGAGATCAATGTGGTTCGAGTGAGTGGCCTTTTCTTTACGATTTGAAGACAATTTTTGTATTTCGAAAATCGATTCTCATCTCAACCTGGATATTATAAGTAGAATATTTCGGACCAGAGTGTGAAAAATATCTCAACTTCTTTACTATAACGTTGAAAACGATCTAATTATATGAGAGGTGTTCTGTTTCTAACATATCCTGCAATATTTATAGAATAAACGGATCCTTATTAAGTTCTCCAATATGAAAATCTTTTTTGAATAATTTTTTTCCGAATCACGTACTAGATCCTCAGTAACATCGAGTAATTCATACATTTATAGCAAACGTTCCGTCGCAGACATCCATCTTACATGGAATTAAACCAAATTCAGTCTTGGTCGTATATATACCATCCCACGGAGCGGAAAAATATTTGTTGGGATGGAATAGTGTATTTCACAATATTTCGTAGGGAAATCTGTGTTGGCTGACTTTCAGGTAAACTATAATAACTGTACAAATTGTCTGTTTGGATCAGTAGCAATGCTTCATTTGCTCATTTCAAGCAGTTTTGAAGGCAAATCTATTTTAATAGAAAGTTCACAGAGATTAGGCGACCGTCGCTATAATCCGTCGTCTTTATTTACAAACCTCATTATATATTGGGTTACGAAAATAAGCCGTCGATTCTTCTGGTTCCAGGGCGTTTATTTGATTTTTCCTGGTAAAGTTAAATTTAGTGGTGATTCAGGTAATTATCATTCGTTTTTCCACCTCTTTTCATCAGTGCGCGGGCGCCACATTTTCACTCGTCGTCCTGTTTCGCAGTTGCGAGGTCGTTTAGTTTATTGCTCTCAACGATTTCCGCCTATCTCTTATTTTCCTCGGCTAGCTCCCCCACGTCCGTTTTGTCCTAATCTAATCCACTCCTTATCCTCCTTGCCTTGTCATTTCTTTATCTTCCCCCCTTATATCGCCTTCTCCATGCTCTCACACTTTCTTCCTCTCTTACTCCAATTTACCTCCATTCCTAAGCTTATCCCGCAGTTGTGTTTTACGGGCCGGACCCTTTTATCTCTGGACCCCTCTTCGCCCTCGACCTCCCGCCGACTTTCTTAACACCCAATCGTACTTGGACTCGCTATCGTTCCTCATGTCGCTAATGACACCTCGAGAGCCGAGGTGCGTAGGCAGAAAAGAAATAAAAGGTAAGGTGGCGAACATAGTTCATTAATTTTTGGTTGTAGGTAGTTCTGACAGGAGGTTAATCGTATGTTCCAATCATGTTCCCACGTTACAAGTGCTGAAAATTTGTAAATGCTGTCAACGCTATTTCTCGAGAGATATATTCCGTGTTTGAGTAGGTGTAATATTCTTCAATATGGGTGCGAAAGATTTTTTTATTTCTTGCGAATCATGAGAGGGAAATTTGTCAATCTTGGTTATTTGAATGTTGTTATTTAGTACAGATATTTGTTATGCGCGCCACTAACTCAAGTCTATTTTTGCAATTTTTCACATTTCAATGTAATTCTCCATTTTTTTATCCTTAAAATTTGCGTGCATTTTCTTAGAATATTATTTTTCGCATTAATAAAAATATTCGAAAGATTAAGAACTGATATTTTGAAATAAAAGAGTAATATTGATTCTCAGTGTAACTAACTTCTTTCAAATGCCTTTTTGAGTTGTTTTCGATTCCAAATTATTAGAATTTCCAATTCAAAATTTGCTGTTATTGAATTCTTACTACACATTTTCTAAGAAAAATTGCTCCCATGAATTTTATTGTTCATACAAGTGCTTACCACCGTTATAATCGAAACACTTTTCCAGCTAGGGAAGGATACGAGGTCAGGATGGCGCATAGCCTGTCATTTGCGAGATATGCATCGGAAGAAATCTGGGGGTCTCCAAGGAGCAGGAAATGTCCCTCTCCGATCCTTGCCTTGCTCACTTGCATGCCCAAGATATAGCTCATAACGACATTCCGCTTTAATGTGCAGTATTTTCTTTGTAATCCTCGGTCGTTACATGCAAGGTCGTAATAAACGATTTTTCAGCATGAGGAGAGCCGTACGTTTTCCAATGCATCCATTCCTTTATGCCCGTGAATCTGTGGGAAAGAGTTGCACGCTAAGGGTATCTTTGAAAAAAGAAGTACAGCCTTATTGGGCAATGATCGGATTATGGGAACAGCACATTACTCACTTCGACTCTATCTGCCTCTCCCACACACTCGCATTTCCCACAGGGCCTTCGAAACGCTCTTACCATCCCCCCTCCGATGTGTTAGAGTTAGCGTGTGTGTGTGTTCGAGTCCTATCGGTGTGCCTAAGGCTGACCATTCCGCAGCAAAGCGGGGCTTTCTCCCCAGCTTTATCTGCTTGTGAGAGCAGCTTCGAGCAAGCCGACCGCTATCTTGCGCATATCCGCGAGCTCGCTATCGCTTTTAAGTCCCCTCAGTCGGACCGCAGTGCCCACCTCTCCCGTTACCCTCCGCCTTATTCCCCATTCTTTCCCACCTTTACGATAATGGCGCGAAAAAACATCGTTCGAAAGTAAAATCTTGGACGCGTTCGAAATCGGCATTCACTGTTGCATAGATGTCCGAGTTTCCTAGTTTCTCCAAATTTGATAGAAATTCTTAGCCAATACGCTTTGCGATTGAAAAGTTTACTCACAATTTTCAAGTGCTAAGTTGAATCATATCAGGAAAAGTCTTTCGGTGCTGACGTCTGAGCTAACGCTTCCCTTTAGCGCAGGTTAAGCGACTCGATGATATCATCAGCTTACATTATGTAAATGTAGTGGGTGAATTCTTTCGTAATCCAGGGAATTTCCTCTGCGTACTCAAGAGAACAATTTCTTTGTAGAAAATAGCATTCAGGTAAAGTGGATAGTAGCAAGATTTTCAATTAAGTGCCACGAAATATTCTTAGTCAAAACATTCAAGCTATTGATGCAAATTTACAGCAGTGAAACTCATTGGTCTTGCGATTGGAAGAGCCTATTTCCGATGGAGGGGCACTGGAAATGTAGTTTCATGGTAGAAGGTATCTACAGTAGAGCCGCTGAATAAAAAATAAACTCCGTAAAATGGTTTGT
This sequence comes from Ladona fulva, assembly GCA_000376725.2. Classification (NCBI taxonomy): domain Eukaryota; kingdom Metazoa; phylum Arthropoda; class Insecta; order Odonata; family Libellulidae; genus Ladona; species Ladona fulva. Next base: position 1,300,174 of record KZ308309.1, read on the forward strand.
GGTAGAATGCATATCATTATATAATAATACGATTAAGTAAGTGAATAAATCATTGTCTATGGCCCTATATTTATAGAAAGATGATGATGCTTTCGAGCGGTGAACTTGAAGATATTATGGGACATAAATCACTCAAAAACTTTTCGCGAAGATAATACATCCTGGGTCGTTAAACCTAAACCTGAAAAGAGAATATCTAGAAGTTTCTTTCGATAAAACGCAGTACTCTTGCTTATATCTCGGTCTACGGCTGGCGTTGATTCCGAGAAAAGATTCTTCATTTTTATCCTTTCTACTCTGTGAAATGCGCACGTTATCTTAATTTGATTACTGCTGCCTGTACAATGAATGAGCGATTTTGTTTTATAAACTATTCAGCACGAACGGGAACGATCTATATATTCTGTTATTCGAGAAGCTCACCCAGTGTTATAACGCAACCTGAACATTCATTATAGGAGCTGAAGTATGGAGGATTTTGAAATGCTACCCATGTCTAGGTCTTAATTTATCGTTGGTTTACAATTTTATCATTTTTTTCCTTGAATGCAAATATTTTTCCGATTTTACTGTATTTTTTTATTTTTAACTGGAAAATGTTTCGATTTGATGAAATTTCAGCTCGGTCTTATTCTTAGCGGCTCATGAAGCTTATTGAAAGTATTTATTCTATTTTTTAAATATTGAAATTCGATGTCTATGTCTTATCTAAGATAGTGTTAGGGATACATTTTCGAAATAAACCGGAAAATCTTCTTTCTCTCGGCGATTTACACTGAACGAATATTCTTTATAATACGGTATGAAATTCAATAGCTTGACGTTGAATTTATCTCGATTTTATTACTTAAGAAGATGCTTTAAGGCTGTAATCTATACGAGGAATATTGTTGAAAGTGCTACAACAGCTCACGTCATTTTGCGCGTATGGGCCCCCACCTGAAATCAAACCCATAACCGCTTTTGGCTTTCCGACCAAAGGCGAACGCGCTACGCACTTTGATGTCCAGGATTCCAGTGGTAAGCTACAAATCTTTTTTGTTGATACCATTAGTAGTGTATTTATAAGGTGCCTCGATAGCTGAGGTCATTATGATTTGTTGGTACCGTTTTCGTGTATGTTAGAAAAGTTTAAATGCAAAATGATTTCATCGGTCAACGCAGGAAAGTAGCCACCAAAGAATTATATAGCATGAAGAATTTTTAAGAATCTATTTTATGCATTGTTATAAGAGCTCGAGAAGAGTTAAAAGTACTGTTAGGAGTAGTAGTATTGTTGAAAGTTCCTCCATGGATTATGTCATTTCGTACATAGGCCCCCACCAGAAATCGAATCTGGGACCGCTTTCACCGAAGCCGAACGCGTTGCCCACTTGGCTATTCGGGAGCCCTCAAAAGTACTGCTTTCCTTTCTTTGAGCAATTTAGTCCATTAGAGATAAGTGTGGTACCGAAACCAGATTATTTTTAAGGCGAGTAATAGTTCTGTGTGTTTAAAGAGTGGAGGAATACACTGCAAGAGGACAGGTGTTGAGGCGCTTGGAATAGCAGACGAGTTAAGAAGGTGAGAATTTGAATCGGCTTCTAAGGAAGCAAATGAAACTAGAATTCTATCGGAGTCTTTGCAATTTACTCCTGAATTTCTGCATACCGTTTCTGCATCCTTTCAATCATCTTTAAAGCGATCCCAAGGAAAACGTAAAATATTCGTAAACTTCCACTAAGCGGGAGATCTGAGGTTCGAATCCTGGTCCTGTCAGACTTTATTCATGTTTGTTTTTCCTTTGGCATTTCCTTAGGCGCACACCTTTACGAACAACGTCATCTTTACCCTTTTCTTTGCATATTTAAAGCGTGACATTGGATAATTCAAATGTTAGATTCGTTTACTCTAAATTCCAACTGTAAATAATTTGATTTAAGCTATTAACGATATCCATTGCGTCTGAATGTGTTAATCAAAAATCATAAATTTTCGTCGAGTATATTTCGAACTTGTTTTCCTTGCGCTCTTGTTTCTTGGTTCCTCGGGATGTGGAATGGATTGCCGCTAGAAAGTAATAGCTGACCACGAAAAAGTTTTTTCTAGCCTATAATTCATCGCCGTTTGAATATTTACCAGCCACACAAATTGTTTTCACGACACGTTAATTGATAACCTCTTCGTAATGGCGATTATGGGATCTTTTTAACGAATTTTCCTCGATCAACGCTTGCTAAAACGAAAAGATATATGGCCGTGCGGTGATTAATCACGTCGGAGCGGTCCTATCTTACGGCAGGAATTGACGTTCGAAAAAATTATCAAATCAGAAATATAAACGACACCGAGCGGGATACAAAAAACGCATTGGTCAAAGGGAATCAACACGTCCGCAGATTGGATAATCGCTTTAAATAAGATTCACCGTGCTCGGCATCCAATACTTCATAATTCATAATTCCCGGTTTGGATTCGTAATTATTAGTTTAAGTTACAATTCGAGCGTGCCATCCCATCATGCTCTGCGTGAACGTGTCTTATCCATCTCTCGCCATCCCCACCCCCGCTCCTTATAACCCGCTCCAAGTTTCCAAACCTTCTCCTCCTCGACTGCCTCATACCCCCCGCAACCCATCCTCCAGCTCTCTTTACGGAACACCTTTCCTGACCTTATCTTTCATCTGATCTCTAGGCCTTTCCCTACCACGTATTGGCTTCACGATTTGACTCCCTTCCTCCCCCCTCTTCTTCCTTCTTTTCTCTCACGCCCTGGGTCTCCTCATCTCGCTTCCCTCATCTCTCACTCTGGGCAAAAAACGCATTTTTTCATCCTTTCCTCCTCGTTCTTTCATTATTTTTGGAGGGCAGCGAAATGTTTTTATAAAAGATACGATGAGAAGCGTCCGATTGGGGATTCCTTGTTTTATTTTCCCTCTGACACTTGGGGGAATTTTCGAAAAATATTGACTTTTTTCTTCGCATCCTCCGTTTGCGTGGGTGTGGTGGTGTAGTCTTATAAGGTGATGGATCTGGTTTTAATAACAGTGCTCCGGAGTCATCCAAGGTTTTCTTGTTTCCTCATCGTTTTTTCTTCTTTCCTGTTTTATGAACCAGTGTGACTAGTTTGACTTATTTCTAAATCTGCAAGGATTTCATGTCTATCATAAAGTTCTCCGTGTCGAATAAACCGATTGTATCGTTTGGTAACGATTTCCGTGATTTATATTTATTTCTTCTACTTTTTACGCTTTTCCTGAGGGCTTGAGAGAAACAATGAGGAAGGTTGCTTGTTAATAATTTTGTATGCCAAGGAATCTATAATAATTTAGATATTTTTTCGATGTCTCTTTATAGATTACAAAATTAACTAAATCTGAGCTTCTTCTTCTACTTCTAAAAGCAATGCTACTTTTTGTACAGATTACAGATGCATTTTCATTTGTCGTATTTGTCGACATGTTATCTGTATTTCAAATCTCTTAAAATAATAATTTTAATGAAAAATTTTGTGAGTGATGTTCCTCACCATCATTCACAAAAGACAAAACATTTTCTGTAGCAGTTCTTATTTGAAATGAAAATAACATCCACGATTTCATGAAACTGCGGTACTTACAATGATGTATTTCAGCAGATGCATGTGTTAACTTATCTGTTTTACTTACTTTTCACTATTCGAAACTAAATGAAAGCACTGGATAACTGAAATGTTAATTTACCTATCTAGATGAAGACACTATAGCTCATTTTCGGTTGCTGGTGGGGTGGGTGATTTTTAAGATCCACTAAGCAGATGCGCCCAAGCGAAAATATTAGCGTTTATGTTTCGATACTTAATGTAGTTTTTTAGAAAATACAACATGTAGCAAACAGTTTAACCTTGTGAGGAAATTTTTAACTCCAGGGACATTAGCCAAGAAAAATGTTTCCTGTTGCATGATTTTGCTTCTTATCTCAATTATTGGTCTATTTCTAGATAATAGAAATTAAGAATAGGTGTTGGTTAGAATATTTTGTAGCCAGATATGCTTTCTATACAAGCGAGAATCTTATTGTTTCCTTTGTGAAAAACCTACGGAATCTTTAATCTTACAATCGAAAATAAGCAATTGCCTCTACGTTGTATTATTCCTAGAAAATTGTTATTTTTGTGTATCTGATGTGATCTACTTCAGTTCTCACGAGTTTCATTCTTAAGTATTATATTATCGCGGAAGATTCATTGAAGTCGTTGGCTTCATTTTCAGTAAACATATCTCCTCCTTATGTTCTAATCTTGACTAAATTCCTGTATAATATTTAGTCCATCCTACTTTCACATTTTCCTTACACACACTCGAAACAACGCACCTCTTGTACTTCGTACATTTCTCTTGTACTTCTTGTATCCGTTTTGAAATTTTTTCCTCTAATCTTGAATTCCCATTCCAAATCGCTCTTCCACCTCGTTATTTATAGCCAATACAATCATCTCTTCGTCATCGTGGTTCTTCGGGTATCTGCCAAGTTTTTCAACTGCAAAGACTCGGGTTATATCCGTGGATTCCAGAATTGAATTAGAAGACGTGATAAGTTAAACGTGCATAATAAGCGGAATCTAGATATTGGTATTCCCAGATCATCCGATTTATTCCGCTCAATTTCTCGCTCGAGAGGATGAATTTGTTACACTTTACGTGCCGTTTCCGTATCGAAGCGGGATGCCCGAAAAAAAAAGACCAGCTCGTGCGCCGCGTTTCGCCTCTTTTACGATCTCAGGTAATATGGGCGATCCTTACCGATGTTAAGGAACGCGTTTTTCTTTTAAATCCCATGCATGAAAAATTTTAACGAGCGCGCAATAATTCTCCGGCTATACACACACCTCGTGTGCCTCGAAGCAACACGACTGCGCTCCGCTCTTTTGCGCCCCTTTTTTCCCACCGCGGTGCTGATTTTTCGACTTCTCTCCTCTTTTTATCTCCCATCTCTTTTTCTTCCCACTTATCCACACCTTTGACTCTCCAACGCCTCCTCCCCCGCCCCCCTTCACCACCTCTCCGTTAGCCCTTCTCCTCGGCTCATCCGAGCAATCGGCGCCTTTTCCCGTATGGACGCCTTTCCAAGTCCCATAACCCGCCTCAGCTTCACTTCGCAACATCTTTCATCTTCAATTCCCTGCCCCTCCCTATCTAACTTCCTTTTGACCCTCGTTACATACCTCTCCCACCGTGTCGCTATCCTATTTACACCCCTTTTACTAACCCCCATACTCACCTCCCTCCCGGTTATTCTCTTTCCTGTATCTCTCTCTCTCTGATGGAAGTTAGCGTCTTGGCTTTCCGCCTATACAAACCGGGTTTAACCCCCTGCAGACTACTACGCTTGCTCAGGATAACGATGGTTTTCCGTTTTATTGTGGAGAATTTCTCGCCCTTCCTGAACACAACGCTCATCTAAGATCTGCTCTCCTTTCGGCTGAGATTATTTCGACTCATCATTAGGTTTAAAATACCTGGGGTGTTGCCATATGGAGAAAGGGTTTTTTAGTTGATTGCGGAAAGAGATCTGGATTTTGCGGTCGGAAAAACGTGCGCCAACGGTTTTTACGATTCAGCTTTCTGTCTAAGGGAATTAATGTTATCAATGAGCCGATCGAGGGTATCGATGGTGTGAAATAAGTCTCTATATTGAAGGAAAAGCTGCGCAGTTTTTTTTTGCTACAAACTACAAAAGGCTATTTAGTATTCGAATGACTAGAGCGCTTTCAGAAAATTTCATTTTGTGTTCTTGATTACTGTTACCTTTTCAACGGCCTTCCATGATTCTAATTCTTCTAACCATCGTAATTAAGGTGCATTTTTTTATTTTTATATTTATTATTTAATAGATTTTATGTATGTTCTTGCTTTAGCAGTTGATAAAGTGTGCAGTTTTCTTTACTTTAGAAATCTTCCGTTAGTTGGAAAAATTTCTTTGTACACTGAAGTTAAAAAGAATGTTCCCCCAAACACATACGCTCGGGTAAACAGATATTCGCAGAGTATTTATCAGCCTTATTTACACAAGTAAGATCTTGTGAAATTCACCCTCCATTCCTCCATCCTCCGAAGTAGAGCAAAACTATAGAACTTGATGGACAGATGATTTAGATCAGATGACATGCTTGCTTTCATGCATACTTTAGATATCAGATGGCATGCTTTAGTATTGCTAAAGAAAGGTTAATTGAGATAAAAATATAGAGGCATATTACTGTATTTCTTACTAAAATATTTCCAACCAGTTTTGTCTTTATTGGAGTTCAATGCGTACAATTTTGGAAATTTTAATGACCTCATCACCTTTTCCCCTCACTCCTCTTTCGCAACACTCTCCGCTGATAACATCAACCTTTCCAGTATTTCTTATGGGTATTTGCATGGAATTCCTCCTCACTCTCGAACGCGTCCCTCCCTCTTGCAATCCGACATCGCGATTTTAATTTCTCAGGATCAGTTTCGGCCAATAAAAATCAGGAAAAGTGGCAATTTATCAGATGAAGCGAGCATTTATAATCGGCGCTTCAATATTTTTTATCCCTCATCCTTGGTCGGCCTCGGCTGAAACGTTGACCCGTCGAATCGGAATCGATGTTCAGATTCGAATCCATACCAATTACGCGGCGGCGTTAAGCATCTCTCGATGTAATCTCCCCTCCAAATCAGCCATTGCGAAAAAAAGCGGTCCCATCCGCGCTCATTCCTCCGCAAACAGATTCGACACCCGAACAAACTAACAGGTGTCCACGGAGCATTGAAACAAGCCCGAAAACGGCGAAAAAGTCGACGCGGGGTGCAAAAACCGATGGGAGATGAAACGAGCGAGAGCCCTCTTTTGATACAATTCCGCGCTTCATCTCCGCGAGCGAAAAAAAGGCTCCGAGACAAAGATCGCTCAGCATCCATCCTCTCAAAATAATGCGCCCTCCACCTCAATCACGGACGCGGAGAGCCTTCATCTCCCCGCCGCTTCTCAACATTCCCTTTTTCTTTATTATTTATTTCCCCCATCTTAATACCTATTTTAGTCTCTCTCATGTTACCACCCCTCAAACGCGCGCGCCCCCTTATCCGCGGCATCTTCAATAATGGAAGGGACCTCGATATAACCCGCCCAACTCTTACACGTCTCAACGACCGGTCCCGCCTCCTCCGCCCCCGCCTCTTACGCCTCCATCGCCGACGCACTCTTTTCTACCTTTTCCTTCCTCCCGCGTCCGACCCATCAGTCTCCATCCTTCTCCATCACTCACACTCTGGACCACTCCCACCTTCACGCCTTTAGACCGACTTCCACTCCCCCTATCTGCAGGCCATATCTTCACTTCCTTTTCATCAACATTTCGCTAATACTCACCCTTGAGCCGTATTCTCTTTCTTTGCGTATCTCCGTGCATCTAGCTCTTCCTCGCTTTTTTTTCAACCTCCTCCTCTCGCACTCTTTGCTCTGCTCTGACGGGCCCGTTTCCGTCGGTTAGAGTCGATGTCTGAGGGAGTGTTTCCTTTTGTGTTTGGATACGTTGGGTTGTTTAGATGGGGAGGTTTGTGTAGGAAAAGGTGTGAAAATTGCTCGTGATGTTCTTGTAATTTTCATTGAAAACACGCTGTGAAAATTTTTTTATGGGTTGGGCATGGTTTATTGGGAATGCTACGTCTATTTTCATCCATGACTGAAACCATATCTTCCTTTCAGTATGTTTACCAATGACTAGAAGTATAAAGATTTACTCGACCGATTCTTGACCGCAGATACATAAATATTTAAAATATAAATAAGGTGTACTTATTATATGTTTCTTTCTTATATGTAAATAAGCTATTTATAATGATTTAATTTGGCTTCTGCGATCCTATCTCTATTTATAAATAGGTTAACAGCAATGTATTAATACATTTATTTAGTCTTATTGAAAATATGTATCATGTATGTGTGGCATTTATGCTAAGGTGATCGAAGTCTATGAAAAATTAAATTTTGAAATACTTAAAATTAAATCTTAATAGTTGCGTTAAATGAGCCGTATTATGCGTTAGCTCCGTACCTAGTACTTATTTCGGGTAAACGCCCAATGAAGCTAAATAATCATTTCATTTGCTTCTTGGAGAGAGAATTGTGTCCTCTAAGTAATCACTTTCTGCACATTAAATATGCTGTCTTTTGTTTTACTGGTAAAAATTATCACATAATTGCGGTTTTATCATTATATATAAAGAGGGAAGGAGTATGCGATTCGTGGGTTGCAATTGTGATTTACCACCTAGTTTATCTATGATTGAAGCGAGCCAGAGAAAATGATATGATAAAACAATCGAAAAATAATGCTCGTTTTACCAAAGGAGCGGTTAGATTTCTCCAAATTGACTGCCCTAAAATATTTCCCTGTCTACGTTTTCGTATGCTGAGTTTTATTTCTTTCTCTTACCTGAGCGTAGATATATTTCTTCATCACCCTAGCTCGAATGAATAGCAACACCCTTAACGGAGAACGTGTACTTTTTTATGTAGTGGGAAGCTTTTACCTTGTACTCACCTACGCGTTTGGTATTATTCTACGAACTAAGTATGGGAAGGTTAGAGATTGCCCTCCATTGTTAATCCTCTCAATTTCGCCTTCACAGTAGACGGTGTTCCGATTCGCTTCTCGCATGGATTCCCCTCGGTGGTTATTTTTCGAGCAAAACTTTCGGCCGCACCCACTATTTCCTTTACACGAAGGAATGTCACCAAGTATTCAAGAGTCCCTTTTTCACATTCACCACGTACTATTCTTTATCTCTTTCTATCTGGAAAATATCTCAGTTTACCAGTTAACAGTGAAGTGCTTGAAGATTTTCAAATAGGTCGAGCACGTGCTTTCGAAACCCGTTCCGACGAGTCGATACATCACTCTAGAGGTTATACCCGATCCGTACTTTTTCAACCAAGTTATTAATATCTCACCATCTCCGAAATTCTATGGCTATGAACGCATTTCCTTCAATTTTTATGCTAGGCGAATTTTCCTTCCTTCTTTTTTTTTTAAATGAAAACTTTTCTCGATCTTAGATCTCACGTTTTGAACTTTGAACTCTAACATCACGTTGATTGATTTACTTCTTTTTCATGCGTTTGAGAGTATGGTCAATTAGTCTCGTCATTATATTCTTAAATCAAGTTTTCCGCTGAGGTTAATGAACGGCGACTTCAGCTACACTGAGGTAATTTTAGGAAAGGAATTTAATATATAGTACGTGCATTTCTGTAGCTAATGGATTTTCCGCTTTCTATCCCTCTGATCTTTCCTATAAAATGAAATTATCTTTCGAACTCCTTATTAAGCATTCCTCTAACTCGTATAATTTCAATTCCGTTACAGTATAATTTAATTTATTTTCCCTCACTTGCACTGTTTCGTGTTCCCTCATTTCGTTTTGTCTTAAAATGTGTAGCTGTTAAAGGCTCCCAATAGCCAAGTGGGCAACGCGTTCGACTTCAGGGAAAGCGGTCCCGGGTTCGATTCCCGGTGGGGGCTTACGTGCGAAATGATCTAAGCTGTCGAAGCACTTTTAACAATACTACTACTCTGTAGCTGTTAATGAGAAAGGTTATTTTGCAGTAAGTTGCCTTTTTGACAGAATGCTCTTTTTAGCAAAGCGGCGCAGCTCTTTGACTTCAAAGAACACTAATTTCTCTTCATTTACACCTACGTGTTGAAACAGACGGTTAAATCAGCTTCAGGCACGCCTGTACAAGTGTAAGGTGACTCGAGATCCTATTCTTCACCACGCGAACAATTCCTTAGACTTTTTGCACCCCAAGTTGTTTATTGCACCGAAACCTTCAGCAGCATTACTGAAAACTACCTCCAGTTATCTCCTGACATACGTGTTGGCTTTTGCGTGCACGTTTGAAGGGTTTAATTATTTTCTCGGCTCCATCCTTCAAAGATCCCGATCTATAACACAGCGAAAGATAGGCTCTGCACTATGCGGAGTGTTTGTCCTTCAAGAGCCGCGTCCCTTAAATCCTTTGCTGCAAAAGCCGTGACATTATCTATTTAGATTTCTTCAAACGTTTCACAAATCTTTCTCGCTCTCCCTCTCGACGTCGTTTTTGTGCCCTTCGTTTCTCTTTCCCACTCCTCTCTCCTTCGCTCTTTCTCAATCTTTCTTATTGGAAGAAAATTCACATGACGCCTTCGGTTCCATTCATTGCACTTTTTAATGAGATGGGTAATTAAGAAGGCAGCGCCGCGGATACTTTGCGGAAAGGTCGGAAATGGCGACCGTGTATATTATTAAGGCTTGGAATTTATCGCGGATTTCCATCTAAATATTTCTGTTCAGAGGAATTACGATGGAGCGAATAAAATGTAGCGATTTGTTAAGCGAAGCATTTATCTGCTTCAGACTTCGTGAATGTTGTTTTACCCAGAGACAGCCATCTCTCGCTGGAATTTCTGGAAGAACGGCGTTTAATTTGAGAGCGGATAAATAATGCTGATAATAATTTCCAACGTCTTAACTTCGAGAAAGATTAGAACGAACGTTTCAAGAGAACTGGAATGCTTTTAAAAGTTAGTAATTTCCGCAGATAACCTCTAAGAATACGACTGCTTGCGCAGTTTTTAATATAACGTAAGAATCAGAGGTAAATCATCCGATGTCGTTGTCTCTGATATCCAAGGATTCCTTATAATCTATTGATAAATGTAAAAACAATAGCTAATTTACATTGATTTATTACTCGCAGGCAATGAATTTCGCTTTGTCATTGCTAAAATCGACTGAGATAAGCATCAGTACTTTGCAATGGGTATACTGTGAGTGCCCATTTTATCAAAGCTGCATCGTATGTTGTAGTGTTCAGATTACGGATGACTACTGATTTAAAAAGAGCGGGAATATGTCGTATGAAGTTTGATTATGTTTGTTTAAAGAATGTAAAATTAGAGCAGAATACGAAATCCGAAAGTAAATTCGAATTGTTATAAATATTTTCAGTTACAAGTATCTAGCCCAGCGGAATTGGTTCAAAACTGTTAATGCCGAAGGCTCGCATTTTGTGAGATGCCTTGGCTTGATCATACATTATTATTACGCATTTTACTTATAAAATTATTCAATATTTCATTGCTGAGTTAACTTATTATCATTGTCTTCATGGTAGCCTGTTAAAGCTCATCTCGAAAAAAGGAATGTCTCATTCCACATGCTATTACTTATAAAAAGTCTCGAAAGTATCGCAGAGTAACGTCGTTGTTATGATCAATTCCAAAATAAAGTGAATTTATACATGAAAGGAAATTTTTAGCAAGATATGCTATCTTTCTGAATTTTTGAGGCTATTGGCGAAGTTGCCAGTAAAATTTCTTATGCCCCTTAGAACCTAGAACCTTAGAACTTTCTATTATACATAGTTTAAATTAATGGAGTGCTAAGTGTAGGAATACCGTAGAACGGTGGAACGTCGGAAATCGGAACTGCCCTGCGGATGTAACAGAGGATGCGACGGCGACGTTGGGATATAGCTTACGAGTTTAGCGAAAAAAGTTCTCTTACAATTTCTTCGATTTGATAGAGGGTTAGTTTTCCGCCCTCCTGAAACTCAGCTGCCCTCTTAATTTTTTAGTGATATCCGTTTATTTCAACAAGGGAGCCTCACATCTCGCAAATCTTTCTCTCCTCTCATTCTTCCCCCATCACTTCGCCTCATATCTCTCTCTCCTCTCAACTCTATCTCCCATCCGTTACCTCTGCACCAAACGTGATTTCGCGAGAACATCTGTCGGGTATTCGAAGATCTCATTGGAGGATAAGCTTGCCTTCGTTTCGTCCTCCGACCCACCTTCCTCCTGAGATACGTTCTATGAAGCTTATAATCTCTCTGCGGCGAAGAGACACATCCGGCAATGCGTTGTTTTTACCGTAAAATCGTTCTCTCCGCACGGCCGGAAAAAAGTTTTCGAGTTTGGAGATATGCGATGGTGTGACAGGAGATGTTTGAGATGACGCGCCGTGCTGCTACGCGTGTTATCTCTGTTTGCGTTTTCTTCTGCGTTTTATACGACTCCCGAGTATTATTAATGGTAATGAAGTCGGATAATCTGTATCTCTGTTCTTCAACTGGGCTGTAATGTTGGCATGAAAAAAATGCTTCCAGCAAAGCAAAGGGAGGAAAGAGGTTTCTGTAAACGATAAAAGCAGTTCGAATGTTTATTAATTAGCACTTAGGAATGATAATTTCTATTCCTGTGTGATCAGTTTTGATTCTCGATCAATCATAAAATCAATATGTAGGTGGGGCATTACATGTCAAGTGGACCAATTTTACAGAAGTGCCCCGCTCGACCATCACCGATTTCAATGAAATTTTGTGTGAACATAACCTCATATCCTCTATGAACATTTGCCAAATTTTACAACCATCAATGAAATATTTGCTGAGATATAGTCATTTGTTTGACCCCCTACCGCAGCCTTCTACAGTTAGACATCGATATTTAGCAACTTTGAGACACGTTATCTCAGGCAGTATTCCGTTGAGCAAAATAAAACATGGTCTTCCTACACAACCTATGTTGCTCTATTACTAAAATAATAAGAAATCTTTTATGGGTGAAATCTGCGAAGAACATTTGAAGCAAAATTGGCCCAAAACATTATGGCTCGAAAAATATATAAAGTTTGACATTTTATATCTTTTGAAACAAACATAAGATAAACACGAAACTTTGTATCTTATAACTACTTTTTACAAAGTGTTTGAATAAAAAGTTTCATTGTCTTAGTGCCGCCCGTTAGTTTATAAATTGAGTGCAAATATTGGTATAAAAATAGGGTACATTCAGCTCACATTTACAAAAAAAGACCCTCGAAACTTGCCCAAATTATTTTTAAAAGAAAGAGCATGCTTTTATCCCTCTAAAAACCTAATTCTGGTTTTTCAGCGGGCGTATAAGGCCCGGGAAATCGGGATGAAGATGAAGTTACCTCCGCCCGAAAAATGTGGCAAGAAAAAAATTTTAAGTTTGGCATTTTATATCTCTGCAAATTAACATAAAATTAACGCGATACTTTGTGCCTTATAACTGATTTATACGATGTGTACGAATAAAAGTTTCACTTCCCGAATGCATTCCGTTAGTTTAATAATTGACTGTAAATATTACGAATTTCGTTACGACGCCGAAATTAGGGCATTTAAAATTCATATTTACAAAACACGACCCTTTCGTTACACTTTCTAATTCTCTCTATAAGGAAGAGCATGCTGTTATACCTCTAAAAGTGTAGACTTGGTTTTTCATCGCAGGCATTTAATCCCTAAAAATAAGGATGAATGTGATGACGTTGCTATGTAAACATTTTGTACAGGAGCATACTCGTCTATTGCTGATTTTACATTGAGTCACTTAATTTTCGTTATTTCCTGATTACTTTCGTTAATCAGAAAATGTCTGCATTATTTTTAAACAATTTTTCTGCATTATTTTTCAAAAATATTTCTCCAAAATTTCCAGAATGTTACTCGGCAATTAATATTAAGGTACAAGCTAAATGAATGTATCTTACTGCTCGTTTTCCACATGCCACATTTATAACAGATTTCTCTTGCTGAATTCTATTTTTCGATAACATCGAGTTTCATTACGTGAACATTGTAGTGTAACTATTTATTGCCTTTGCCAGAATAATTACAATCCTCCGTCAGTAATCGAATTTGATACGACGATAAATAGCTCGTAAAATCGAAATGTGGTTGAAATCTGCCCATTACCGCAATTTGATGAATGGATTTCTTTTCATGTCTTTTGGAAAAATGCCTCAATTTATTTTTGTCTCCGTCTTGCTCATGGCTTTGAGGATATGTAATCTACTGCAGTGTGAGTGATGCTGGATAATGGCATTGATCAAGGCAATGGCAATGATCTCTCGATATGGAATGCTATGAAGACTGTTACTAGTAGTCATTGAGCTTCACATTCTTGAACTTGTTTCGCTCATTGCACGGTTTAGTGAAGAGAGGGCAAGCAACCTCATTCCTCATCTCACATAGTAGGCCTCAATCCTCTTCGAAGCACTTGGCACCTCTTGGTAGCTAGAGGTTGAGGGTTAGAGGGATTCCAACTGGGGTTCGGGCTAAATACTTTAAGGACAGATTCACCCTTACGTTGCTACCATCCCCACCGTGATATCGACGCTTGGTTGCATAAAAATTCGGAAAAAGTTTACATGAGCCTAGCACGATAATTTCATTTTTCAAGCAGGCGAGCTCCTCGGTTACGATCATTATTCAAAAGTAAACCCAAAAGTGGCGTTCGAATGCGATTTTCATGATCTATGAGCGCGGAGAGAGGGGAGAGTCCCAGGGAGGGAAAAGAGCGCATTTATTTCACGGCGTGGCAAATGAAACGCAAACGTGCCGCGCATACACTCACTTTGAATATTCATCGCATCAAAATAACGGTTATTTAAAACCCTGAGAACGGGGCAGCCGACGATGCAGCGGATAACATCACTCCCACGGATGGGTGCCGTTGTCCGCCTTCCTCATATTTACCACTTCCCTTTTCTCTCATTTTATTTCCATTTCCCTTCATTCGTACCAAAATTCTCCTTTTCTCCATTCGCTTTTCCTATCCTCTTTTCCATGATTCCTATACATGTATTGCTCCATCTTCCATGCCCGTTTCTATCTACCGTTATCCTTATGTGCTCCTCTTACCTCACCTTTCTTGGCTCCAAGTTCATGTCTCGGAAACGCATCCAACGCCCACTTATGTATTTTCGGTGCGAGTGAAAATGAAGTATTTATGAATTGAGGTTATTCGTAATGTTCCTTAAGAAATACGAAGTCGCAGTATGCCGCGATTTCCTGAAATTTCTTGGAAATATTTCACTATATCATTTCTTTTCTTTATCTCGTAAATTTAATCAGATTATGCGCTAATTCTCACAGTTTTTACAATTAGAAATACAAGGTTTAGGAGTGGTTTAGAGGCCGGATCGACAGGCCTGACGGTGAAGGTGTAACTTCGACGACGACCGATATTTAGTTCTGTTTTTTAATTAGCCAGATTTTATACATATTTTCTATAAATTAAGTCTAAATCACAGAAAGGATCAGATTTCTCAAGTCCTAAATAGTGGCTTTTTGTATTGAACTCGAAAATATTAGGAATCGGACGGGCGCCTCCGTCAGTTCGCCGTGAGGTACTTTTCGACGCCGCTATTTCCACACAACGAGATTTTTAGGAATTAAAATAATATTTATACTTGGAGAGTATTTGCAGTATCTTTTCAGTCACATGTATGGTTTTTTGTGATCCTATAAACAGAATCTAAAAGAAAATTGGTGGTATTGTGAATATGGCGTTTGCTTCAAAACGGAATGGTCTATTCATTTGCTGGATTAGGTTGGATTAGAGGAAGGTATTTCTTTAGGTCAAATAGTGCATAGAATCCCTTATTAAATCTATATGCGACTATATTCATTGATAAAATAATAAAATATAATAAGCAAATAGCTCGAAATATTAAATATATCGCGAACGAGATTTCGATCAATATACCCATTTATAACAAGGCTACTTAATGAATAATCTCCTCTAAATCACAAAAAAAATATTATTACTATTGAATTGAGAGGATTTTAATCTAGAGAAGCAATTCTATTGCCATATGGTGAAAATTGTGAGGACGTACGTGTATGTATGTATACAGGCATCAAGTGAATATCTTTTATTGTATTTATTATATTTCTGAAACAACTTAATGATGAGATTGTTGATTCCCTATAACTTAACATGAAATATTCTTGAAATTTCAGCTCTTTATTGAACGCTATCGTTAGGTGCTATGTTCAAGGATTCTTAGAAGTTGATCGGTATTATGAATTCAATGTTGGAGATTTATCATATAGTTAAAAATAAGTAGCTATTATCCCATGTAAAAAAATCGTATGTGTGCATTCACATAATTAGTGTTCCTCAAATATGTAGGCATTTTGTTAGTTCGCTTACAAATTAACTGTTCCGTTTCGCACTCACGAGCTTGTTCTTACTTATTTATAGTAAAACCCGTCAACTTGTCAAATTAATATATCATTTCTATTTATTGCCAGAAATCTTCACTTTACGATCTGCATTACATTAAGTCTTCCTTTCTCCCAGACAGAAATACTCATACTGATATCATAAACAAAGGTGGATGAGTCATTTGTTTTCAATTCAGCTAAGTAACCATGGGAATAATAAGAATTAAAAAAATAGTTTCATCTTTGAAAAATCATCTTAGATTTAGATGAGTTATGATGATCATTAACATCATATCATTAATTTTGGTTATTTAATGGTTACATTCTCTCGGAAATCATTTTATAAAAAGATAAAAATATGAACGCTGCTGGTAAAATTAATTTTAAAAATCACAACCCAGATTACCTGTTAGTGAAGTTAATTGACCATGACAACCAGGCTTTATATTTATTTTAGAATGAATGCTGCCTGGTATATTCGGACCGGTTAAGAAACGAAATATGTACACTGGTGAACTATTTATTCCGCTAAAGGTATGCGACCTGGTTACAAATTGGCCGTCGACTCAGTTTTGATGAGAAAATGCAAAGGAGGGCAATCGAATGTCGTGGGAAACGCCCGGAGGATACTTTGATCTGTTATGATAGGATGTCCGTACCTTCGGAGTGAAAGCTTATTTCTTACCCGAGGAAGACTTTCTGACACTCTTCAAGTTTTCGCGGTGAGAAGAGAAGGGATTTGCTCTCGATTTCACATTTTATCAGATTGTCACTTGAATGATAAATAGGCGTGGCCATCTTTTGATTAGGGAATGTTAGCTTTAGAAATTTATGTCTTCCTCGGGCAGTTAGATGAATTAGCCGTACCTAGGAAGTCGTAAATATAGGTCGAGATTTTCAAAATATTATTTGCGACTATTGAATTCAGAGTTATATTTCAGAAAAAATATTTCCTTATCTAGGTAATTTATCGATATCATCATTTTTTCGTTAAACTTATCTGAGAAGATATAATATATATCAGGCTTAACTGGTATATAGTTTTGTAATCATTGCAACAATCTTTTGTTCTAACTAGCTAATTAGATAAGATTTATATTTTCTGATACCTCGAATTCTGTGCTAATTTTGAAGACTACTTGCTTGTCTATCTGCGAGGTCATCAGCCGGAAGTTTGGCTGGTTCTTCAACCCCTTCTCTATTTGATGTCATAAGCTTCCAGAAGTGAATGAGGCGTACAAGACAAGATGAGGAAGGAGGTACTTTATCCTTGCATAGCTTACAGAGACGAAATGCTTTGTTGGAAAAGCCTACATAAAGACTGCAAAATGACCCTGTAACTATCATTCTTCATAGCTGGAGAAACCAAGATGCCTTTACACAGCATCACTCAATTTTCATTAGCTTTCATTTATTATCATAAACGTGAATAGGACAGATGAAATAGTAAATAAGAACTCTTTTTTCTCAATCCTGTACAAGATGACAAAGACTATTCATGAAAATCGAAAAGTAATCCTAAATTAAGTTTTAATATTTGAAATAAATAATAATTTAGATTTAAAACCTGAGAGGGTGAATGAAATACCAACTTATCCGGGACGGTTAAAGGAGGGTATGAGGGCATCCAAGTGGTTGGAACATGGTGGAAGATGCCCATGGAGGAGTTATCACTTAGTTGGCTAAATAAAGTCTCTGCTGGCCAAGCAATAGCCCTCCCTCTGATACATCATTCCTTCCCGCTCGCAACTCCTAATCCCAGTGGGTGTATCTCATCCTAGCATCAAACAACCTCTCTCTTTCATTTCCTGTAAACTTTCTCGCCCTCTGCCTCGTTTCTCACTCCTCATCCTATTCTCACCTCCGCTCTGTACCTTCCTCTTCTTCGCCCGCTGATATTTGTCCTAATTGAAATTCCAACATACGGAAGTTTGTTATGAACATTCTGAAAACCGGAAAGTCTCCTTAATAAGACTTTAATATTTCTTTGCTAATGGGTGAAGCAGTTAATGCCATCCTTTGCATCCGCTACTGTTTGAAGCATACACAGTCAGTCTGACGTAGGATATTATAGAAAATACGATATGTAAATGCTCTCGGACGCAGGTTGGGAATCCTTGAAAGAAAGGAGATTAGAATCTAGGCTAGAAGAAGGCTTCGATTGCTTGCTAAATTCAGAGAAAGTACATTTGCGAATGACGTAAATGGTATTATTCGACCCCCCTATTACTTCGGACGATCCGGCAATGAGCGTAAAATAAAAGAAATAGATGCCAGGACAAGTCGTTTTAGGGACTCATTCTTTCCGCAATCGATACGCGATAATAATTAACTAAAGAGATAACTCGAACGCTTTGTGTTTACACCTCCTGCCACACGCTTAAAGGTGGCTTGCAAGGTATTTATGTAGATGTTGATGAACCTACCCGGGAATTTCTATGGCTGAGGAATCTATAGACATTTTTGGTTGCTAAAAAGATGTACTTAAATTACCGAAGTCAGCTTATTATTGAATAGGCGTTCTGTTTAAACTGTTTATCAACGAGGTTTAAGAATGGGAAGTTCAACTTTTGTTTAATTAATGAGATTTTTATCCTAGGAAATTTTCTAATGTTTTACTCTTGAGAATATAAAACATCAATAAAATCTACTTTCAGTGAATTATAGCGAAATTATTACTAATTTGAATTTTTTCGGTTATAACCATTAAGTTATGGCCTGTGAACTTTGGAAAGTTCATAGCCTGGTTTAGATATTAAATAAAATGTAAGTTTTGTCTTCTTCTTATTACGATCTATTCGTTACTATTCGAATAGGAAGTATATACTCTCCAATTGGTTTTTAAAAAGTGAACTATTATTACTATAATGGATTTCGCATTTAGTTGACAGTATTGCGCTAATTGCCAATGCTGTTGCCAAACTTACTCACCGCCTGATTACCGCGCCAAATTTGTATTTGTTGCCGTACCGTACGGCGCCCAATTTGAATGTCACCGTGGGGTTTAGAATATGCACGTCGGAAACCTAGATTTATTATTTGAAAAAATACTGGATTTATGCACAATGTTTTGAATATTCTGAAGAATTTTATGCTATTTCCTTCTCACTCCCGTTCTTATGAAATCATCGTAAATCACACATATCGCATTTTTACCCGGCGGCATAACTTCCTTAGTTTTCGATGGCTTCACTTACGCACCTCGAGATGATTCTATCCTTACCTTGTAAATAGTCTTCTGAGATCACCCAGTGCTTTCGCGGCCTCTTCAAATGCTTTGGAAACACCGAGAGATTTTGGAAATAGGTAAAAACGTTAAAGACAATTTGCCGTTCACGGTTTCTCAGTTTCTCCCCTTATCTCCTTCTCTTTTCTTCGAACATAGCGGTCGCAGGAAGTTAAAAACAAATCACTCGGGAATAAACTGTACAGCAGACTTATCACAACGGCACACCACTTCTATACTCAGAGAAATTCAAAGACAAACTAAATACTGACTTTCATCACTTTCCAAGAATCTAGGTTGCACCGTTTGCCCAAATGTTTTAAGACTTAATCTACCGTAGCAGTTGCACCCTGAGCAGCTTCTTTGCTAACCGTAATTAGGGAGGCACGTACCATTCTTTCAGTAGCAGGAACTTTTTCTCAGCCGTAAATAGAAAGTTTTAGGTTTATCGTTTTTCGGTATGCTTTATTTTGAGAAGACGCATTCGCAGAAGCCGAACTCCAATTTTGCTGAAATTTTCGGGTTGAGAAAAGACGTTTCTTCTGACGGAAGACTTAAGTTATGGTTGAGTAACAAAAACGTAGCGATATTCATAAAAAAAGAACATTTCATTACCATATTTTAATAATTTAGGCAAGCGTTTGTCTAGTAGATAGCTAGGGATTGACACGTATGCTCATCATGTACCTTTCGGTACTCTTCAACATTTCATTCGACTCCCACTTTCATTTCACATATAAAATATTTACTTTTCACAGGAAAGGCATCCAAAGCTTACAGTATATTTAAAATTCCGGTAAACTAGATGTAATGCTGTCAAATGCTGTATTAGGCAATGAATTGAAAACTTACAAAAATTTTTAAAGAATATTTCAAACGATGATGTATAAATTTTTTATGACGCATTCAATCTATATTAAGAATTGAAATAATCAGATCTTCATTCTTTTCTGCTCAATAGTTATACCCTTTGAAAGCTTTCATGTTCGCAGAGTTTCGCAGAAATTCCAGCAAGTTGGAAAATTAATAACATAAAAAAAATTCTGGGCTAAAAATAGCCAATAAGTGTTTCTTCGATGTAAGCATAACAATTTTCAAAACTTAAAAAAACTTCAAAACTTCTATGTAATTTCTTACAACTTTCCATTGAAGAGACCATTCCTCCTTCACAGTTACAACAGCGAAGCAAGCTCTCACTGGCGAGGCTGCGGAATTTTGCCGCGCGGAACAATCTCGTAAATTGAAATATTCACAAATGCCTTTGTTATCAAGATATAGTCATAATTCCTTCACCAAAAATATTTTTATACTTTCCTTCAAATATATCCGCAGGTACCTTATGAGGTAGTGTCACTTACGTACGAGATTAAACTGGCGACTGCTTTTTGGAGTGCATAATTCGAAAATTTCGGATCAAAGGAACGTATACATACTATAAAAGCGTAAAGTAATCCAAGAACATTGTTCCTTGTAAATCTTGTGACCAATGAAGGAACGCCTTGTTCACAACGTCGTGATAAATATAAACTCTATCAGAAAATAGCCTTTCCTCGGAGAAATGCAAAAAAAGACCTTTTATAAATTTTACTTTAAAATATGTGGATAAATAAAAATCACCTTTTCATGAATATTTTATTTATCCATCATAAATGATTTATTTAATCAAAAATGTAATGTTTTTCTGTATTTGTCAACATTGATACTTGCTCCTTACGGAGAAATGCACGTGAAATGAAGCTACATGAAGATACACATATCATAACGCATACAGTCAACTAAATGAGAAATCCTCTCTCGACGGTCATCTTTATAAAACGGTATCTCTTTTCGTTCTTCTTGGAAGATTCTTCATTTTATCTCCTTCCAAAAGTTATTTATAGCTGCGTTTGGAAGTACCGTATTTAAGTATAGGTAAGATCCTTCTTTAATGCTTAGATTAAAAAAACTGGAACATTTCAAGAAGTAGGAATATATCTTGAGTTTAAAATGTTGTAAATTTCATACATTATTTAAAAGCCATATGGATGAACGGAAATGAAAAAGATTGACGAGACAAGAATTCTATATACTATATAACATCGGTGTATCATTTAGGTTTTCTAAGCCCAAGACTAGTCCAAATTTTATCATTTATCTTTATTATCTATCCTTTCTATTTTAGTGCCTAATATATAGCATTTAGATTAGAAATAAATGAAGTTTTACGCTCAGGTGAATAATGAATTTGCTTTATATTTCGCTGAATTTGTCTTAAATACTCATTCTTTGTATTGCGATTTAGTCGTAAGCTAAGGCAATCTTAACAGACGATGAGGCCGTTCTTATGAACTCTATCCTCATAACCAAGGGTAAGGCAACATTAGCTGCAAAATAACGACACATTTTAAAAGTGATTCAATAAGCTATTACTTTGGAGTTTTTCTCCAAGGGTAAATCCTCCTCCTCCGAAGGTAATTTGCTGCTAGAACATCTTAGCCTAATAGTCTATTAAGACCTCAATTCAGAGCTTCTCAATGTAATTGCAAAGAACCTAATTTTTTTAGGCAACTGAGACAAAGACTTTAATTTGATGACGGTTTCATGCTTATGGTTACATGTGTATAATTTTCAACTCATTTGAATTGAATTTGGAGAACAGTTTAGACTCCCGTAGTCTTTGCAGTTGGAGATAAAAGATTGCAACATGTTTAACCCACTATGTGACGCCTTGAAGCATCAGAAACAGTCTTCTGTCAGCGGCGTCAGAATTAGATGTGTTTAAGTGCAGTATGATGAAACTCAGTTTCCGGACTTTGCGGTGAAGAATCGAAGGCACGACCATCTCGGTCTCTCTAAAATAGTCTGTCCGGAGACTATTTTAGAGAGGCCGAGATGGTCGTGCCTTCGATTCTTCACTTCAAACGCGGATAGAGTACTTGCCTCACTTGAACCGTGAAAGGGCAACGACTAAATTGCCGGTGGGGGAGGAGATGATTTTTCTTTGATTTTACTCCCTTTTCCCTTAGAGTTGCTTTCTTTCTCTCCCTCCAAAGAGGTGCGACTCATTTACCTCCATCTCAAACAAGCATCTCCGCCTTCTTCCCTCTTGTGTCGCAACCCTCCCTTCCAGTCGCCGCTTTTTGCCGTGCGGGGAAACCTGAAACCAATAACGGATCCTGATTGGTCGCCCTTTGATGAAGTTTCCCGCGGCACCCCGCGCGCACTTTTTGTTCGATGTTAGAACGCAATTGCGTTTACATTTCCTCCCTTGCTAATCCCTTAGGCTCGTTGCATAACGGACGTATAGAATTTACCGAAGAGAGACAAACGCGGAAGTGCCGGCCGCGTTTATGAAGTCATTTCGAGTTTTTTGACGGGTTTTCTCGCGGATACCTGAGAATCGTAAATACGGATGGCATTGCAGCGTGCATTTTAGTTAGTGGTTTAATAAGTCCGAGTGCCAACTGGAAAGAGCTTTCATGGATCGTTCCAATACTTAATTGACTCATGTATGCCGCTAAGATCTTAATTTAAAATTTTACCGCAATTTTACCGTATATTTTACCGTATTTTACCACTGTTTATATCGATTAGTTATTTTGATCCTAGAGGAGGATTAGAGGATTTGAGAAAAAGATGGCAAAACGAATACAAAAGTCAGTAAAATTTTCATAGACATTAAAAAATTGCTCTTTGTTTTAATTAGCTGAACATAGAGGGATGACTATCGTAATGGACACTGAGAGAACGGAACAAAGCAGCTGATTAGTTTCTTAGTCTTCACAACCACAGAGCTTCTGTTGTGAAGATTTTTTGGTAATATACGACTCGTACTTGTAGATCATGGAATAATTTTGGATATTCTGGTTATATACATTTCACGGAATTGGGAGACTTTCTTATTTACCTCCAGTATCCTGAGATTTTTCCACTTCTCGTGATACTTCAATATCTCATCACGCAGAAGTCGATACACAATTACCTCACAGTCGATACACAGTGATACCTCAGGTAATGAGTGACCCTGCTAACGAATTATTCGGCTAGCGAAGTTTTTTTCGCTGCTTTTCGGACTCTGCTCCGAATATCGATTCGGGTAACGAATGTTTTAGTGGATGCACGTGCTAACAAAAAGCAGTGAACGGTCGGGCCCGACCAATATCTTTTCCGTCTGCATGCGTAGCAAAGAAATGGGCAGACTTCATCACATAAGGGACGCCCACCAACGCAAATGGATTGTGTATGCTTAACGAATAAGTAGACTCTTGATAAAATTAAGTTTCGGCTTACGAAAATCGTGGCCAACGAATATGATATGTACTTGCCTACAAAATCTCCCAAAAGAGTTAAAAAGAAATTGAAAGGATGAGAATAATCCTATTTGGAAATTATTTGTTACTGTCAGTTTATTTTTATCTTAGTATTCGTTTTAATTCTCATAAAAGAAGCAGATTGCAGAGATAATTCTTATGAGTTTCATAAGAATTATCACTAAATTTCCTTACGAAATGGCATAAGCTGGTGGCTTATTCTGTCTTCATCCTTGGCAGCGATACGTTGACTTGATTTCATCGTCTTCATTCGCATTATATTGCACGCTCTCTAAGCGAGAATCAGTTCCCAGAGCGATAACTGTCATCCGAAACCTTCCTAGCGATTTCCTCTAGTATGCGATAAAATTAAAAATCTGCCTGGTTTCATGAATTCCGTCTCAATGCCTTTTTCTCCGCTATCTTTTCATCTCGTTCCTTTCCATTCCTTCCAAAAAGTCGCCCATTATAAACACCTTTGCGATTTTTCTCCCAAAGGAAAACAAAAAAAAGGTTCACTCTCCAGATGTGTGGAATGAGGGAAAGGCTGAACCCTCGTTGACTGAAAGATTTTAGATACCTGGAAAATATATCAGAACTAAATAGGCTTGAGTTAATTTAATTTAGCTATTGTTTGCGTAAAGGCATTGCGGAGTTTAAGCGATTTGTCAAGCACGGTAACTAAATTGTTTCTCTACAGATATCTCAAACTCATTGCGGCTTAACTAAAGAGGTTAGAGTAAATAAAATGTTCCTTATTTGTATTAATGGCTTCTTCGTTTCGACGTATTAACAAAGACAAACTACAAAATGTTCCCTAATTCTCGGAATCTCGAAAAAATTAATGTCTGAAAGGTGCTTAAATTGCAGATATGTACTTCAAATAAATTATTTCGTCGTTTTTTGATTTGAAAAAGCTTGAAAATCATTGCTAGTAATGATTTTGAGAAATGAGATGGATCAGGCTATCAATAAATCTGTGAAAACTGAAGTTAGGAATTGCTTTCCTATGATCCAAAAAGTATTGAATACAATTAACAATTTTTGAGTTATTCTATTACAACAACAATTCATTTCTATTATTACTTTTATTTGCTATGATTATCATTACAGTTAAATAAAATACAGTTTCTAAACTATCAAAACAAGTGAGGGCGAGAAAATATTGATTTTTTATTGAGCGGTGATAATAAAATTGTATGTCATCATCTACTTAATTCTATCATTAATTAATTTTCGCAAGGTACTGCGTTCTTAATTCTTCTCTTTGATACACTGGCTTCCAATTCGTCAATTAGCATGTAGAAGAATATTAATTTTTTATGTAATTGGTGATTCATCATTCTATAATTTCACCTTTTAACAAGGGGTAACTTTTTGTTTCACTTCGGAGGACCAAATATTTTAATCTCATTTTTATTTATATCAACGTTCCTAAGATATTGCGTGCTTTTCGGTCCTCAAACCACAGTCATTCCTCCGCTCCTCCGCCTTTAATTTCTCCGTTTACCCCCAATCCCCTACTCCGACATTTTTGTCTCGATGCCTGCCTCACTCTATATCTCTCCCTCATACCTCTTTCATTCCTTTATCTACAAAGAACGATCTGTAAGAGGAAGGTCAAATAGTGAGAGGGAGGGATGGGAGAGTGGCGGATGGAGGAGAATTTCCTCAGGGAAGGGATATATGGACAGGTAGATGAGGTCCATTCCGGGACCGTAAAGGTGAGAAGGAAGAAATAAAGTTGGGAAGAAAGTGAGTGGGAGATTCAGGTAGATGTATTTATTTATGTGTGCGCGCGTTTATGTGCGTGTTCGGTCGCTGGAAAACTTGACTTAGGTTAATGAACGATGGGAAAAGGATAAAGAAGGATTCATTTTTGTCTTCTATTTTCCTAATACGGGAGATTCGGTGAGGGGGGAGGAGTAAAGAACGGCGAGGTACTGCGAATGGAATTTTGAAACCCATTCTTAGTGGTAGGTCCTCCTGATCGGGACGATGGTTTCTAGCGTAGAGTCGACTTGTTTTATTCGACTTCAGAAGATTTCTTTCTTTACTTTTGATGAGACCAGTAAATTATGTAATCGTTTAGCCATAATGTAGGGAATAATATGCAATTCCATTTTTAATCACGTAAGAATTCTGGAGAAATGTCGAAGTATCTGAGGGACATGTTTACAGCTTGTAAAAGTAAAACAGTTGATAGTCCTTTGCTATGAGTTTCAATTTTATTTTCATACTGACATTAAAGTAAAGTTTATCACTCGTTGGGTATTTCAGGGGGAAGATTTTCATTAATGTATGGTAATCTCTGGAGAGAAATGCCGTACATTACTATTCTGCATTTTATTTTTTAGTTATCTTCGGCTGTTGCCTTCTTTGAGTTAAAAAATTCTTTCACATACCTCTTTCATCCCTAATATTGTCGTAAATAATTATAATTCATCGAATTTTAAAACACTAGCCACGCAGCACAACTTTAGGAATTATACTTTGGTATAGTTTAGTTTTCCATAAAAGTTTACAGTTTGCGTATTGTTTTTTCAAGATGATATATTGAAATAAAATAGCATACGGTTAAGTTTTTTAAATCAAAAGGAATTGATGTTGACATTTAAAAGCTATCCTTTTCTATGATTTCCGGGTCTTCTGGAGTGTTTCGCTCTTAGATAGTATGGTTATTAAAGTAAATATGCGTCATTTTCCTTTAGTTTGACTAATCGGTGATACTCGCCATTTGCCGCATTACAGTTGAATCATGCAAATGAAATTTAAATTTGCGACTTCTCATTTTTATTTTTAACAGTTCGAAAATATAGGAGTAATTTTGTCCCAGGAAGGGCGTGGTATTTTAGGATGCAACCTCCGCCGCCGAGATATCTGCATGCGCGCGAGGCGAATATTTAAACCAAGATTCGCATATCTTGATCGCAGCTCCATCAAGCAGAGAAATGATCTGGCATCCGTTAATGAAACGCAGAGAGCCTTCCGCATTTTATTCCCCATCTTAGTTTTCAACATTTCGAGCGATCGGAACCTTAAATTATTTGTGAAAGAATGTTGGCTATTGATAAATGCAAGGAAGTCCCCACCCAACTCTCAGTTACCCCTGAACCACCTTCGCACGGGTCGGAAAAAAACTCGGAACAACCAGGAGACAAAACACTTTCGCCTCAATTTCCTTTTTCGTTTCCGTCGCAATCGGACCATTTTTGTAGGCGCCATCATTAGCTTCCTTCGCGCTATCTCTATGGGGAACGACCGGGTGAAGAAGCAAAGAGGAAGTAGAGGGAAAGAAACAGCCGCGTATTCCTTGCGAGGCAAAGAATGGTAGAGATCGAGAGGGAGGCGGGGAAACAGGAAAAGAGTAACTTATGGGAAGGTGAGCAGAAAGAGAGTGGAGGGGAGGTTAGGATACAAGGTGGGTGTTTGATACAATGGGCGATAATGGGGTTATATGGAGGGTGCGGATGGGGGAGACCCTGGCCCCTGCACAATCCAATACCTTAGCACACATCTCCCTAACTCATCCTCTCCCCCACTGATTCCAATCCCACCCCTTTCTTCCCCATATACGCTTTCTCACCCCTACGTCCCCGTATCGCTTTCTCTAACACACCACCACTCCCCCGTCGCTGCGGGACCAAACCCAACTTTTCAATTTATCAGATTCGCGCATTCTCACGTTCAGTAAATTAATTCCTTACATGTGCGCTGCGCGGCTTTTTGAAGGAGTTTGCTGGAGGGGGTGGCGAGGGGGGAAATCGTCCCTCAAGGAGGGGGAGGGTGTGGGTGGAAAGGGTCCCTTTTTCTCTTGTTGCTAGGAGTGGGTGGGTATTTTTCTCCCTTCCCTATCTTATTATCGTCCACCTCTCCAAAGCTGTTCCCTCGACCCCTTCTTTTTTGCCGAGGTGTTTTACTTTACTTGTCCTTTAGCGTGGAATCTTTTTTTCATCTCTCACAAGACCTTGTATTCTACTTAGAAGTCGTTATCGTTTGCCTTTTCTCCCTTTTTCTTTTTCCGAAAAGAAATTCTCTCTCCTTATCCGTTTCTTATCTAATTTATTCGTCGGTGTCGATTCCACGAAGGCAAAGTCGGTTTTTTCGCCTTCCTTTTTTTCTCTTTCTCCCGCTAGGCGGGTCTAAGTTTGTGAAGATTTTTTTCGGCGAAAATGAATACAAGAAAGAATTGAGTCTGTTTGTTCGACTTTTTTGTTTTGGTCGAAAAGAAGGTTTTTACACATTCCCTCCTTTTTTCCTAACTCTTCAGGTTATTTTGGTAATTTGCGGTTGTTGAAGGAGTGTGCATGTAAACTAAGAGAAAAACTCACTGAGAAAACGGATATTTATGTATTCTATTCGTATCTAAATCTATGTGGAGAAATTATGCATATTTTATCCTGTGATTTAATTAATTCGTTCCCCATAGCCTCCACAAACCTCCATTTATTGGAAAATTGCAGTGGTCGACTTAAACAGTAACAACGAACACACAACCGCTCTCTAACCAGAAAAATCTGATCGACCGCAACTAGAACCCGGGAGCTAGCACGCTAACCGATTCGCCACAGCAGCCGGTGATGATGCACGTTTTGCTTTTTCATGGGTGATCATCGCCAAAACACTAGCCAAAACTTTAGGTGGCGACCTTTCTCAGCCCCAAGGTATCGTTTTTGCTGTGGATTGTTGATTATTCTATTGATAAGGATCGTGCCGCTACAATGCAGCCATCGCTTCCTTATTCTGGTTTAAATGTGTTAGTTCTTGGGGTCATCTTAAAAATACATTTAATATACTTATACGAACATCTTGAAGACATAAATGGAGCCATCTTAAAAATAAGCGAATTTTCTTGAGTGCATGGCATTTGTATAAAGACATCCAACTCATCATAGGTTATAAGACATCCAACTCATTGAAGTTCAAATGAAATTTGAGCTCCTTTAATTATTCGATAACATTTAGTAGTTTTTTTTTCACCCTAGAATCCAAGATAATCGTCGGATAGGCCGTGAGTATTGGTTTCCATCTCAACGTCTCATTTGGTTTCGTCTCAATGCCTTCCGGTTTGAAACAAGAAACGTATATCAATTCTGTGCATCATTTATGAAAATTTAATGGTTAATATGTCATATCCTCTCCTCTTACAATTGAAATCAAATTTCGATTCGATCATTCGATGTGTCCGATTGATTAATACTATTTTTTCCTTAAGACCAAATAGGTACATATCACCGATTATAAAATATAATCTCAAGGATTTAGATGAATATAGTTATACTATGAACGCCTAATTATTTGTCTATCACTTCAACGATTAGTAAAGAATTTTCTCTGCCTTTATTTGAAACAATTTATTGCTTGCGAGCATTTACTATCTACCATAATAAGTCCTATTCTGTACCTTTCTTCACCCTTTGTTCTCTCTCTAAGTATTTCTCCTTTCCTCCGCCATTATTCTTCCTCTTCCTATAGCAGACGTTCCTATCTAAGCAATAGCCAAGTCCAATCTCACGATTTCATCTCCCGCATTTGCCAACTCTTCTCTTCCATTCCATCTTTACTCTTAGACGTCTCACGCGCGAGCAGGGAAATACGGTAGGCAAATAACCTAATCTACGCTTTATCTCCCTTTCTTTAATTTTCTCCGCTTAGCCTCTTCTACCCTCCCCCGCTTTCATCTCGTTCCCTTTCACCCGCAATTTATCTCTCTCCCCCTTTGCCCCTTTTTTATCCACCTGTCATGCAGACGCTGTTGAACCGGAGCTCTTTCTTACCATTTCCCATGTTGCTACGGAGCCGTTGCGTTGTTGCGGATGTTTTCTGTTTGGCATCTCACCATTCCTTCCACTTTTATTTATTTTTGCCCACTCCTCGAGATCTTCTTGTATACTTTCACCCAAACTCCTTTTCAGACTCGCTTTTTGACCTCAGATTTCTCGAGATGTACTTTATTTGTTCGAGATTTCGATTTTTCCTTTTTCCGTTCTCTTACCCGACCTTAGCTTTAGCCTTGCATTTCTTTCTTTCCGCCACGATCTTTGTATATCCATTTTTTTTCTTCTGATATCAAAGACCGTCAAACGCGTTTATCGTGCTTAGCGCAATCGCGACGAAATCTGTAAAAGTAGACCGTTCTGCAATCGCTGAGCATTCCCGTAAAATATTTTCCAAATTTTTCTATTTTGGTGTATGTTTACAGCAAAAGGAGGAGACAACATCGGAGCGTTTCCGCTTAAGTTTAGATCGTTTTTAGATGTTGGGATTGAGGCGAAAGTTGACCGTAAACCTGTTTAGGAGGGCTATTTCGTCATTTAAAGGGCGATGGCGGTACCATAATATGTCCGATAGTATCGGGTATTTGTCCTAAGGTAAAGCGGGTTTTATGTGCACCTTTTCCGAAACTCGAAAGATTGAGATGGGATAGGGCTTCCGTGACTAGAAATTATGATTATCAAATTTTTTGAGTTAATCACCTTTCAAGAGCAAAAAGATTTCCAAGATTTGAGTTTTTCAAAATATTCGTTGATCCCGCGCACGCTTAAGAATATGAAACCATGGTTTCTAATTATGAACTTCGGTGAGACAATATTTTGCGGTGTTAGGAAAGATCTATAACTGTTAAGTGGAAGGAAACAATTAAAAGAGATGCTTTTCCATGAAAAGTTTTGTTTAGAACTCTAGTTATTACTCTCTCTAGGTTTCCGTTTTAAAAAGATTGGTCATTTTACGAAATCGCCGTCTTGTAATCTTCACTGAGATCTCTGAAGGTGCACCGTCTTTTAAAGTTCAACGGCGATGACTAGAAGCAGAATTTTACGATCCCGAGACATTTTTATCTCCCGCATTATAGTGGAAGGGAGGTTTTACGAGACGCAGCCAAATCGACGCAACAGATCGCCCTATCCACCCACACGACATTGCCAAATATCTGGTGACCCTTTGCAGCCTCGAGTGCTGGACCGACAATGGAGCATTCTTCTCAATCTTGTCTTTACATTTCTCTCCGCCAATGCGACTTTCAACACACATGTTCCACCCAAACATACTCCCACGCAATTTATACTTGTGAGACCTTTTGATCCATACGCCTTGTCCCATTACTTAGGTTTTTATCTGGTGAAAAGACAGGCGATCTACCCATGGTTCAGAGATATATTTCCTCGTTTCGATCATTGATAGACGTCATTTTATTCGGATCGGTAAAATACCACTGAAATGAATCCCAATATCTCTTTGAATATCCGTCCTACGGATTTGCTTTTTTTGAAATCATAGTATAAATAAAAAAATATGACGCGCAATCTTATATTGTTAGATGGAAGAGGAGACTTTTAGTCTCAATCTCGCCCAAATAAAGGCATTTATTATTATTATTATATTGGAAGATTTTAAAGTCGGATTAGGAGTAGTAAAACTTGTCGAATGAGAGCATCGTGGATTTTGTCCTCGTTTATGGGAAAATGGAGGATAAAGATCTTCTTTGACTTTTTCCGTTATCATTAGAGGTAAGATTTGAATAATAGAATTTTGTAATTTGCGTGGAGCACGTTTCTTGTTAAGAAAAGGTTAATAATAGTATGTAGAATGTACGGATTGAATCTAATTTTTCGGAACTCTACCATTGAACATTTGTTGGCGTTAAAGTTGTCCTTTAGGAGTATGAGGTAAAAATGCTTTCTTTGTTAACTCTTGAAATAGTTCTTCAAAACATTGTCTCCATGTATTTATTTGTTTTCCATCTACGTCCATGCTTACTGAAAAATACCGTTCTGAGTAAGGAACAGGAGCTGGATAATATTAAAGATAATGATTCAACCTAGTATCTGGAAAGAAATATTTATCTTGAATTGTATAGAGAGGTAGTTACTAGCACAAACCATGTCAGTGGTGTAGCCAGGGGAGTCCATGGGGGTCAGGACCCCTCCTCAGGGTCTACTTCAAGTAGAACAAGGACTGAGTGACGAGAAATTAGTGAACGAAGAAAGAGTGCAATTTGCAGGAAAAATTTTCTTTTGGTCTCCTGCCTTAAGGAATTTCTGACTACACCCTTTTCCGGCATATATATGTATATGACAAATATCTGTGTTTTTTCAATTTGTCTGCATTATATTAAGGTCACTTAGACGAATCAATACAGAAATGTGATTTCCTAGTTCCGCCAAGGAAATTCCTTTCCGACGACTCAGTACTCTTCGATAGCCATTCGTAATAATTCAGCGGTCAAGATAACACCCTTCACTTCTTCGTACAGGATGTGCACTTCATACGTCCTCTCTTTGCAGTAGTCGCGGGGCGCAGCGACTTTCTTCCTATCGTATTTTAGCTTCAAGTACGAGAACGGAAACTCTTTCGTCTATTCGTATTTTTCATTTACTTCTTTCCACGAAAAATCACCCTTGTCTCTCCTTTTCTTGTTCCTTTCAGTCCCATTTATTTCGCCATTTCCACCTCCCCATTCCTCTATAGCTCGGACTTTTCTCTTACAATCCGCTGAAGCTCCTTTCCCATTTCATTCCATACCTTACCTCACCGCGCCCTTTTATCCCATCCGATGGTCGCGGAAAGGACCTTTTGCTCCTCTCCAAGGGTCCAATAGCGATACCTCCCGCTCCATCTGACCCTACGGGACGAGCTATCTAACTGCAATCGTTTTCTCTTAGGAAGAATATTCCAGCGAACACCATCTGTCCCTAATTCATCCCTCCTTCTCCCCTCTTCCATCTAAATCTTTCAGATCGCCTCTACCTTTTTAGGAATTTCCTTTCGAATTTGAATACTTTTCTTTCGTTCGGCGATTCTATTCAATTCTTCCCGCCAAACCATCGAAATAACTTCTTTCCCACATCGGTGAGGTTTTTTGAATTTCTTAAAAGATTTATCTTACTCCTTGCTTCATTATCTCCTGCTTCATGCACGACTTTCTTTCTCTTCTGTATAATTTGGTTTCAGCGGATCCGATCTTATATTCCTTCACGGATTTTGCCATAATTCGTTCCCTTATCCAGTCCCTGTACTACACATTCATCATATCTCATTTTCCTCTCTTCTCTCTCTTGTTCTACCTGAAGACTTTCAATATCCGCTTTATATATTTAGGATTCACGTCATAGTGTGCTGTTATGCTTTAATATGTATTTTGCCTATTTTCCTTCCTCTCTGTGTATTAGTTGTAAGGACGTTTTAGCATATGAATTTTCAAAAATCTACAAAAAATGCAGTTTCTTTAGAATAAATTATTTTAGTCTAGGGCTGGTTGTTTACATAACTATTCTTTCGTCTTTTCGGTCTTTTTAACGATGCAGATTTTTGTTTTAAAATTTTTAATTTAATTAATAATTTTTATAACAAGGTTTTATTTTCAATATTTTATTATGTATATAATATATGCGTAAATTTGTTGTGAAATTTGCTCCCTTAGTTTATATCCCTTCTTTCAGATAAAAAAACGAAAATTTTCTTTGCAGGAAAATTTTTTTTGCTTTTTCAGATAGGTTTGACCCTAAAGATGTAAAATCTATCTTAAGATTTTTAATAACTAATTATCATTAAAATTTAATCTATCTACATATTATTGACAATGTAATTATTATTATCTAACAAAGGGTTTGAAATGTATCTGAAGCTTGTGTGCTGAAAATTGTGTCATTATTCGTTTGTTTTTCGTCCTACTCTTTTTATTTCGTCCTCTACCTGCACATCATTTGCATTTATTTCCACCTTAATTTACGCCATTTACCCTAATTTCTTCTGTTAATAATGCTGTTTGCTTCATCCATTATCCCGTCCTTTCCTTTATAAATTCCCTTAGCTTTCCTCCCTTCAAACCCTTGCCACTAGGAGGACGCTATCTGTGGGCGACGATCCTCCTTCAGCGCACTGTTAAGGAAGCGTCCACGATGTATACTACGTCCTCTTCCCCCTCCACTCATTCCTTTGACTTAGTGCGATCTCCGGTGGAAATGACCGCTTTGTTATTTACTGCCGCGATGACACCTGGTGCGTGCGTGTGTGCTGCATTGGTTCCTCTTCCAACCACCGGTGGCGGTAGTGGGCGCGGCCTATCGCTCGTGACCTTGCGTATCTGTTGGTTCTGTGAATTATGCCACGTGTGAGTGTGTGCGCCGTGCTGTAGTGCGTGGGTGGGAAGGGATGACCGCGAGGGTGCTTCTTTTTATTATCGATATTCTCCCTCTCTTGGTCATCGTATCCGGTAATTCGATGCTACTTTCGTCTCAATAAAAAGATTCTTCCCGCATGGGCGTGCCGCGACTATATTTTCTGACCCCTTCAGGGACAGAAAAAAATCCTAGCCGCTAAGTAGGAGTTTTGCTCCTTTCTTGGGATGTGTATTGGAAAGAAAAGGTACCTTAATGTTTTCTGGCACTGATGAGCTACGCAAGACTTACCAAAATCGCATGATTCCCAGCAGAGAAAGGACGTTCTTCAAAACCCCTGGGTTTTTCCTGGTGATATTCCGCCGCCATAGTGTATACGTAGTTCCTGCTACCATAACCTGATTTAGAGATTATTTATTGTCTAATGTTTTGAGTATAGGAAAAAATATCTTTCATTTTTTGTATTAGCTATTCTAAGTGTGCTAATATACAAAAGGTATTGAGATTTGATTGACACATTGTTAAGGCATCCATCCTGTTCACTCCTGCTATCAAAATTTATTTTTTAGCTTATTGCGTTGAGCTTACACGGGCTTGCTCCGGTTATTATTATTAGTTTTGCCTCAGTGAGGAAGAAAATGGCCAATCTCAATCTCCAACAGGTGAAGTCCCTCGCTGAAGTTTTTGGTAAGGGTGCTGCACCATAGTACCCAACCAGCATTCCCGCTGATGACTTCTGGTCAGAAATATCGTGCATACGAGATACTCGGAGCCGTGTGTGATATTTTTCCTGCGCAACTTAGCAGTTAGCGCTGAATATTTTATATTTATGATCATACTTAAAGAGATTATCATTGGTAATTTTTGTCGTGAGATAAAAAAAGAGTGCCTACTCCTTTCTCGCTTTCGATTACTTTTGGTTGTGCGACCAACGTTCGAGATTTAATTAAATATTTCGAGTATTACGGAATATAACTTTTATTAGAATTTTGTAGTACACGATTTTAGTAATTGTTCTGAAAGTATATTTTATATTTACAATGTAGTTTTTTTGTTTTAGAAAATGTATAATTTACGTTATAAATTCAAGCAATATTCTATTTGGGGCCGACTGGTATATTATGCAATTGCATTATTTTCCAATTGAGACCCAGGTAAATTTACTGGTATTTGGAGCCAGTTCAAATTTTAGTCTCCTCCAGATGAAAAAATCAAGTATGTAATGTATTTAAGTTTGCTAGACATTTTATACGATTCTTGCCACTGTACTACTGCAGAACATTTAAAGTCTTTTCTTCTCTTTGTAGATATATATAGTTAAGAAAACGTTCAAACCTTGAAGGTAATAAGCTCTTCAAAAATGATAGTAATCATATTGTACATACCATGTTGCTATATATATCTACGCAGTTTGGAATAAAGTTATAATCAAATTATCGAATAATAATAATAGATACGAATAAATAATCGTTTCTACTACCATATCGTAATGAATGTAATATATCTATTTTGTCTTTCGGATAAAGAAAAATGTATCTCCCATTTATTTGTGTCTCAACCTTGTTCATGGCTGCGATAATATGAAAGCTATAGAGGTAATTCTAAATAAAATCAGTCATTTTAATTTCTCATCAACTCCGGGTCATTGAGGCTGACTACCTCTCTCTTCATTTTACCTATTAAGCCTCGTTCCTACTCCAAAGCTATTGGTTTTTAATGGTAGGAAGGATGAGATTCAAAACCGACCTACAGGCTTAATATTTTACAGACAGACAAATATATTTCGAAGAATACGATGTTTAGAGTCGTACCGCTGTTAAAATATTGTGTTTAAATTGATTATACAACAGCAAATTTGTAGAAATCAGATAAAATATAAACAATAACTGATGATAGGGTTATGCTTTGCTTATATTTCGACTTTTATGTAAACAGCTAATTTACTCCTGCCGAATTTTTTAACATCCATGCTTAATCACGCAGAAATTGGTACACTCATGCTCAGAGACTTAATCTACTAACGGTAGAGCTCGCTCTAGGACGATAAGGCTCTTGATAATTTTGGGCTAGCGAAGTTCCTTTTTATTGAGGATGCACTAAATTGCAGTCTTCTATAAAGGAGTAGGTTGTTACATAATCCTTTCACCCGTGGCTAATTAATGAGCCCATCTCAGATCCAAACCCTTCTTAATCTGTCGGATAAACGAACTCCCTTTGCATATAGCGACTCTAAAATCCCTCCGAAGGTGTTTGCCATCTCATCTCTATCTCTACTGCTCTTTCTCTCCTTTAAGCGGTTTCCTTCTTTTGTTTCTTAAGCGACAGAACACCTCCCGTCCACCTTCACGTCTTTCCCTTATCTTCACCCTCATTCTCCTCTTCTTTTCCTTTTACACCATCTCCCGCCATTTCTCCGCCCTCTCCATTAATCACTCCCATTTTCGGCTTCTGCCTCACCTTCTTTCCCACTTTTCTCAAGAGAGTAAAAAGAAAATGGCGGAGTTTAAAATGTCTCACCATTTCGCTCGTGAGGGGCATGGGATGTTAGTGTCCAAGGTGTCAGGGTCTCTGTCTTTTTGGGTGTTGCGATGAAAGAAGGAAGGCCAGAGAAGAGAGTGAGGGAAGAGTGGTAGAGGATAAAGAAAAACCCCTTAGAAGTATGCCGTTGATGTAAAATTACTACCTGAATACTTTCGAAAAAGGAAAGAGCTTAATTCAGTAAAAATGTTTGTTTGGAACTCCAGTAATATGGAGACAATATTATTTATTTTTTCTTGTGTGAAATAACTGCCTACACATTTATATCAATATTTTTCTGTACTTTGGCACCTGATCTTAGAAAATAACTAACTTGCCTCAATTCTTAGAACTAAAAATATTATTTTTGCCTCAATACCGCTTAGACATATAGCATACGGTATGATATTTCTTTGCCGTTACGTTCATTTATATTACAAAGTTATCAACGTATATGGTAGCCTAAAGAGGTCGTAAAAATTGAAATAATGAAATATTTCAAACATGCGCAGCAATAAATAAATAGAAGAATAAAGTTTGGGAGGATGGCAGTATTTGAAATGATACTACTTTGCGAGTGACGTACAATCTCTCGCAGGACGCATACGTCCCGCTGACTGTGGTATAGGATCCGGTTTTAGAGGTGCGTCGGTAGAAAATCAGGAGAAGTATTTCCCTAGATAATGATCTAATTAACTCAGTTAATAAATAAGCGTTATCCCTTACATTGTCCCAAGAATTAAACGGCGAACTACTTTTAATGCGCGGGAATGATTTTGAAGTAGATGAATGACTTTCGGGGAAGAATTTGAAGTTTTCACAATGCCGTAGCAGAAAATCGTTTCTTATGATCTCTTACACTTTGAAGTTCTGTATAGAGTAGAAAAATGCAGGAAAGAAATCCGAGGGAGGAAAAAGATAAAGCAGAGCAAGAGTAGAGCAAGGATGGACCGCTGAAAAGGGGAGGATAAAGGAAGAAGGGGCGTAGACGGTGGTATTCTCCTGTTGATAGTGTAGGTGGAGGGAAGAGGGGGTTGAAGAAGTCTTGTATGGCACAGCTGCCATCCCTCCCCGTAGTGGGTCGGGCCTTCTTCTTCCCGTCAACGTGTTCTTGTTCATTTTTTGCTGCCTTTTTTCCTTGTTCAGTTTTTGTTTTCCCGCTTTTATTTGTCTTTTGTAGCGATTGCGACGTTCTACCCTTTCCCTTTTCGCAGCCGACTTCTTCTTGCGGATGGACTTCCAAGGCTAATTGAGTGGCCAGAAAGCGGCATGGGCGCCATTTTGAATTGACGTCAGCCCTCCAGTGTCTCTCCCGCCTCCTCCGCGGTTTTTTGTGGGCTTGTTTTCTCTTGTCGCGGCTTTGTTTCTTATTCGTTTTCGTGGATCCAGAATTAGGTATTCTGAGTTTAGGGCTGAGGATGTTCACTGCACTTTTTGTCGTTAAGATTCTATTTTATTGTACAGCCTGTTTTCTGATTTGTAGACATAATTTGAGAAGTCTTCTTTTATATTTTGTAACATTTCCTTAATGCTGAATGTAGATTCTTCTGCAATGATACTTGCTTAGCT
This sequence comes from Ladona fulva, assembly GCA_000376725.2. NCBI lineage: Eukaryota > Metazoa > Arthropoda > Insecta > Odonata > Libellulidae > Ladona > Ladona fulva. Next base: position 1,337,913 of record KZ308309.1, read on the forward strand.
TTATTTTATTGTACTTGTTACGTGGTCAAGTACACCTCAGAGTTTTCTTTCGTTTTTCCGCTCGCAATTCTTAATAATTTAATGGAATCGGTACTCTTCTTATTTATTTGGATGAGCATTTAATAGAGATTTTACATTACGGTCAAGCGTGAAAGCTTGGATCATTCGTTAACTATTAATTATTAGAGTGCAAGAGAAATAAAGTAATCATCCCTAGAAAACGGATAGGGTTAAGGTGTTGCTGAGTTAGATGTAGTTAAACAAAAATTAATAATTATTATTGGTGATTTTCATCGATATTTTCTCTTAATTTCATACTTTTATCTTTAAATTTATGTAAGTATAAATTAAGAAGTAAGGAGTGGATAGAATTTTAACAACTGATTACACCAGCATGAGTTTTCTACATTTCGGTAGATTCCCTAATATTCTCCAATAATCGCCCTTTTCTTCACCTCCTGGTAACCCACCCCACCCTTAACGCCATTCAATAACTTTTGTTTTTGTTATCTCCTCTGCTTTTTCCATTGTATTCTTCCCTCAATAACATTCTTTATCAATCCCTTTCCCCTCAATATTTGGCCCATTCATTTCCTCTCTCGATGTTTAATTACTTCGATTAAAACCCTCTCTTCCCCAACCATCTCTAGTACCTCTGTGTTTGTTTTTCTAGCGACCCAACTTACCCTTTCCGTTCTACGCCATACCCATATCTCGAATGCCAACTGAGTACATACAAAATAATAAATTAAATGTTCATATTGTATTTATTCCTGTCAATTTTTGCTTAATGTTAAATGTATGATGTAAGTTTTTCTTCCAGTTGATATGCTAAATTAAATGAGTTCTTTTTCGAAAAAGTTCGGTGTACACCAAAGGCGAACGCGCTACCAATGAGGTATTCATTAAAAAAGTACCTTTTATATCCTATCATATCACATAATATGCGAATAAAATATCATGTCCGACAGTAATGTTTTTGAGTCTATTCAATGCTACTATAGGCATCAAGTATACATGCATTACAATCTACAATTTTCTTTATGATGTTTTTAAATTAATACTATGAGCGTTAACTTATCTCGACTATTCACTCCATTGTGGCTAACGAGTGGTTTGGAGATGCATATTTTTAATTCTAAATTTTTTAATGACATGAATACAAATTTTAACTGCATTGCCTACTCAATTATTGAACCTTCGCTGTTGTTACAATTCAAGGAATATTATTTCGTTGAATAAATTCTTTGATTCGCTTAAAATTGAGATGAATTTTTCTTTTTTTCCAGGTAAGTAGGAGTGATGTCAACATCTTTTACCAGAGTTAACAGTTGGAAGTAAGTGTAAAAGTTTGCACTCATTTTCTGGTTTATTTTTTTTAGTTTTATTCATACCTCTAGCGTAGGTAGAACAATGGCTTTATTCCAGGATAAAAGTCATTCGAGTGGGTCGTTACGATTGCGCGAACTTGTACTTTCTCTTACGAATTGACATGCAATGCGATTGCAGAGTGTCAATGCGAAACGTTCGAAAGCTATGGCTGAAGCAGTTTCAGTCTCAGCTAATTAGAGGGGTGACTCAATTACAGAGCCAGATGCTAGAGACATTGCGTGTCCATCCTATTGACAAGTTGATGTGTCAATTCTTAAGCGTAGTAACCTACTCGTACAAGAAAGGCTATCAATATCCTCAAGGAGCACTAATTATTATTTTCCCATTTCATACATTCCTGGCTGCATCATTTATGTAAATTCTCATTTTTAAATCGCGCTGATATATATTGGAATAATTTGTCAACAATACCCTTTTAGCTCTTCTCTAATAATCACAAGCAGTTTATAAACAAAATAATTAATAATAAATAGTATGTAGAATTTTCACGGAAGAGTGAGTTAGTCGTTGACGAAGTGCAGTTGGAGTAGGATATTGCTTAGTAGGGTGAGATACGGAGGGGACCTGTCTCCGAGACAGCTACAGTAGCCGTAAAGCGGAACCCTGAAAAAAGTTCTATGATAATAAGGGGTAAGCAGGGAACACACGTTCATATGCGTAAATATTTATCGAGTAACTAAGTTTTTCAGTGAAAAAGTACTACTTTTAGGGAAAATATCTGCAATGAATTTCTTTATTTTTGAAGCTAGGAGATAGCTGTTCTGTAATAGAGAATTGTTATAACTAGATGATATTTGTATGTTATAGCGCATTGTTATAACAAGGAAATGTATCTATTGTTTGCCTAGATGGTAGATGTTCTGTGATTAACAATAACATTGTATTATTGTAATTAATGTAGCATGTATTACTATATTATTATGTAGTTTAGTACTGGAATGATTCGTAAGCAGTAATGCAATCAGTAACCTTACCAAAGGAATAATAGTCATTCTATAATATATGCATTAATAATATTTTAGATTATGCTAAGATATGAGTATCAATTAATATCTCAATGAATGAATTTAAGTCTTTAGACAAGTTGTTTTGAATCTGACTATAGAAATGATTCATTGGTTATTCAGGATTTCAAATTATAAATAATATAACCGATGTGATCTGAAAATTATCATTGTTTACGATTTCAATGTTTGTTTAATATCATTAAGAATTTCCAGTATTCATTTAATAACCTTTGCAATCATTAATTAATATCTAAACGTCTTTTATTCGCAATGAGTTACGCATCGCTTTATGTGTATGGTTTTGCGGTATCTTTGATATAGTACAATTTCGAATCACTGCCGACACCGAATCAAATCAATATCTTTTGTTCTTCCAACGATTGCTTCCTCGAAGCTAAATATCTAAGCATTTGGTTCCAAATGACATTCCTAAACTTCAGTTTTTTTTCTTTTTCTTTCCTCGTCTTTTTCGTCCTAAGATTCGAAGGGTTTTATTTGCAAAGAGTCCTTGCATTTATTTCCTCACCTCGTGGATCATGTCTGCATTTTTCCCGCCAACTTCGGATCACTCTCCTTTTTCATGGCGCCCACGTGACTTCCTGCCCGCGCTTTGCGAATTTACCGCCCTGTTTTACGATCGATTGTGCGTCTGGCATCGAAAAGTTCTTATCGGATGATTGTCGCTCGATGTTACTTCTCAGCTAAAGTAGCCCTTCAGCTTATCCTCGTCTTGCTCTTTGATGAAAAACACTGTTATAGAGCATGATTTTGGTTCCTTAACGTCAGCGTTTGTTTCCACGCTGATAAATGAACGCATGGGCTATTTATGACGTTGGGAAATCTTTCCAGTTCGCGAAATTTTGAGTGCATAATTTAGTTGAGCGAAACTGAAGCAAGGTTTAAGTCGTTTGAAATGGCATCCAATAACGTCGAAGCGTGTATTGGCTTGCAGGGATGGTGGAAGTTCATTCAAAACCACGTTTTGGAGGTTTAAAAGTTGTTGGAATCTTTCTACCATCGATGAGCTCTTAAGCTTTACCCATTTTTATTTAGACGTTCATATGAAATTATTTTATTATTTTCATTTTCGATGGAATGTTGGATAGTATAGCTCAGGGGTGGGCACGCAAGAGGTCTGAGAGCCGCATTGCATTCCCGTTTATAATAATATCTTATAGAGACTCTCCCTCTAGAGAGAGATCCATAGTATAAAGTACACAAATTCAAATTTCTTGTAATTGGTATGATTACATGTTCGACAATTGTCTTTAGTGCAACGTAAAGTATAAATATATAAAATATATGATTAAAAGAAAGTAAATAAAAATAATTATTTTATCATTTTAATAATAAATATTAAATTAATAGTGCGCCGATAAAATATCTAACATTTAACGAATACCTTTGATCATATCTTTGAAATTTGGAATAACATTTGTCGAAGCCTTTCGCAGCAAATTTGCAAGATGATGACTGGTCAACTGTGAACGAAATCTCGACTTCGAGAACTCCTTTTTTGGGACTACAACTAAATACGATAGCTAACAGAATAATATATATTACACAGATATATATACTTTTTCCACAGCAATGTGCTGTGGAAAAAATCATATGTGTAATATCATGAATTTCCACAATTTCACGGCCGCTTCCGTAGATTTTATAACAAAATAATTCTTACGAAGTTAACAAGATTCAGTAAAAACAGTTCTGAAATAAAAAAATCATTTTAATTTTCAATGGGAGCAGCAGTTAACGAAGAGCCGCATTTGCCCACCGTATAGTATCACAGTATATATTATTATAGTATACCAGCTGAATATATGAATATCAAATACGAGTAAAGTAAACATCAATTTCTGAAGTAAATGTTACAAAGATCGCCTCGAAATTATACAATCGGTTTTAAGGAATGTAGATTAGGAATATACATTTATTATATACATTTTCCTTTTCCCGTAAGTTATCGGTTTTATTGATAAATTAAATTATTTTAGTTTCAGAAGTTTCTTTTAACCCCGCAGTAATATTTTCATTCTTAATTTTCGTCGGACGATTGTTTCTTCCGTTCACAAATCCTTTAGCGAATGAGACCTATTTTTTCCCTTCAAAAAGAAGCAATCAATGTTAAAATATTAACGACAGACGGTAACGTAAAGATAAAGAGCGGTCGACGTTCGTCGGAGTTAGCTTAGGGAAACCCGATGCTGAATATGGGGAAGGGTGAGATAACACGAAGAATTCCAAGCCAGGATGTAGAAGCAGAGATATGGTTTTGCAAAAGAATATGGAGAGAAAGTGATGGAAGTATGGGATGTGTGCCTTTTGAGACTGTCTTTCTTTCTCTTTGGAATTGAAGCGAGTCTGTCGGTGGAAAGAGAACGAAAGGAGTATTGGACTCGAGTCGCGTTCCGAATCGCTTATGAAGCTAGGGAACAGCGTGGGAGGTAACGGTATGGATGAAGGGTTTCAGAAGATCTTTGAAAGGGTTGCGTGTGTCCCCAGAGGCTGGCTTTGCGGTGGTGTGGGTGGAGGTACTGGGAAAGGAGATGGCGGAGATTTTGGAAATGCAAATGAATGGGGTTGGGGTGGAGAGGACGTTCCAAGGGAAGGTTAGGTATTGACCTTCGAGGAACAGATGGAGACAAGAGGGACAGTTTTAAGAGTGATGGTTGAGAGATGTCTAGTTTCCAAACCCCCCGTGGGTAAGCAGAAGCATTGATGATGGAAGTTTGCTCTGGAATTGACTGGGCACTTTTGAGGGTGGTTTGAAATGTTTGGATTAGTTCGCGTAACTGCGGAGGTGAAGGATTATGGCTTTAGGAGGGTGCGGCAAGAGGAATTGCTTGTATTCGTCCTACTCTGTGGAAGTTTGTGTTTTCTAATCCTGAATAGTTAACTCTTTTCTGTTAACCATGAGGGAAAGAATGTATTTTTACTACATAGATGGATCAAAATAGATTTAAAGAAGGAGATAATTCCCTCATTGCAGCTATTGCTCTAACTGGCCCTATCTTAATTTCAATACGTTCATAAGTAACTGCCCTACTGCAGCTCTCTTTATACGTATGTCTCCTACGAAGTTTTACGAAAAGAACTATATATTCCACACTTATGGTAAAACAATTCATTCACACAAAACGGTCTTTACGGATTTGAGGTAATGATCCATCCTTTGTTTCCTTAATCTTTTCCATTTAAGATCCATCTTATAGTATTAATTTCCTTCGAGAGCGAATTGAAATATTCTCCATCACGGAAGTTTTCGCAAATTACTAAATGACTGTCGAATGAGAACTTTCCTCCATCTTTCGAAATTAACAACGTCACCCTCCCTCCGTCCACATCCATTATAGTCATTTATATCCCAAGTGGTATTTGTTTCCCTCGTTCATTTTCCCCATCGATCCATCTCCATCCTCCATTTATCATCCCCTTTTGTCTACTCATCTCCACGTCTTACTCTGCCCCTCTTCAAATCCACTCCTCCTTCCATCGGCGTCCTACTCTTGGCGCTCCACATACTGCATTGACACAGGAAATGAAGTTTTAGCTCCGAGGACCTCGCAATGTATATATTATATCCTTGTATCTCCTCCGCATTCCCTCACCTCCGTACACATACGCGCCTTTGCCCTTCCGCCTCTCTTTCCTACCTCCTCTTCCCCAAAATCATCCTCGCCCTCTCCTTCCACATCACTTCTCGTCTTCCTGTTCCTCCCGAAGCACCCGGACCAGAGCGTTTGTTGGTATCAAGGAATCGAGATCTCCGGTCGAATAGCTTTTATCTTTATACGGGGCGCAGCTCTGTTTCAGTTCCTTTATCGGCTCTTGACTCTTTTAAATTGGACGTTTCGTCGATATTTTATACGTTTTGGCATTTCTGAAATGATACGAACTCTTGCACGATAACTCTGAAGTTTCAGATACGGACTTTGAATTGAATTAAGCCGCCATCTTCCCTCGAAGAATTAATGGGAGTATTCAATACGAGTGGAATATTTGGAAAACATGCGTGAACGAGGAATTTCCGATTAAAGTTTGCAAATAAATTAGATCAATCGAAAGTTATTTCCAGTGTTTCTTAGTTGTTCAGTTTTGATTTCCTTAATTAGATTGGATGGTGAGTTCTGCAGCTTTCCTGGTGAAATGTTTACCGGTTAGATGATTTTAGACGATGTTTTATTTAAAGAGAAGTTAATATGATAAATAATGACAGAAAACTGTCAATGTAGAGGATTCCATTGATACATTTCACGATATTTATTTAAAAATAAAATATATATGACGCATATACACGATATTTATCGCATAATGATAATTGAAAAGTATGTCATGAAATTAGGAGAAAATCTCCTTAGTCAATTTTCTATTCCGGCAAGGCACGCTTCATCATTAATGTCCCGATGCCAATTCTATCTCTCGCTACCGTAAATAGCATCCGATAGCCTACTTCAGCGTACCTCTCAGGTCCTACTGAAATTCTCAAGTCACTGAATTCTCCTTGGCAAAAGGTTCAAACACATTCTCCTCACACGATGGGCAAAACGTCAACCTCGTTCGAGTCACCCAGAACATCCTTCAAAGGATTTGAACGCGGAGAGTAATTCGGGACACGTGCCACGAAACCGAGTCTCACGTACTTCGATAACCATTTTTCCACTTTCGGGTGCCTTCCCTCGCCTTTCTTGTTTGACAAACTTTGGCGGTGTCTCCGCTCACACTTACGGACAGGAGAGGGCGAGCACGGCGCTTCCCCTCCATTCATCCTCTCTTTCCTGATTTCTTTGAGGTCCGGAGACAACCCTCGTTTCCACTCTCCGCGAAAAAAGTGACCCAAGTTTGCGATAAAAACTGGGAATTTCTTGCCACGTGAAGATTATACGTTATAGGAATAATACGGGCCGTCGATGTAATATCGCATTAGCAGTTCTCATCAAAACTTCACGCTTTTTCTGTTATAATAAAATTATCGAAAGAATAAATTCCGTGAATTTAGATCTGATATTTGCGAAGTTGTGTTCTCTGGATATATTTCTATTTCAATTATGCTCCGAATTGTTTTTTACAGATATTAGAATCTACTTCGATCTGCATAGTTATATTTATCCAATTACAACACTACAATAATATATGTAGTACATAAATATTTATTCACTGGATTGTAATTTTTGTTAGATATAATAAATGCACATACAATGCAATACATAAAATGCACTGAAACGCAGAAACTATGCAATTATATTCTCTTTGTCGATCTTTTAAAAGGGTTTCCGGGGAAATTTGATCAGATCGCACAGACATTTGAACTTCACAAGAACTACGCATTTTCCAGAGAATGAATTTTCATGTGATAAATTGGAATGATGGAATGCCTATAAATTATTTTACTCGAATTCCTAGCATTATTTTCTCGCAGATTTATATGCACTAGAGAAAAAGTAGCTTATTATTGTTTTAACACAGCACCATGGAAGATTGTAACATTTTGGTACGATATATCGATCCAAGAAAAGGAGCCCTAAGATCTGGAATGAGATGCTGACCAATCTGCCACCTTTTCACTTCTTTTTCACTGTAAGAGCCTTGTTAAAGCCCCTGGGCGAAAGAAATTATTAGATAAGTACAACTAGGTAATGAGGAAACGGTCCTTTAGCCCTTCCATTTTTTCGATATTTATCCCCGCCTTTCTTATGTCCTCACTGTACCATGTTGTAAGTGGAAATATTTCAGGAACTAATTATAGGTAGCAAATATACACCTGATACAAAATAGTTTGAAGGAAACCGAATAAATTGAGGAGTATGTCGACGTTAACTCCTTGCTCAACCATAAATCAGCGAAAACTTTGTAGCGCTGGTTTGTAGAGCGAGCATTCTGTTTATCACACATCAGCAAACCGTCTTTTGACTAAACTTACTGCCATCAAGATGATAAAGAGAGGCATTGGAGGAAAGATGGTGAAACAGAGGCCGAGGATGGAAATGGACGTCGTAGATGGATTGGTTTTGTTCGGTGGGATGCAAAGGAAAAGTTCGGGAGGCGATATGGTCGGTTTGGGAGGTGTCGGAGGCGTGAGGGAGGCTGGAAGAGGTGGAGGGAGAAAACCGACCAAGAGATGGTGGAATTGATGATATAAGGAATTTAATATTTTTTTAGTGGACAGGGTGTGAGTTCCAGATAGTGATTAGGTCCACGGTGGAATGAGAAAAGGGTTGAGGCGTTTGTCAGAGCTGGAAAGAGAAGGGTTAAGGGTTTTGAAGGGATGGATTGCGGAGATGGATAAGATGGGATCGGGTATTTTTTCTGGTTGCGGGGGAGGGTAAAAGGGGCTGTAGCCATAGGGGGAATCCTCCCTTCTATGGGAAAGAAATGGAAAATGGACACACGCGGGGGAGGTATATATGATCCGAAAGACAGAGAGGGATTATTTAGAGGAAATTAATGGAAGAGAAGTTTCGGGGGGACTGTAGAGGCGCTGCTGTCGAGTTGCAGAGGGAAGGAGGGGGAGATTTTTGCGCACGGATAAGAGATAAAGTGGAAGAAGGGGGGAGAAAGTCATTTGCGTTTTTTAAAAGATTAAAGAAATATTATGAAAAAATATCGCGGGATGGTCGTTTGGCATTTCTGAAATGATACGAACTCTTGCACGATAACTCTGAAGTTTCAGATACGGACTTTGAATTGAATTAAGCCGCCATCTTCCCTCGAAGAATTAATGGGAGTATTCAATACGAGTGGAATATTTGGAAAACATGCGTGAACGAGGAATTNTTTGATTACAGCTGGCGCTTTTCGTCAGCTCTAGTGACGTTCACGCAGTGTGGAGATTTTTGATTTACACGTCAATGATTGTAGACAACTTTAATACTCGTAGTATACAGAAATGTTCTATTAATTCAGGAAACAATTCATAATAAGGGTGTTCCGCCGTAAGTTTGAAAAATATTGAACGGAAATATTTCTCTCTAACACGTAATTGGTCACAAAAATTACAGTCCGCATTTTATGCAGGTCATTTTGAGAGCCTTTTTATTTTCCGATTAATCGGTTGTATCTACTTTATCCGTATTTTTTCATAACGTCAAATAGATTTACTTATAGGATATCCAGGTTTTATTATTATGGATTCAAGACATTTTTGTTCCATATGTTATTTCCTATACCAACTACTAAAATAATCTTATTCAAAATAACTGCTTCTTCTTTTGAGTAATTCAGTCCGAAGCTAACATAGATAGTGTGCGATTACTCTCCATAATTAACGCACGGAAGGAAATGAAATACTTTATTGATTGTTTAAATTAACTCATAATCATTTATATAATTTTTTAATAGTATTTAAATCCCGCATAAAAATCGCATTGTAATGATATCGTGTAAGCAAATGTAGAAAACTTATTGTAATCATGCAGAAGAAAGAGCTCCAATAAACAATCAAAAATCTAATTTAAAGATTCTCTAAGGATTAATGGAGTAAAAATGATGATTTTATTATATTGCTCAAAAAGACCGCAGGGAGAACATTCTTACCTTTGAAATTATGAAGATTAATTTCTAACAATTTTCATTAAAAGAACGAAATATTTGTATCGAAACGAACTGAGTGATTTAAAGAAATTAAGAGAATCTATGTTTATGACTGAGTCCCGAAAACCTATTGCTTTGAAACTGTATATTTTAGGTCTTTATCAAGGCGAGATTGAGACTAAAAGACTCTTCTTCCGTCTTAACTCCCATAATATACGAAAGAAACTTTAAATGCAAGTCATTCACTCTCAGTGTCCTCTTAGTTTTGTCACCAGACTGCTTTTGTGCTATGAGGTTCCCTCAAATAAATACCATGTCAACTTTACGAGTGAAGAGAGAGCTTGGCATTTTTTATCCGCCAACCGGTGGTCCGCGGACCAATGATGGTCCATGAGATGCTATTCATGGACCGTGAAGAGATCTATGTATCCTTTGCAGTTTTTAGGTTTATTATACTCTTTCATTAGATTATGATCCCTATTAAAAAAACTTTATATCGTAGTGGTCCGCGGGATTCAAAATTGTGAGTGTACTGGTCCGTGTGATCCGAAAGGTTGGCGACCGCTGGGCTAATACACTAATTCCAGCGATCAGAACTGTCCAAAAACTTACGGTAATTGAAAGCAACTCTAAATCATAACACTAAGGAAAAGAAAAACTTTGTAAGTTGTGGAACTTACAAAGTTTTTCTTTTCCTTAGTGTTATCATGGCGTTCCACCAAGTACAGCCTCTACATATTAATTTTAAACTCTAAAACATGTTTGAAGTTTAGTGATGTTTATGTTCCTCTGAGGAAATTCTGCAAATTCAGCACATTTTCGCATGACGTCAAATTTATTCCGAGTGTCATTTCTCCGAAGTCCCAAGATATTCTCCGCATTATCCCTATCCCTTGTTTATCAACGTCGCTACCTTCCGAAACGGGAGAGAGTGATGATGAATGGCTCCGTACGAATAAACACCCACGTACCGAAGTCTTTGACCAGTATGATATCACGTCTTTAGAGAATCCATGTGCGTGCCTGAATCATTTGGGGTAGATTCGGTTATTTTCCCTCGCATCTCCTTACCGCTCCCGGGGTAATAGCGGAAAGAGGGGAAGAGAAAGGGCATAAAAGGCGATCTGGGCGACAGTCCGTTCCATTTCCCCATCTCCTTTCTCCCGCCCTCCCCCAGACGTTGCTTCCACTCCGATGCCTTTCATATTGATGCTCCTGTTCGTCCGTGCAGGAGACGCCATGACACAGATGGAACGGGTGGTGGGATAGCAAGGGTCTCTAAGTTTTGCAGGACGTGAGAGATGTAGGAGAGCGGGTTAAGAGTGTAGGATATTTAGCCGAAGGTATGGGGTTATCCAGGAGGAGGCCAGCAGGCGAATGGACCGAAATGTCGGCAGATTTCGTATGGAATGGGTGTCGTCGCATTTCCTTCTACTCGTGATCATCCGCTCTCGAGCTTTGGTATCCTGCAGCAGACTTCTCTTCATTCTTTCCAATCTTTGTCTGTATCTTACATAGCAGTCACCACAAGTACCATTTCCTTTCCTTACTTTCATTTGCGTCCGTTCGTAGGTGCAGTCTTGAGGTAATTTATTCGTTTATATACTTGTTTCATCATTTTTAATTAAGTTTTTATGCTTATCTAATTTCATTTCTTTTAACGTTTTTTCTTTGGCGCTTCAAAGATCTCCATTTCTTTTTTCATAATCCAATTCCGTCATATGCTTGCGGAAATTCATATTATCATTGAGATATTTCTTCTGACGCGAAGAAAGTTTCCTAGTCTTTTTTTTTGCTTTAAAATTCTTTTATAGGCTAACGTAAAATTGATTCTTCCGGTGTTATTATTTTTCCAATGTGACGTATGAAAAATTTCCTCCTAAAAATTATTGTTATTACATTTAATACATTTTCCTTTAAAGCGATAATTAATTCGATAATAGTGTCTCGTGAGCCTGTTAATTTGAGCATTCTACGAGAGCGTGGATAAAAATGTCAAATCAACCACGGTCAATCTTTTACGAGCTCTCGTATCAAGCTATTAGACACACCTTGTTTTACAGGTTCAATGAATTTCTTGATGTAATTAAGGTGTATCCTACGAATAACGAAAAATATCCTAATCATCGGTTGAACTTGTAAATCAATCTCCTCTATATTCCACGTTTATTTCCGAGGGATTCATTTCTTCTGATTTAAGATATGAATTTCATTCCGGACGTACTCAAGTTCATTGCCCTCTTTGGGGCCTTTCCCTTAATCAGCACGATACATAGTAATCTGAGCCTCTCTGAACCGTTTTCTGGTCTCATTGCCCATTTTCCGAATGCCCTCTGCGCCCTTACATATTCTTAACCCCATCCGCACCCCTCACCTATTCCGTCATGTCCATTTCCTACCATCATCACACAATCTCCAACACGTGCGCACCTTCCCCTCATATCCATCCACATCCTTTTCCCCTCTTCTCACGAAACCTTCATCACCTCTCCGACTTCATTTCTCATCCATTTCCTCTTGCGAATCATCCCTTCGGACCTTCTACGTATTGTTTATGCCGTCCACGCTTGCTCCCCTTGGGTCCCCTCGTTTCCCCTTGCCATCTTTTCTCATACTACGCATCGCGTTTGCCCGCCCCCTCTACGCTGTGCCAAAATCTCTATTCCTTTACCATCTTCAGCCGGAAGGTTGCAGCTTCTGGTTCAAGTCGGTCACCTTTTCTTTGTCTCGCTCTCCGCTTCCTCCTCTTGAAAATTCCGCTCACCACTCTAGGCTGCTTTGCCTCAAGGAATACATTTTGAATATATGTACGAATAAAATGTACGCCGGTAAGCTTACATTTACTCCCAACCACCCGAGCAATATCGTACTCTTTAATCACGATTATATTCATCTGTGCACTATCATGTCCATCATTTATTTAAAAATTATATTTTAAATTTCATTATATATTTCCATTATTTACTTATGGTAAAATAGTTGATGATTAACCCATTTGATTACAGCTGGCGCTTTTCGTCAGCTCTAGTGACGTTCACGCAGTGTGGAGATTTTTGATTTACACGTCAATGATTGTAGACAACTTTAATACTCGTAGTATACAGAAATGTTCTATTAATTCAGGAAACAATTCATAATAAGGGTGTTCCGCCGTAAGTTTGAAAAATATTGAACGGAAATATTTCTCTCTAACACGTAATTGGTCACAAAAATTACAGTCCGCATTTTATGCAGGTCATTTTGAGAGCCTTTTTATTTTCCGATTAATCGGTTGTATCTACTTTATCCGTATTTTTTCATAACGTCAAATAGATTTACTTATAGGATATCCAGGTTTTATTATTATGGATTCAAGACATTTTTGTTCCATATGTTATTTCCTATACCAACTACTAAAATAATCTTATTCAAAATAACTGCTTCTTCTTTTGAGTAATTCAGTCCGAAGCTAACATAGATAGTGTGCGATTACTCTCCATAATTAACGCACGGAAGGAAATGAAATACTTTATTGATTGTTTAAATTAACTCATAATCATTTATATAATTTTTTAATAGTATATAAATCCCGCATAAAAATCGCATTGTTCTTCTCACACTCGCCGTTAATATTACACGCCTAACTCCGCCTCGTGTTTCTCAATGTTTCTTTGCTGCTTCTCTGACATGGAAATTCGGAATCAACCTCCCATACCAACCCTTGTTTGCAACTGCTCTATCTTCGTTTCCTACTCCTCACTTTCCTTTTTCCGGTACAAACCTATACTCGTCTCTCTCTCTCTCTTTAGATTGGCCGAAAGGCGATCCGTGCGTGCCGTTTGAATCTCCGCCGAGTAACCCCTTTCAAAGGTCATTATTCATAAATATCGAAACGTCTCTTCCAAGCTTCTCCCCATCCGTCCCTCTCTTCTTCCTCTTTCCTTCTCTCTGTGGAGCGTTGCTATGGAATTGAGATCTCTGCGGGCGATTTCTTTCGCACGTTTCGTAGTAATGGAACCTCGTTGATGCGTCTGGACCATCTCGAAATTGTTGAGTCGCGCAATTTTTAGAGGTATTCTTCGGCGAAGATAGGTGACTGGAAAGAAGGAAATGCCTTGACTATGAAAGAATGTCGTTCGCATGTTTCATCCAGCGTGGAAGAAGGAAAGGTTTCTTGCATCCATATTCTGTCCTGTTGAGTGGTATACAAATGCTTTATGTTTTGCGATTATAATTAGGAGGAAAATTATTGAAGAAAAGACGTGAAGGTGTTATAGCATCCGCTGTTAAATTAATCTTAAAATTATTTTCTGCAGATTTAATTTAAAGTACTAAACTACGAGAAAACTCTATTTATGGAATGGTGCACTTAAATTTGATTTTCTTACTAGCATACAGCATTTGTATTCAGATATGCATTGAAGCTTCGAAATTTACTATTATATCACTGTTTAGTTGATTCAACTAATGTTGATGTATCACCCAGCACCCGATTCATTCATTTAACCGATGGCAGCATGACTCCTATCAAGTCTTTCGTGGAATGTTTTCAAAGACATAACGTTATAGTGGTAATATTCTTTCGAGCTGGGATAGAAAATATAAATCAATCCCTCAGAATGCTTGAAAATTCCTCCCTTTCGACGTCGAGTAAAATATCTATCGTGTAATCATCTGGGTGACGAAAAAATGACTAAGCTCCTCTCGCTCTACTTGGCTGCGGAATGAGAAGCAAGCAATCAATTTTTTCTTTTCTTGCATCTCCTTCCTCTTTCCTCCGCTCAAAAAAAGTATATCCCCTTATCTCTCACACCTCCTCACTCCCTCATTCCGGCAATCCATCCATCACAGGATCTCGGGTGGTCTCTGGAGAAGAAAGGGAGAGGCGGAAGGAAGTCCATCACGGGGTGAAGCCGAGGTGAGGTGAAGCGGTGTTGGCCCACCCACTGTGAATGTTCCGATACATTCCTAATGGACGATTCCGATTCGGCAGAGGAAGCACCCCTTCCTTGCTTCTCTCCCTACTTCTGCCTCCTACGTTCTACTCTCCACTCCATAGGAAATGACCCGTTGTGATCAGGGATGAGTTATCTCGCAAGATTGGAAAATTCTCGATCGCCATTGCTTGGTGGCGTGGAAAACAATAAGACAAACAATAGGATGACTTTTCGTTAATATTTTCATTTAAATTATTCAATAATAGAATAAATGTATTCAGTCCGGAGGCATGTTAGAACCTCAAGCCCCATACCATTAGTTGTCCAAACCTCAGGAGAGGGAATTAGGCATACCCGTACAAGGCAGTATGAAGGGTTAGATATTTTTTATTATTTATATTTGGACGATTCCCGGTCCCGTCAGACTTTTTTCAAGTCCATTCTTCCTTGGGAGTTTGCATTTTATTTCTTCACTGAGCCAGAATGCTTTTAGCGAAAAGGTTTATGCAAGTACTGAACAGAGAGTGGGTGTAATTGGAACTTTTCTTGATAATTGTGTGATAGATACTACTATATTTCGGTAGAATAATGCTGAGATGAAAATTGTACGATTAAACACGAATATCAAGAGCTTAGCCTGGAATGAAATTAGTTTAAGTATTCAACTGCCAGAGGTATATTTTGCATTGATATCATTTGGTTATTTTGATTATTTACATCAAATGGCTCTGGAATGATTATTAGTGCTGGTAGCGAGCTTTTCATGTTTTTATGTTGGCTACCTTCTTCTTTCTAATAACTATCCTACGTGAACGCATGTGAAATGATTGTTTTTTCTCTCATTGCACTATTGTACACAGTTCTGGATTCGCAGCATATTTAATTGTATACACAAATTAAGACTAATCTTTCTCAATGTTCATATGATCCTTTAATCGCGAGAGTTGTAGTAAGTGAGTTCTTTCTTCTTAATATGAAGAGATGCACAGTTTTACACAGTACGATAGATTTCGAGATTGAAAACATACAAGTATGAGAAGGGTAAACAGAAATATAACGATATGACCGGGACTCGAACCCAGGTTTCTAACTTTTTGTTTATCCTTGGCTTTTAGGCGCACACCTAAATGCGCAAAGATAGCAAACTTTTCCTTTCCCTCAAGCATGCTGACTTAAAGAGATTTGTATTGGTCTTCATTTGTATCAGTCAGATTATAACTTTCCCTCCAAACTTCGTCAAAATGTGTCGTTAGATGCAAACGAAGAAATGATTTTTGGCTCTCAAGAAGGGGTCAGACACGCTTTCGTGTTTTCTTATCGACCTCGAAGTCCACGCTTGACGACTGCGATTAGGATGAATTAAATATCGCGGCATGCTAACGTTACTCGTTCTAAACACCTTTTTCCGTTTACGATAAATAAGGAGACGATATCATTCATTTCGCTTTTTAATGCAGTATATTGCCTTTACAATTTAAATAACTCCTTAAAGACCCATGCCAATGCCTTCAGGGGGAAGAATTTTTGTTGATTGCGCATTTTGTCCCGCAATTCATTTTACGATTTCCGGCGACGAAATATCCTTGCCGTGCTCGATAGAAAACGTTTCCGGCACTCAAGATATTTCGCTAACTTTGATTTATAGCTTCATCACCGATTTACTTCGAAAGACAAGGAAAATTTTGAGAGGTTTTACTGCGATATTATTTGTTAGAATATATTTTGTACAATTATACTGTTTGCTCCCAAATATCTAAATATTCTACAGATAGGTAAATAATGATTAGTTAAGTTAATGTAAAATCACACGATTGTTCGGCGAATCGTTCTGCTCATATATCGGCTAATACCTAAGTTGTCCTTGTATGTGTTATAATAATAATTAAAGTATGATTCTTACGCTTTTTTATGATTATTACTTAATTCTTAAGATTTTCAGTATTCTCTTTCAGAAACTTTATTTTCACTTATATGTAATCGCTACAAAATCTATGATACAAATTAGTTTCCTTGGAACTTCTTTTTATCATATGATCAAAAAAGATGATGATACAAGACAGAATTTGAAGCAGGCTTGGTGTTCTGTTTCACTATTTGATGCGTTAATTGCAAAACTGGACTAATGCATTCCTTTCATTAAATTAGTATCCCCAATTGTTACTCATAAACAATCTATGACGCTATGAATAGGAAAAATTTATAACTCTCTGAAAAATAACATACCGAAAATAACTGTCCAAAATTTTCAAAACACAAGTTAAATGAAGTGGCACGCACTGGTGAATTAAAATATGACAGGACCGGGACTTAAAGCCGGGTCTTTCGCTTTCGAGACGACATTCCGATAGGATTTTTCACCCTTACCTTCATTACAGGAGAGAAATATAGGACGCATGTTTGACATTTTTGATTAAAATTTGGGAAAACATAGATAAGTTTAAGAGAGGTATCTTACTACTCCCTAACAACTATATTTGTAACATGCTTTGTACTGTGTAGGGTTAGATGTCATAAGAGACCAGGTGGCCTCAATATCGTCCTTAAATAGATTCGTGTAACTGTTATTGTTGTTATTATTATTGTTAATGTATCTATTATTAATACTGTTATTATTATCATTATTATTATGCTAAATGGCGATGTAATTACACTACCCATTTCTTAGAAAGAATTAATCACTACAAAAAGCATGAAGATCTTAGCAGAACACTACGTATTAATTATTACACATTTTTACGTACCCAGAAACATTAAGGAATAAAATAAGCGCGCGTCTCCTTTTAGAACGAATTTTCAAGGGTAGTGCGGCCCGGAAAAACGGTAGGTGGGAAATCTCATTGGGAGGAGAGCGGTGAGGAAGGAGCAATGAAAGTGGAAATGGCGCCAAGTGGATTTAGATTATGGAATAAAAATGCTGGGGAGGGAGAGCTTCGCAGAAGAGGAGGAAAAGGGCACGTAGGGAAAGAAGATTTTAAAAATAAACAGTAATTATTAATATAAATTAGGGAGTTGGCGAGTAGGAGGGGAAAGAGGTCCGGGAATCAGATAAGAGTCGAGCGGCTGAGAGGACACACCCATGCAATAAAAATGAATTTAGTAAAAAAAGCGGCCTTTTTCACGGGCGTTTGGGAAATTAAAAATCTCACTTCCTCATTAAAATAGGAGATTGGTGGAAAAGTAAGGAGACGGGAGGATCTCCATTTCCTATACTCCTCTAAAAAAACCTATTCTTATTTGGTCATAATCTTCTTATTGCTATTAGTTTGAGACGTTTGTCATATCGTGTGACATTCTCATATGTTATGGTTGTTATAGCTGTTCAAGGGACAAACATTTCAAAATTGAAATTGAAAGTCATAAATGTGAATCAAATAATTGATAATTTGGATACAACTAAATTCACGCGTTTGACATGTTTTTAGTCATAAAGGTATTATTACAAGAAATATTTTAAATGTATGGTTGATAGAGGAGCTTTTTTCTCAGTTAATGATATATATCTGGCGTATGCTTTTCACCTTAATGAGAGTAAATAGTAAACTGTAAACTTTACTAGATTACAGTGAAATGTTAAATATATTAGTAAATATTAGTTTGTAACTATGTCATATTACAATATTAAAGTAAAATGGTAAAGTAGGACTTGGAATGTACTTTTGATGAAAAGGGTATCAGAGAGGTTTCGTTCGAAAAAAATGTCTTCTTAAAAGCTGCTCTTGTAAATATAGCCCCATTCCTTCTATATTATTTGCACTTAATTGACAGCAGACTTTGAAATTCATATTAGAATCTTATTCTAAAAACAGAGATGGATTTGAAGACAGATCAATTAGAAACATTGTGAATCAAACCAAATAAAACTCGCTTAATTTATCCACAATTCGAATCGAAATATTATATTATGCGTGGTACAAGTGATGATATGGATTAGGCGGAGACGAAAGATAGCTGTATAAGGGAATTTATAATCGATCTCCAGTATTCAACATTCTCTTACTTAATAATCTTGTATTTCCATCTATAATATCTCTTCCCTTTTTTGTTCGTTATCTACCTTATCTTCCCTAACAGTAAATGAACTCATTCTAATCTCAGCATACACGTTACCTTTTCCCTCCCAATTTCCCCTCAAAACTCCCGATTCACCACTTACCTTTCTTTGATAACTGGACCAGACGTATTCCAGACCGTCTCCCCGGTATTTTATTAAATGAAAAAATTAAAGAGCATCGATAGCGAAGCGAAAAAAGAAGGTAGCCAGGGAGAAGTGGGGGCGATTAAAACCAGTCTCTTGATAATCTCGTAATTAGTATTTTTAGCGCGGGTAATTATTGCCGCGTGTGTGGTCTCATGTTTTGAGATAAACAAACAGTGGATGCATTTTAGAAGGGCGTTCGGACCGCTCCACTATACTTTTGCCTCTCTGAAATAATCTTGGTCCACAATCTCCATCCTCAACGATTCTTCAACCTCTCATCATTTATAATTCTTATTATTATATTATCTTTATCTGTCTACAACTCACGAGAGTTTATTAATTTTATCACAGAGGAAATATAGAAAACTCGCGCTTGCTGTATTTAATTTTCCCAAATCTCCGATCAGAGCGGGAATAGTAAAGCCATCATTTTAAACGAGGTATGTGGAAGATAAGTCTTCTCCTGCCTTTTCTGGGCTTCTGCTTAAATTCCTGATTTTTATTATCGTGGACAGTTTTCCTGTTTACCTCTTGGAGAAGATGGCAGGAGCGATTTTTCTGCGTTATTAAGAACTGCTAAATCATTAGGTTCTTTTTGCGAAATTTTCGAACTTTTATCTTATTTTTAAACTCCTAATTTTTGTTTTTTTCCCTCCAGCATTTCTTTAGAAATGTATAAGGCGGCATGTTTGTTTGATTTAACGATTTAGATCCTGAGAATTGAATTACCATGTTTCTTTCTGTACATTTCTTTTCCAATTAAATCAAATTTGTGGAAAGGATCTTAAATCGGGATTATTTTCGTAATTATAACTTTCTAGAAAGAATCTATAAACATCTCACAATCAGTTGCTTAGAATTTAAAAGTGAATTAAATGAAGCAGCTCAACTTTATCATTTGAAAGAAGTATTGGTAGCGCAACGAAGCTTATTAATTGTTAGATGAAACAGAAAAGCCAATGAATTATTCTTTTACATACCGACGATATTTCGTTTCTGACAGACTTAAGGAAGTCGAAACTTCATCTATAAACAATGATTAACAGTCTATATTTTGAATTATTTTTGATTACTCGACCAACCTCACTAATTCACGTTATCAAACGATACGGCACCAGAAAATACAACAACTTTCATTCGATAAGCCCCATTCGGTTATTTCAGAGATAATTTCCTCTTCGTGACGCGAAGGCGTCCACTTTTTCCGGGAAAGTATTTCTCCCAATCCGAATACTTTTTTACACGTCCGTTTTAATTCCCTATTTTTATTCCGCCTTCGTTTTTACGAATCCCGTTTATTTTAATCCTCGATAGGATACCTCAGACGAACCAGCGTTTAATAGCCAATTAAGACGGATTTGTAAATCCCATCAAGGAATAAATCAGGCGAAAGCGTCCTTTTGTTTTAACGGAGCGTGCAATAAATATCTCGCGATCGGTCAATTAAAAAAGCATTCCCTCTTTGCCAAATATCCCGACGTTTGTTTTATTGTTGTCGTACAGGAGTGCGGGATTAATCTGGAAGGGGCGTCGGAAATTATCAAAGATTTAAGGGAAATGGAGGATTGAAAAAAATACTCTCTGGTGCGATGGATAGTCCCCGTCCCTCTCGTGCATGAATCTCCATCGCCAGCCGTCAAATCAAAAGTTGATTAATGAATTGTAATCGTCCTTACGATCCATTAGTAATCCCCAGAAACAGCGAGGAAAATGGCGTTTAGGGTGGGACTCTTTTAAAGAGGGGGATATTGTATATCATCAGGAAAATGATTCTAAATGGCAAGGGAACTGATATTAAGAGGGAGGGAGTACAGGAAGAAATGGAAAATAGGGAGCGGACGTTTCACTCGGCGAAGCAATGAGTGGAAGAGAATGCATTGGAAAGGGCTCGAAAGAAATACATGAATGAATAAGGAATGGAAAGAAGAAATAGAGGAGCATAAGAGCAGCTGAGTGCAGTAAGAAATGGGGAACGGAAAACCGAAAGTAAGGGTTTCTGAGAAAAAGCAGAGGAAAGGGGAAGGGAAGAAAACTTTTGGAATGCCTGTGTGGAAAACATAGTCGGTAAGGCGTGGCTTTACCTACATTTTATGTAAGTTTGCTTTGGAATGCATTATTTATTTAAATCGAATCCATCCTAAAGTGCGTTTATTTAAGGATACTGAAAAGACTCTTGAACGATCATTATGTGTTCGGCACTACATATTCTGAGATGGATACATTTGTGTCTGTGTTGGATTCTTAGCTTTCGATTTGGAGTCCCCCCCCCCCTCACATCATATTTATCAGCGAGTAGCAAACGATAACTGCGGATGTTTTACTTAGATCAATGAATGTTTCAAGACTAAGGAAACTAGAAAAGAGCGCTAAACTTGTTGAGAAGGAAGCCAGCTGGAATAATGTGTGATAGTGCTGAACTAGCGAAGCAGTGAATTAAAAGATTTCTAATAAGGAGCAGAAGATGAAACCATGAGAAGGGAAAAGAACGAGTGGAAAGAGAAGAATTATTTATAATGAGTTTTGAATATAAAAACATGGAAAGAGAGAGAAATTTAACATTGGCAAAACAATGAAAAATAAATCTTGATAAATTAGTTATTAGAAAGGAGAGTTACTTATTTTTATGGTTTTATAAATCTAATTTTATTTTAATTTTTTTGCACATTAAAAAAAATCAATTCAGAAATTGTAAGCAAATTTTAATTTTTTCCTTTTAATCTGAACGTGAAATACACAATTTGGGGAATCAAATTTCTTAAAAAAATATAGAATATAAGAGTTATTGTTTTAAACTGGTCTCTATACATTAGGTATATTTCGTTGATTGTTCCCTATATTGGTAATCACTGGTCGCAATAGAGAGGTGTTCACTATACATAAAATTATTTCATGTTATTCATATTATTTCGGCGGGGATTATTAAACCACGACCTATTTAAACTGGTCACATTAAGCAGATAGTCGCAATAGGAAGGTGGTCACATTGGCAGGTTATGTATACAAAGTATAAAAAATTTTAGGGTAGACTACAATAAAGGAAGATCTTGCTAAAGGATGATCAAAGTAAAATAAAGCAAGTTATCTTTTTTTTAAGTAAACTTCTGGATTGACTATTTCCATTCAGTAAGGACGGAAAGTTTACGGAAAACGGTTGTAATACATTATTTTAATAAGACTACAAGTACGTTTTGAATGTGCTTCGACAGATGAGATCATCTGCACGTGAATCGAACCCGGGACCAATCGCGACCGCGTTACTCACTTGGCTCTCCGGAAGCCTATTTGGTATATCTCATATTGGCAATCATTGAAAATTGTGATAGAATAAATATATTTCTCGAGGAAAGTAAAAGAAAGCATTAATCGAAATAATCTTTTATCTTGTGAAAGTCAATTAATAAAATGACGAATTACGTTTAAGAAATCGCCTATAGTATGTACTTCACATATTACATTTCTTACTATTCTAGAGAAGATAGGTGGTTTTTCCCGATATCTTCAACGTGCTGTACCAGTGACATAATTGGTTGCCTCTCTCAATGTAAGGATTGATAACCATAAGCTTTCCATAATGTATCAGAAATACTAGTTACAACAGAGGAAAAGTTACGATATAGCTGAGAAATTCTTGGAAAGGAGAAAGGTGGTAAAGTAAGAGAGAAAAGCTGCGATTGGTATGAAACTGGATAGAAGTAATATGAGTGCGATATTGTGGAAGTTGAGCATTGGTACTGAGAATTCAGCGCAGGAGAGATGGAGAACCGATAGGAAAGTACATCTCTCTGCTCCGAGGGATTCCAGACTCTATTGGGGATGGGAAGGCTCTCCAGAGCGGGTAAAAACCAGAGGGAACGGCGGTAGGAATGGCACGAGAGAGCAAAAAGACACGAGAGGGAAAAGAACCGAAAAGAGAAGAATTGGAAACGGAATAGGAGTGGCGTTCGGTACCAGATTGCTGCTCTCGAAAAATGAAAGAAGGCGAAGTAGGTGAAGGGAGAATGGAGAGAATGAAGCGAAAAAAGAGCGCTTGATGAAAGAGAAGGTCGGGATACGGACGAGAGTATGTACTTCGTAGCTGGCGGGAGAAATGCCGTATTACGTTCAGACGCGGAGAGGGTGGAAATGAAACGAATGTGAATCCGAGGAAATGAGAAAGGGAAAGAATTGGGAAAAAAGCCTGCTTCCCTCTCGAGGAGGGATGCATAATCAGGCGACGCGGAGCGGAGATTTCAAATGCCTGTAGAAATGTGAAAGAATGGGAGAGAATTAGAAGTGAAAAGGAGAGATGATGGAGAGAGTATGCTAGCGGAGGGGGGCAAAAGAGAAGGGGCGGTAGGTAGAGGAGGTTGAACTTTAATTGAATTTCGAACACAAGATTTGACGCCGACATGCTGATAGCGAATGGGTGAGAGTGTGTGGGTGAGAAGGCCGTGGATGGATTCCGTTGGATAAGAGGCGGAGAGGGTGATTCCACTGAGGAGGTGAAAGAGATAGAGTAGGAGGAGGTGAGAGTGATTGTGGAGATATCGCGGAACATAACTGAGGGATCACTGTTAAGGGTCACACAAGATCTCTCTTGGAATACAGCGCGGTTGGAGGGATATGGCAGCGGAGGGTGTGTGTGGATGAATAGTCAGTTCACGGGTGACGAAGTTGGATCACAGTAACCTACAGATCTTTAACGGAGGAAGATAAGGGAATAAGAGGGAGAGAACTCGCTACATTATTCTTCACAGCGGGAGGATTTTTTGAAGAAAAATTGAATCTGGAGATGACGGGCGATAGCATTTGTACGGTGTTCATATATTTGATTGTCAGTAGTGTTGATAATACATCCTCGAGTCATTATTTTCCGCCTTGAGTTTAGTCTTGACAACAGAAGTAATGACGAATTTGCATAGGGAGCTATCGATACGAATCAGCAATAATTGTAATCCCGCAAGATGCTGCCATTTCTGGGAGAATTAGAGTATCAGCAACAAGGAATTAAAAAGCACTTGGTAGTCCAACAACATTTTTCTGAATAGTATGAGTAGTTTAAGTAGCAAAAATTTTGTAGAATGCACGGCACTTCTCTTTTATTACTATATAGTTTTCTGTAGAGCCAAACCGGTAACATCATCAGCATTTTGATATTTCATCTCCAAATCATAGTCAATGTTCATTTTGAATTGTAAGCGGCAGAAATAAGTTCTTTTTTATTTACTTGTAACTTGAATTTATTTATTTTTTCTTCCTTTGCATTTATTCGCAACAATTTTGATCACGGATCATGATACGATATATCGAAAATGTAGTGACATCGATTCCTGGTAAACATAATCTACTTTTACGTAATTCGGTTTGCTGACCACATTAGTGGTGCATTGCGATTTCATCTTCCAATCATAAAATCATATCAAATTATAATTGCGAGGATAAGATCATATATCAGCTAGCCCTCAATTTCATTAAGCTCATCTATGGAAGGCGTCTGTGTTATGAGAGCCTCTCAAACCAATTCACAACTCGGAGAAACACCCGCTTTTACCTTCTCCCGTCAGCATCAAGATGCTGTGTAAGCACGCAGCTTCATTCTCTCCTTCAAGCGAATGAACAAACTAGTTCTCATTGAGTGGAGCGATTACTTAATGCCCCGGACGTTTCAGTTGGAAGTCGTAATCCCTTACAAACCCGTTGGCGGAAAACATATGTGTCACGATGCAATTTTGTATCGTTCTTGAACACAAGATAGGAGACGTGAGAAAAGCGGGAAAGTGATCGAACGCTGTTTAGCACCGAGAAGCCAGTCGTCGGAGCTCTTCTCCCCGTTCTTAGTTATCGTACACGTGTGTGTGGAAGGGTGTACAAAAAGAGTTTAAATGTTGCGGACTTGTTCCTTCTTTCAGAGTATTAGCACACTTCATGGTAGAATAGAAGCTAGACTCTATTTCTATGTTTCGCTCTCTAACATTGCTCCTGAGTCTTGTGGAAGTGCAAAATGAAGTGCTGGAATAGCTTACCGGATGTAGATATCTGCCTCTGATTAGGTTTTTGACGGTTATATTCCTATAATCAATTTATCATTTCAACTTTTGACAATAATAAAACTTTCAAAGTTTTTCTTTTGACAAAAACAAAAATTTATGGTCTCATATATAGATAAGAAATAGGTATTTGTTTTAATTTTTTTAGCTTTAGCGAAGGCTGCAAAAATTTTTAGCTAATGTTAAAGCGTTCAGTAAATCAACAGAAAGATTTGGTATGGAAAAATGAACAGCATTAACCAAAGGAAAGGATGTAACTCTAAAACTCAGAAATAATTTCTATTGTATTTGGTGTAGCCGAATAAAAATAGAACAGAACTCTTTAAGCCTGACAAATAGCGCGGAAATAAACGGCTAATTCATTTTTAGAATAGATTTTTCTTACTACAAGTTAATAACTCAGCTGAATGTAATGTCTATAAACAATTGGTGGAATAGTAATTTGTAGAATAACCACAGAAATGTTCAAAGAATTAGTGAAATCGTAACAAAATCGTTAGAATTCTGATAATGAAATTTTTATCCTTTATTAAAATTTTTCTAAAAGTGATATATACCCTGTTTTGTCCCAGTTCATGAAAAATTTCCGTAAAGCTCTGCATCGATGTAAAATGTATAGGCTCAGAAGAAAAATATTGCAAACTATTGCTAAGAACTATTGGAGAAATCCTACATTATGACTGCATTTAAATAATGTTTAATATACCTTTTTAATTTTTGAAAGATGAACCGATGCGCCAGCTTCCTCTTATTTGAGTTTTCAGAAGAACGCGTTGGTGCTAAAATGCCGCTAGCGTTAGCTAAAAGGTGAATGAAGTGTCGTCGACGAGGACGATCCAAGGAGGGGATGATTATAAGGAATTTGTGGAGGGTAGATATTTGGAAGGAGAAATCAACAGTATAAAGCAAAGGAAAAGACGGAGAAGAGAGAGAAGAGAAAAATGATGAAGTGGGATGGCTTGGTTTTTGTAGAGCAGCTGGGCAAGTTAAGAGTTTGAGCGTGCCTGGGGGTGTTCAGGGAGGAAACCATTCTCTTTCTCTCTTTCCTTCTCTCTTCGAGCGGGATAATAATTCCCTTCTCCCCATTTCAAACAACGTGTTATGATCCCCGCTCGGATATCAGCCATCATTTTCTCTATTCCCATTACACCCAGAGGGATGAAAAGAAAGAGAAGGAAAGGGGCAAAGAGAGAGGCACGTCGAAATTATCGGAATAGCTCGCATTGAAAGATGCTCCTTGCTGTGGCAGCCTCGGAAGAAATTCATTCATACGTTAAGATATACTTACGTCAGCTTTTAAGAGAACGAAGTTATCGAAGATTTTAATAAAATGAGAATGGGATTCGGCAATAATTACATCATTTTATTTATTTTTCTTTGTCGAAGTATGTAACTTCCCGTTCTATTTCGGTATGTGTTGATAGGAGT
Source organism: Ladona fulva (assembly GCA_000376725.2). Classification (NCBI taxonomy): domain Eukaryota; kingdom Metazoa; phylum Arthropoda; class Insecta; order Odonata; family Libellulidae; genus Ladona; species Ladona fulva. Next base: position 1,364,410 of record KZ308309.1, read on the forward strand.
AATTTGTATCTTTACTCGGAACAACAAAATTGCATCCTCGCTAAAAATCTTAATTGTGTAATATTGGGGCGAAAAGTGTTATTGATTTTTGAAGGAATATCCCATACCGTATCCTTTTGTTATGCAATCATATTTACTCTGCCACAATTATTTAATTACAATGTATACAATAATAATATTTAATTATATCTTGGATATGAAACCCATTTTTTTCAGCATACACAGCCGTTATTCGTAATTGAAGGTCTACGTATTTGAGGCACGTAACATTTAAATTTCGTTAGATTCATCTTATATTGAAGTTTTCGCGAAAATATTTCATCATCTTTTAATTTTAACGGACTTGGAAATCTGTAATTGTTCTTTTAGCAAGAATGGTTTTATCTAATTGCTATATGGGAAAGTTTCGCACACGTACTAGGGAATCATATAGGTATCCAAAATATTTTCATTGATCCGATATCTTCATTTCTATAATTTTCAATTTTTCCGTTTAAAACTCCATTTTTTGGTTGGCAGTGGATTGTAGTTTATCCTTTAGGACTAGATTCTGAATAATGCTATAAGATTAACTACTTAATCTTAACTATCTCTATTCCAATGGAATAGAAACTCTTCTCATGCCAAGCATTTTGATCTTACTTTCAATCCATCTTCAAGTAGACTTTAGTACTTTTAAATCGATCATTTATTCATGATAGAAAACTGGTGTACGTGTTACAACACATTCCTTTGTATTAGTATTCTTTCTCCTCCAAATCAAACAAAACTGTCATTTTGATAGTTTTCTTTTTAGAATTCATCATTTCTTTTTCCTTTTTACTTCTCTCTCTATAACCCTTATCTGCATTCCCTCGGAAGCGATTATTGACCATTACTGAGCCTCGGAATGTGTTGAGGTATGACGTTCAGGTGAGGAAGAAAAGGAGATCACCGGATATAGCGCTTTTTGCTGAATTTCATTAGCTCTTTGCGAAAGGATGGTAAAAAATGACGATACGGCGTTTTTCACGGACGCCGATTTTTATCTTCTCGGAGTGATCTTCTGTTTAATCAGTGGTCTCGTTTACAAAGGGTAGCAACTTTTTCTAGCGTCTGGGTTCGCTAGTTCAGTTGTGCCTGAAGCACAGATTCTTTCGATGCGTTTCCAGCTTTAATGCAGATGAATTTTTCTCAGACAGACAAAGAGAAACACGTACAAGAAATTCAAAGCCACCGCTTGATGAATTCAATATCATCGCTCTTATCCGTGATCATCCATTTCATCCATATGGAAAATTGGTAGAATCAAACATGAAATGATAAGTTGATTTCATTCAGAAGATGTGAATGGAATTAAATGAATGTGTGTATGCAATTATTCGCCAAAAACCATCAACATTTGTAAATTTAAACAGTTTTTATTAGTAATAACTATTCTCGTTGTTAAAAATACTTCGACAGCTTGGGTGATTTCGTACAAATGGACTTTCCCTGGGAAACGAACCCGGGATCGCTTTCACCAGAGACAAACAAGCCACCCTTTTGGCTACCCGGGAGCCCAAAAAAGGACAATCCTCTTTGTGTATTTTTGAAGCGCATTTTCTATTTCTGAGATACATAGTTGTTTCGAAAAAATTCCGTTTGCTGATTTTAGAAACGTATTACGAAAGAGTAAGATCGGGAAATCTTACGAATGTTTCGGAGTTCGATTTTCGCAAGATTAACGCAAGTAAGTGGTTTTGTACCTTTTAAGATAAAAACCCTCTCATAATATTAGTAAAGAAGTAAAATTTGTCATTGGTGTCACAAAATTACGTTTCCATTGGAATTCATGAGTCGATCCATGGCTGCAAACCTTGAGAAGGAAGCCTCCGACAATAATTTCCTGTTTACCATGAAACAGCGACCGACCTAATGCACGACAACGTTTCGGAACTTCTACATCCCGCGACAGCACTGCTTGCTAGGGATGGTGGGTGGGATGAAGGAGATGATTTACGTCATTCATTAAGGACATTAAGGCGTCAGTCTTTTAGGAGAACTAGCAGGAAAACGGATTCCCCTGACAGCGGGAGGAAGATTGCCCCTCGGAGGGTGTTGCAAGGAAAGAGTGGAGAGAATAAGGTATTAGAAGGATGTCTAGGTGAGAAATGTCCTCGGAAGCCTCCTCAAATTCCTTGAGATTATGTAGCGCGGAGAGAACGCCGTACAGGCGTCGTGAGGGACAATAATGTATCTTGAGGACGTGGCCACCTGGTGCTTGCCAAATCGGTCCATCCCGAAGTGAATAAGGGTTTGAGAGAGAGGGGATCGGAGGGTCCAAAGGGGTAGGAACAGATCTTTGCGAAGGGTGAGAAAAGGGAAGGGATTATAGTTCCCGAGGAAGGCGATTTCAAGAGGGGATATACAATGGACGCAAGGGAGAGCTGGGGTAAGTTTTTGCGAGCGAAGATTATTAGTAGGGCTGGATTAAGAGGATTTAAGGAAGAGGTAAGGAGAGATTTGTTTGTACCGTCGAGATATATGTCAACTTCGAATGTCAGAGGGTGTTATACATGTGTAAGGGTATGGGAAGTCGATTTATCTGCCAGTAGAAGTTTTTGAAGGATTAAATGTATTGGAGTTCTCGAGTCGCTCCGGATTATTTAGTTTTTCCCTCTGGGATCCCGCGGAAAAATATGTGCGTGAGAGAATTTCTATCATTAAACGGGGAGTAAATAAGAATATCAAGAAAGAGTTCTTCTATGGTTTTTTGGGTTTTTTGCCTCTGTATTATACGAATGTAGGCTAGATTTATTCGCTACATGTTTTAGATATCAATTCATTTTAGCTACAAATATTAAAAAATCAGGGCATCTTTGCAATGAAACCTCCCGATCGATCGCCTCTTTTATATTTTTAGAAATGGGATATTTTTATGAAAATTAGAATGTAGAAAGGATTCATATCTGGGAATCATTGTCAAACAGCCTTGGAATGGAGAATTATTTCGATTTCCCGAGAAATCATATTTATTGTCTTAATAGGTGCCAATACATTTATTGATTTCTTATTTTCACGTTGGATCAATAGCGTCTGAGATGGAATATTTTTGTATTTAATTTATTGATAGCTCGGAATTTTATTTTAACTTCCGATCGATTGACCCTTGGTATATAATTTTTCTTATTATTGAATAACGAATTCTTCAACGCTTGAATGTTATATCTGTAACAGTTACAAAGCCTTGGGTGTCAGATATCTTAACGACTTTTCGATAAGTTTCACGCGATTTTAGAGCAATATAATTTTGAAAAGCATTGATTCTTAAGATTTTTAAATATGATACTTTGAGTAACTGTGTGATATTCCAGTGTTTTTTATATGGATGGTTTACTTGTGATGTAAGAAGTTCCATTTCAGGAATTAATTACATTTTACACGATGCTTTCTTGTTGAATGTCATCCGGCAACTTTCGAAAAACCCCTTTGCAGATATATTTTGTTCGTTATTCAACGCATGAGCTACAGTATTAATTATAATTATTTACTTTAAGTTTCGATTTCAGGTACTGAAATCAGCATTAAGAAAGAACTTAATACGTATATTCCTTTAGTGTTCGTGAAAGAAGTTTGGATTGAAGCATTTTAAATAGCATCTTAAGCCCAAGAAGCGCCTCTCACATCCTTATTCTTTACCAATTGGAATCAAAATATTTAATTAGCAATCAGACACATTATTTTTGGCACAATTATTGGCTATTTAGTGTCACTGCGTCATAGATTAAAACGGCGCTTCGTCGTCATTAAATTGTCTCATAATTTGCTCATGTTAATGAATAGAAAAATTTAAGTATCTTCTCTTACAACTCCTTTCTCAAGAAGTTGTTTTCGGAACCTAACTGTTATATAATTATTGTTTTGCGTTGAGATGGCGTCCTGATAGCTGTTATTAAGAAATGATTGTAACCGTTTTGATTATTGCAGTATATTTCAATAATAAGTTTGTCTAAGTTCTGTAACCCGAGGATATCCTTTAGTATAATCACCATATCTATCTCTTAGGTGAAAAATATCAATCACCCACATTTCGTGTATCGGAAAATATGAAGAGAAAACATAGCACTCGTAAGCCAAGGGAGTTTCTCTTCTTTTTCGGCAGATGGAATGGTCTATCGTTCCGGACAAAGGTGCCACGTGATTTATCATTGAAAAGGACTGGGGAGGAAAATCACCCCTTCTGAATGGAGGCTTTGTGTCGGTATTTCCACTATCTCCATCTACCGTCTTCTTATCGCCAAAAGGCTTTTTCTTTTTTATCTTCCCCGTTGCCCTTCTCATCCGTTAAAACCTCTTCTCGCATTTTATCTCACTCTCATTCTCTCTCTCAAACTTCTCATTCTTCCAGTGTTTTGCAACTTTCTTCCTTCTCCACTTCTCCTTTTCTTTGTAATTTTCCATTATCAACTCCTGAAGTAGAGGATTTCTGCTGACGCGTCCGAATGCTAATTTTCCATGCCACACTTCTAAATACCCATTTATTTGAACGGCTAAACTTAAAGAAGATTTCAGAATTCTAATGTATTAAGCCGGGTGGAATATGATTATGTCGAATGTGTCGGGACGAGTTTGAAAATATATACCATTTGTATCCATCACGTAAGAGCTGAGAAAACATGGTTGCACGAATAGAGTTATGGCATGCAGCGAGGCAAGAGAAGAATCACGTATGGAATGATTTAGATTTATTTGAAGGAAGATGGGGATAACAAGTCATAATTAACCTAAATAAATTCGATTTTTCCTAATTAAATGACGCTGATTTCTCTACTCCGAATGTCTGGGAGAAAGTACTCGTATAATTTAAGCCAGATAGCCTATTTTATTTAAACTTGACGCATAATAGATTGTACAATTTAGCTTCAACCAAATTATTTCTGCGGTTCTTTGACTTTCACCATCACTACGCTTTCGTGAAAACCAAAAGATAACCCTCTTAGGAGGCCTATGTATACGGCATTTTAATTTTGGGTTATTCAGTGGAAGAATGAAGAACTAATAATAGCCCCTGTATCCGTAGGATGCTCTTAGATCTATTTTCAGTTCATTTCCGCTAAGTATGAATTGAAGTCGGAAAATTTTCGCGTCAATTGCCTTCCAAATCCAGAACTTTTGAACCGAGGAAGAAGTCGTTAGTTGCTCTTGTTAAGAATAGAATAGAATCCGTCTTTATTCAGGACGAGATTGAGACTACAAAGTCTCCTCTAAAATCTAATCCTTTGTCATTTGAAAAGTGGGTAGAGACAGAGAAAAAATAATACAGTATTGATATCGTTACATTGCAAAAATTGATAAAATACCACAGACATGAGACCGAATATTGATCGTAGTTTCATCCTTCTATACATTCAATTTGCTATACTTAAAATAGCGATGATGAATTTGAATATAAATGAATCTAACCAGGATATAATAGATCAAGGATGTCCAGCCCGCCGTCAACGAGTAGGGTTGCCACTAGTTCAGTTTTCATCAGGTAGTCTGGGAATTCTTAAGTTTCCTTAAGTCCTCCCGAAGAACCAACAGGACACAAGTATCTATTTTTCTAGATTATTTCCTTATTTTCCATTAAATAAAAATAAATTTGTCAGTGATTGTGTAAAAAGTTTTCCTCCCCTCTTTCTTTTCCCATTCTCTGCAAATAATTTCAGTGGCGGAACATTGCGTCCAGGAAACGATTTAGAGATAATTAAACTGATTTACGACTTGTTCTGGAATGTGGCATTGCCGCATTGTGGCAACCCCGTGCAGTCCTTGTTCCGATTCTGCAAGGTTCTCGCTTTCAAAGCATTTAATATTATTTGTGCTAAAATTAGCTACATTTCTCGTAGAACTTAATAGTTCGAATTGAACAAAAGGATATGTAATGTGGAAGGTTGGTGATAGGTACTTCAAATATTGCTTAATGTTTGCTATTAGTGATAACTTCGAAGTAAATTACTTGCGACCCGCAGAGATATCCCTCGAGTCGTTGCGGCCTTCTGGATAAGTGAATGAACCGTGTTAATATTGGTAAATCTCTTATATTTATCAAGAACAATTTTCCTCTAGTTGAGCTTACACCTTCTCCACCCTCGACTCTCCTTTTCAAGCTTTTCATTCTCTCTGATGGATCTGACATATCGTCCCATCCTTTCATTCCTTGGATTCAACTTTAATCGGCGTATTAGGTATCGCTGTAGCTACATAGGATGAGAGGCAAAAGAGGTGAGGTGGTCTAAGGAAAGGGTGGGTAGGCCTAGTCTGCAGGGAGCATCTCGCCCTTCCCCAACCACCCTGCGTGCATTACGATAAGCAGGAGTGCGTACTAGTGCATGCATTTACACCATGCGATAGCGCCATGGAATGGGAGGTTATAGAGGGTGGATGAGTGGAGGTGGGGTGCCCCAAGCCGCCTGCTTGCATCGCCGGCGATGTTCGCCCACGGTTTAGTGGAAGGAAATACGTTTCCAGCGATACTCGTTAACACGTTGCGAAGAGTGCTCTTTCCTCATTCGGGGAAGGGAAGAGGGATGTCAGGAGAAATAGGTATGAGGGAGATCGAACGGAGAAGAGAGAGAGGAAAAAAGCTGCGCATCATTTAATGCTTTTGACTTTTAACACTTGTTGGCGGTCTAAGCTTCCCGGTGGATTGAGTTATTTTTAATCCCTTTTAATTACGATGCCTCGATAAGTTTGCCTCTTCGTCTTGAGAAACGATAGTTTATTACCGTATTCGAAGTCTTGAGTGTTTTCTGCAAAGGATTCTTTATAATGTAAGTGTTTGTAATTTGGTGTTTCCATCGCTCTGTCGAATGTTTACATTTCTTCTGTACGCAACGAGGCCTGCGTATGACTTATAATGGTGTTTGTGGAGCTGTTTAGTTTCTCTGATGTCTTTCAAGAAGAAATTAATGATGAGAAAAAGATTCGGCATACCTCATTGATGTGCCGTGCACTCCTTGGAAATTGGCGTCGCTTGGTAATATTCGTTATTTTCTTTGTTTCTTAATTGATTGAATTAATTTTAACTTATAATTGCGATGAGCTAATCCAACTGATTGCGTGGATATTTTTGAAAAATTTCAGAATCTGGAATTACGAAACATCTGAATCTACAAGGAAAAGGATTTTAAGTACTTCGCACGATAAGGTGTGCACCTAGGAAAATTCCCAAGGAGAAACGGACGTGGAAAATGTCTGACGGAACCGGGACTCGAACCCGGGTCCCCCGATTGCCATTTGGTTGCTCTATCCATTGAGATACCCCACCTGAACAATCCTGTCGAGTTCAGAACTCTATCCATTGTTTCAGAACTAGAGTTCAGAGCTCTATCCGTTGAGCTATCCCACCAGAACAGTTCTGGTGGAATAGCTCAATAGATAGAGCAACCAACCGGCGATTGGAAGAGCCGGGTTCGAGTCCCGGTTCCGGCAGACATTTTTCGTGTCCGTTTCTCCTTGGGAACATCTGAATCCACTTATCCTTTCCATAGTCACAATAGGACATCGTGATTAGGTTTTCCAAAAAAAAGTATTTTCTATACAGTAAATAGTGTGAATCTATAGAACATTTAAGCTATATGCATATATATTTCTTGTTAATTCAGAGTGGAACTCGAATTTTTAATTTAACCATCAAGTAATGTCCTCTATTCCTTCCCTTTTTTATTCTCCGGCTTACTTGGTCTGCCTGCAAAGGCGTTAAATTCATTCATATTAGAGAACTGCGCACTACTTGTTGACATAATCTCATTTTGTGAACTTATTATTTGCTTGAGAATTTCAGGGACCTTTCCTTATAGATCCTGTGTTCATAAATGGAGCTACTGTAATGAGGAAATAATTCATCCTATCTTCCTGATAGTCATTTTAAGACCGTAAAATTATGTTTTAGCATGTTCTTACATTTTTTCTTCCTTGACGTATGAAAATATAAAATGAAGAATTATGTAAATTAAAGACTGGCTAAACAAAATAATTGGGAAATGTTATAAATTCAAACTTGATCTGCAAGTGATATAATTATTTGGTTAAATTGAACGATCTAATAATTTATTAAAATTCGAATTCGATTCAAAAACTCATATTGCTATAATAATATTTGAATGGTAGTGTTTATTGAAATAAATTACTGCTAATTCTTATTAATCTATCGTTGGCTATCCTAAAAGGCATTGTCTTCATTTACTATATTGTCCGATGGTGAGGAAACTCTGGGTCAATCCAATAGAATTGAAACGAGGATCGCAAGTTGCTATTGGAAAGCTCTTTGAACAAGACTTAGTAATACATTAGAAAATGTTTAATCAGCAAAACACTAATAAACAAATATTCATGGTCGAAGCAAGCGCAAATTCTAAATTTTCGGTGAAATATTTTACTTGTCGCGACTTCTAGATAAGAAAGTCCTCCTGTTAAACATCTGAAATTGAAGGTAGTTTCCAAATCCAGATTCCGAGAATCCTCCTTTGAATTTGAAATGTCATTTCGATTTAGAACATGTTTAATAAATCAATGTTCGAAAAATCGCCCTCACAAAATTATTCATTTATCTTTTTAATTTAATTATTTACGGTAGTTACCTGGTAACAATGTATCTCGAAGTAAATTTCTATTCGGTTTTGTTTCAACAGCTGGAGATGTTTTATAATTTCTATCCATGTACTAGATTCCTGGCATGTTTTTTTTTTTGTTTTCCGACCATATCTTATCGCCACGAGCGTTTTCATCGCGGCTAATTTTACCGTTATCGCGCGCTGATAATTGTTCCGTCATTCTCCACCTTATCGTAGCCTCCTTCGCTCGTTCACTCCGCGTCAGAACCGAAACTAACCCAATTTAAATTAACATCGCCCTTCGCTTTCAATCACGCAAGTAGCGCTATCAAATGGATGGATAAGGAAAGAAGGAAACCCTCTAAAGTCTACGTTTCTAAATAATTTTCGAATTAAAAAAATAGCGCTATAAAAAATGAGCGCTTCCCTGACGGGGGTTTCGATTTCACAGATTTCATGCTCTAACGACTGGTTTAAGCGAGATGGGCACGGGAATGAGAGAGAGGCTTTATAAACTTCAATATTGAGCCTTTTATAAAACCAAAGATTTGCTTTGGGGATCTCCGGTTCTTATTCCGAGTCAATGGAGGTTCTTTCCCTTCTTCTTCGCAGTCCCCTTAAAAAAAAGGAGAGAATTTCCCATCCCCTTAGCGTACCTATCCCGCGGTGCGACTCACTCCTCTTTCGTCGCCACTCCCACCTCTCATTCCATCCGCATTCAAATCTCAAACAAAGGGAAAAGGGTGTGGGAGGAAAGGCTGGGTGGCGGCGAGATGTATAGATAAGCAAAAGAAAATTAAAATGCGCGTTCTCCCGTAAGGGAGTGAGAGGTTTGGGGGTGGGTTCGTAGGGGGGAGAGTCTGACGTTCTCAGATAAGGATATACGCATGACGAAGGACCCGGTGGGGAGGATGGGGGGAGGTAGGGAACACACTTATTTCTCAAACGTTGGATTGGGTTCGGGAAGGAACCTCTGGAAGGCACTACGGAAGAGATTATCCAGCATTATTTCATTTGTTTCTTAAACGGGTGTTTTTTCCCCCCGCCGTTGATCGATTTCGGGATCGAAAAATTTCCTTCCCATCGGCCCTTTCAGTAATTATCTCCCGCGCGTATTTTTTTGTTGTTTTCCTCGTTTTTAAAAATACTTCCGAATCGGCTTGTTTCAATGTTCTCCTGATTATTTTTTCTCTACTTTGAGGGTCGACGCCCGCTTTTTTTTAACGATGAGTCCGTCCTTTTTATCTCCGAGTTTGAGCGGAGGGCCTGGAAAGTCGATAGGGAAAGATAATGTATTTTTGGTGCGCGCTAAATTGTGAATCAGACTTGGAAAAATTATCTCGGTAATAAGGTGGGGGAAAAAATAAAGCGTCGGTGCTGTTTTCCTGATAGCATTCTTTCGCGAAGATAATTCTTTCAGAGATTGTAATTTTTTTGACGGTTGACGTCGGGAAAAATAATAAATCTGACTTGCTCCGAAGTATCTGCCGCGGCTCGGAGATTTCATTCTGGCTTATCTGACTTAGGCCGGGAGATGGTTTGTTGGTAAAAATCCGCGCGTAAATGAATTAGGAAATGCTTCTGAAACTCCTACGCGCGTATCTAAATGTGCATATTTACGTTTATTCCTCCGTTTTTAGGGGAGTGATATGAAGAGCTTGTTTTCCCTGATCTTTATGGATGAAATCAGGTACATAACTTATTTTGATGAAAAATATAGAAGTTTGATCTACATACTGAGGATTTTTCTATATCGATAAAAATGCTTTGATAGCTGAGGTAATTTATATCCAATATTTTAATTAGGAATATTTCAGTAAAGAAATGGCTTGCAGCTGATTTTCTGTTGAAGTGTCATTCTAATTCCTCGAAAGTAATTGAGTGCCTCATTGTGTTTGCTTTAAAAAATCGAAAATCTTAATTTGTCTTCATTCCCTTCAATTTTCATGAATGTTTATCCTAGGTTTGACCTCCCGGTATTCCTCTTGTGTGCTGTGCTCATAATTTCTTATAGACGTCCGGCTTGTTTAGTCTAAATTGGAAGAAACCAATGTAACTTTCCTTTCCAGTTTTTTGGTAAAATTATCTTCTGGGTTTATCTTGTCAAAGATAGGAACGAAATTTTGATAACACTGTGACAAGAAGGAAATTGATTAATTTATCATTAAAGCACTTTCCTCACATTTACTGCCTTTGAATATCTAAATTGTACGGTTGAAAGTAGGTCTTGGATAAACAACCTTCCCGATCTTATCCTTAATCATCCTATCCTAGTCAATATCAATTTCAACTCCACAATTTCTTATTGCTATAGCCTTCAGTAAATATCTCAGCCTTTTCTAAATATTGTAAATAAAAAGGCCTTTTCATTGAGGAATAACCAAAAATGGATAAAAATAGATTAAGACGTTTCTGAATTCTCTGCCATTGATACAATGTCCTACTTTTATTTCTTTCCTTCCATTTCACTTAAAGTAAGAAAGAAGTCTCCCAGAAAATTTCAACTGTGGATGCGTGCACTAGAAATCGTATTCCAGGCTAGATACGTAGGTTGGCAACATACAGTTATGGCAACGTTGCGTGTGAAATCAGTAAAACATTAAGTAGTAGAAATTAATCCCGGGGATTATAAGTTTGCGATTTAATTAACTAGCATACAAGGAAAATTATAGGCTTGATTTCGCATCACAAGCAATGGTACCTATGATCCATGCTTGGAAATTGAAATACTTTTGTATCAATTTTTTAAGCAAATATTAATAACTTTGTTTTATCGTGTAATGTGACAGCTTATATCTGAATATGGAAATGTTTTCGATTTGAATCCGTTCTGGAACGTGTAAGCCTCAGACTGTGATATTTCCTGTTGCCAAAGTGCGTTTACGACTTGTTTTGGTTTAGGAAATACGTAGATAACCGTAGCATAGAGATATGCATATTCAGCCTATCGGTTGCAATCTTCAAAGAAACAAACGAATGTTAATATGCGGCCTCAATTTTTCAGATATTCTAAAGGATGTGGAATGAATATTTATCCCTTTTCTCCCCTCTCGAAGGGGAAACGTCTCCTTTCAGATCTCTCCTCATGCACACCGAATCACCATAAGACATCTTAAACTCCCCTTTTAACCCATTCTTCAGCTCCTCTGGCTTCCTTTCCCTTCCCCTTCCCTGCAACTTGCATTTTTGTTTCTGCCGACACGGTCATATCTCCTTTTACCTTGCGTCCACTGTATGCTATCGCCCTCATTCTTGAGAAATTTCTTATTCCAAACTTGGCCTCCTCACCATCTCCCTCTCCCACTCCACATCCCTCTCACTTCCGCACCCGTGCGTTTTGAATAATGGCGATTTGCGTACAATGTCACGCTCCTTGCAATCCTACCGCTACTTCTCGATTTCTTCTTCCTCGTTCCATTTCGCACTGCTTTGAGGGGTTTAAAAGGGTTGGATGATGGTCGAGGGTCAACATTTCAAAGGGTTAGGCTCAATATTTTGGAGACATTTTATCTGGTGCTCAATCGGTTAGCACTTACGCGCATACGAATTCTTTTAGCACATGTTACGGAAACGTTACAAAACAATGGTATCATAATTGTATTTCTTTTTCATGGACTTCTTTCCATGGTTTTTGATTGCTTCTTTGTTCCTTCTTGTGAGTTCTTCGGCGATTTTATTTGCGATACCTTATTTTTTGGTGTTTCATTTCGTATTGAGATATTTCGAAACTTGTGCCCGATGATGCTAATCAATGGTTGAAGAAATATGATTTGTTTATTCTCGTACTCGCCAATATCCAAGGTGAAAGGATATTTAAAATTTTTTTGATGCGGCAAATCAGTGTGGTCTGTAGGTACGTAGATTTATAATGCACGCGGGGATAAAAGTAAAAAGGGTGATAGTTCTCTAAAAACAATCCTGATGGTCGTCTTCATGCATGAGATGGTCTCTGGAGTTTATATCTCTCGATTATGTAACTAAGTCAGTCTTATTTCTGAAATTTTGTTTTCAATGTAATATTTAGAGAATGGAAATTATTCTGCACCTTGATTTTGGATGAGGTCAGGTCCGTCTCCAGATAGACGTCACCATGCCGACTCTAGATCGCATCTACTGCGGGCAGCGTAGTCGAGGACGTAGAAGGCTTTTCTTAGAGGTGGTGTGTACAGTATCAACTAAAAATATTTCCCAAGAATAATTACTTTTAAAATAATTACTTGAAAAACTGATCGCTATTAAAATTTTTCATTGATTTTGTGGACTTTGAATTTCTGTAGAATTTGTTCACTGATTCTTTTTTAGACTTTTGAATTGTCGAATGTAATCAATATGCTCTAGCTTAACTTGGTGCAATTCCATGATGAAATAAATATGAAACTACGAACTACTTTCATATTTATTTCATTTTTTATTGTCGTTTATTTATGTAGGTAATTTGGAAAGAATTTTCAGAATTGAAGCATTTGCTTCTTAATATGCGCTGCATACTCCTTCATGAGCTTTAATAGACATCGGGAAAAATGATGATAAGCAAACTTCCTTGAGTTCGAAATGTTAACTTATACGATGCAGCTCCTATACAATATTTGAAATCTATACATTATTAGGTTTTGCATTGTATATAATATTTACAATGAAGTAATTTGTTTCAGCACATTTGATGACCTCATCTTGCATTTTTTATGTCAGTCAGTTTTTATACAATAGTAAATTCATCAAAGATAATGAATGCAAAACTGCCAGCAAAATTAAATGTGTAAGTTTTAACTAAGATATAAATAATTAAGATTCATGAATGAGGGACGAATGACATTATCGTTATTTCGTATTAACGGGAATAACCGAATGAATGTTGAAAAAAACTTTCTTCAGACCCTCGCATTCGAAGAGATGGGTATCTTTTCTATAATAAAAGGCGTCGTGGATGATGGACACTTCTAATAAAAACCCTTCTGCGAAGGGAAAGCCTTCCTAATTTGCCCGCCTTAAATAAGGCTAATCTGACCCCTAGATTGAGCCGTATGCAAACGGTGAGGAGTGGCTCCGCTGATGGCTTCCTCATCTCCCTTGGGCGGCCAAAAGAATGTCATACGTGCACTGTAAATTCAATTCATGAAAAAAGAAGTTATGCCTCTATTCTTTTAATATTCCGTATTCAGGGCAGATTCCGTGACCCTTACCGCCAGGGCGTCATGAATATGCTAATTTCCGCCCTCGAAGCCCATTCTCAGGACATTACGGAGTTATCTCATCCCTCCTTGTTTGTTTGGGAGTCCTATCCCTTCTTCGCCCGTGGTTCGTGTTTATTCGGAATTCGGAGTGCCCTTTTTTCCACGCTCTTATATCTGCGAGTCAAAGGGTTGCATTTTGGATGGAACTAAGAGGGCTTCACTTCGTACCCCTATAGCTTTATTTCAGCGCTGTCCCCGAAGGGTTACTTAGAAAATTCCTGAGCAAAAATGAAATTTAGTTTCTCGCAATTTCAAAGATGCTGCGACTCCTGATTCGGGCCAGCAAAGGTTGGAGATAGATAGGAACAATTATTATGTCGAAATAATTTTTTTATTATTTAGATATTAAGAATCGAAATTTAGTCGAACTCGTTAAGGTATTAGCGTGCTAGTCAAGTTACACTTAGGTTCCGGGTTCGAATCCCAATTTGAACATGGATATTTTTTTTTTGTTTGTTGTTACTGTCTTCGTTGTAATCTGCAAAGGAAGAATGTTTAGGGGGATTGCTAAATAAGTAAATAATAAAAATGAGACTAATACTTAAGTGAGAAAATCCAGTATATGTGCATCCATTCCAAGAGTCCTATTTACACCGGAAAAGTAGTAAATATACTTCCATGAATACAAGTGAGAGAATCGGTATTCTTTTATATCCACAGGGAGAATTGTCGACAATAAAGCGAAAGTAAGCGTGAGATAACCAGTATATGCAAGAAAAGGATTAACTAGGTTACATTACAATTATTGTAATTTACATTGCAATGGAAATTTATTTGATAAGGAAAAATAAAATTTCTCTTACCGTTTCACAAATATAATAATCATAGGACCGGTTTCAGCCATAATGACCCAATGATGCCAGAAGTTGGCCGAAACCGGTCATATGTACTATGTATTACAGTATCTGTGGAACATATCGGTAACTTTATTTTAATTTACATTGTAAAATAAATTTCTTTTGAAATCAGAGTTTAGGATTAAACTTTTATGATTTCTTTAGTATTAGTTAGTTAAAGCTTTTCATATTTTCCGACTCATGTTATGCTTTGATTCTCTCCTATGAAGGTACTGTACATTTCTTATTAGTGTGGAGATGATTTCCCATACCCTTAGCATTTTTATCGGGGAAATCTTAGGTTGGGTAGCACTAAGGGAAACGCTGTGGAAGTAAAACATGCCTGCTTTCATTACCCTCGACTTAATTTCCCTTCACTATCTTTAGATGTATCGGATTGTGGATGATCAAGTTTGTGGATTAATTCTCATATCGACATCCTCTAAAACGTTTATTTCTCCTTTTAACCCCCTTGATCAGCTTTCTTCTGTGGCCTTCATTCTTGCATTAGTGCTCCTTTAACGCACGGCGAAATCCTTGTTCTTCGCTTTGGGTCAGCGGTCATGTTAAAAGCCTCTCTCGCATACAACCATTGTATACTATGCCCGCCGCTCTTCTTCCCTACCACTCCCCTATTTTCTCATCGCTCTTCCGATTCTCTCTTACATCCCTCTCGCTACCGCGATTTCTTCATTTCCATACCTACATCGCGACCGCTGCTTTAGATTCTTGCATTTTATCCTACTAGAAGAATTATGATGGTTATTTTGGGTAAGGTTATCTTTCACGTTATTGGAAGGTCATTTGCTATGTAATAAGATGATACACAGCAGTGCTTCATTTAGTCTTCCTCGGCAAGGTTAGATATTCGCCCAAACTAAACCCACTAAACAAAAAGTTTCTTACTGTCTTGTTTGAAATTGAAAAAGGAATAACAAATTATAGAATCTGTCATTTAACACGTACCAAATTTATGCAATTATGTTTTATCTCGTGACACTTGCGATTGATTTCTGTATGTTGAATTTACCCATTTATGAGTTATGCTTATCAATATACTTTTTCCTTGTTGAAATGTTTACTTTTAAATTGAATCTGTTTATTGTTGGATATTCATCGGGAAGGCCTATAGCTGTTTATGGTTAACAATCTTTAAATATATTAATGTGTATGACATAAAACTTTAGGTAACAATGATTATGAATTCTTATAGAACCAGAAAAATATCTACCGGAATAGTGTTATTTGATACAGAATTGAAACATTTTACATTCGGGTGTTACGCGGACCTTACATAGGGCATATTGGTAGTATTAATTTTGGTAACAGTATGATTCCTCTAATATTTATGATGAGGGTGGAAAACTCAACATCGTGCTTCTTTGGTTATCAGTGACAGCAATTGATTTCGTAAGGGCGATTGGATTTTATTCAGCTGAGTCTGAAGTTTTATAAAGTCCAGCCAAATCAGATTACGTAACACAATTCATATAGATGCGGAGTTTTTTTGGAATATGCACATACTTTGTAAACTTAATTTAATAGGAATACAAGTACATGTTTTAAGCCCAGGGAAAGGCTATACGCCAACCTTGATGCTCTGATAACTCTCCGTAGGTTACTCATGCATTTTTTCATTTAAGGATTAAGAGAATTTTGCTTTTATGAAAACCATGTTAGTGAAATAAATAACACAGATACGAAAAGAGTAGCGAAATGTGAAATTTCATTAAAAACTATGAAAGCAAAATAACGTGGGGTATCATGTCATTTCCGACTTTCATGGTACATACGATACATTCATACATGACAAATTTATGGAACAATTTAACCGTTCCACTTTTGGTAGCTTTAATGATCGTTAGCACCTTTCGCTATGCTGATCTTATAGCAGACTTAACGAGATTAAAATTCAGATTTTACCACTCGCTTGTACCATTTTCTCGGGAAATCGCATTCGTCGCTGAGGCAAGGTGATTTGGAGAAGTAACCGCGGAATGAATTTCATTTATATCTGCTCTCAGAAGATCAAATTCAATTTGGATGACAAAGACTGGCGTATCTTAACGCTTCGTTCATCCTTCGTCTTAGAAATCCAAATTCCAGGTTTTACAATTCCATTAGTGACATTCACTCATGAGTACCTTCCCGTTTCTATTCTTCCAATCTTCCATGCTTTCTGCGCAATTGAATTCAGTTTGCGTTGCAATGTGTAATCAGGGATCGGTCTTCGCTTTATCTAAACAGCGCTTCTCATCTTCTTTCAAATGATTTGTGCTTCCCTCGAAACTTATCTCCTCGAGTCTCACTTTGCCTTTAATCTTCATCTTCAACTAACTAATTTCCTCGCCTTTGTCTTCGTTCGAATCGGTAACATCTAAACGACAACTTCCGAAAATACGCGTAGATCAAATGGTCTTATGAATGGTCGAAATGCGTCAAATCAAGTCATATTGTTACCTTAAAATTATATAATTTAAAATCGAATTTTGGGATTTAGTATAAAATCTAAAATCTTGATAAAATAATATTTTCCGGAAACAATTTTCAGTCAACAACTCTGAAGCATTCAGATGCTTAACATCCTTATCCTTCTTGTAATGAGAGAATTATTTTCGATAATTTTAAAATTAGAGATAACCTTAAACTATCGACTTATCAATCGCGCAATATCGCTGTATTATCTTTAGAGATCTCCGTTAAATTGATTTACATACGTAAAGGAAGCACTGTGATAAGGATACTCATTAATACCTTTACAATGTTTTAAAGTATCATTTTTTGTAAATTTGACCACAAATGTTTTACTCAAAATAGCACTTTTTAATTGAAAAAACTTGAATGATATATTTTGAATTTTTTGCATGAAATGTCTCCAAGCTAAGCCTAGTCTGTTCTTTATGTCACTAGGATCGAAAATTTTAGTTCATTTATAAGCATTAGGACCCATACTCAATATTTAACGTACCGATGTGTAATCTTCTGCTAGCGTTTTTAATAAACTGTATCAGTCAGAAAAGTTTTGAAACAATAACTTATGAAAATGTGTATTAATACTTTGTGACTTGTTTAATAACAAGGAATTATTAAACGCTATAAACCTATGTAATCCATTATCACTACATTCTCGGGATGATTTAATTCATTGAACATTTCAATAGTCTTTTCAAAGCGTAGATTTAAAGCGATATTTTTTTCTTTTCGTTCAGCGAACTGAGTCCGATCGTTAAGATTAATTGCGGATGGGGAGTAATAAAGGGATTCTCCCCGTCTTTTCTTTCCGAATCTCAGGAATCACATCAAATGAAAATCTCCATAAGAACGTAGCAACTAATCGTCGAGCTCCTCGTTTCGTCATGAAGGGAGCGTCTGAAACTGGAATTTTCTCTCCGCCGCGATTCTTTCCGAGGATAAGACGAAACATTATCAGCAGAACCGGAGTGGTGAGCCTGAAACTTCTGTGTATCTTCTCCACCAGTCTATTTTTCGCGCAAACTCGTGGGACTCCGTGTGGTGATCTAACTGCAAGATACAGTGGTAGGACAGTTTCGCGGATAGGGGAATGTGTGTGTAGGTGGGCATGAGGGTGTTGGAGAAGGGGTCAGAAGAAATAAAGGGGAGGGGAAAAGGAGATGTAGAAACACTTCCCATGAGCATAACCAGCGCTGACAATGAGATGGTCGTAGTGTCCCATTTTCTCTCATATCGCTCCGCTATCTTCCATTCATTCATGGCGACTGCCTCACCCTTGCCTCCATTGCGGAGGTCTCTCCTCTCCTTCCCTTTTTCCTTGGGTTGTTTCCTCCCTTTCCTTGCAGACATCCCCCTCTGCTTGAGCCCCTCGAACTCGCTCTTTTCATTAGTATACTCCTTATGCGTTGCGATCCTCCAATATTTGCTCCAAAAAGCTCTTATCGCACCCACTAGGAATTAATGTTAAGCGTCTCGTAAGGCCCTCTTGATTATTTTGAATACCTCTAGCTTCGGATTGTTTTTACTTCCAAAGGCTTTTCTATGATTTTTTTGTTTCATCACCCATTCTTTGCTCTCACTCAACGTACCTTTGTAAGACAAAGTCGTTGGATTGATACCCATCTAGACTGACTTCTATTCTAACAATATGAAAATTATTCCGTAAGCTTTGATTTAGATACAAGGATAAGTAAATGTATTTCAATACCCATGACATTATTTCAATTGCACGTCATAATTTTTCCATCATTGTGGACTCCTTAAAACACCGTCACCGCGAAACTGTTAACGTTACTCTTCGAATGGAAGTTAATAGCGGTTATTTTATTTTTCCAAACGGAACCTGCTCTACAACATCCTTATCGAGTGCTTCCTAAAAGTTCCTTGCGTAATTACCTCGCTGATTTCAAAGTCGTTAAGTTTCGATATTCCGAGATTTTATCATAGCATAGCTAATAAGCCTAGAAAACGCTTTTCTTACTTAGCAATTCAGCAATCTTATCTCGCTCGTTATTAATTTTATCTCGGAAGATCAGTCACATTTTGTATTCTGCATTTTGTCTGCCTTAATTTTCCTCGAGGCTAATGTATACCGTTAACATCATCAGCACGAATTTGTCAGAGTGGAGCATTAGCGTGAATCTTAGCCTCGCTGCAGTCATTTCCAATTTGGTCTTAATTTGAATTTTTTCTTTTTCTCACTAGATCCGTTCTACCTCGAAGTCCGCTAATTATGCAATCGAATATTTTTATTCCAAACGTTTCTCCAATTCCTTATCTCCTCAGCCAACCTTTTAAGAATTTTACAGCGGCTATCGTTTCCTTATTCCTGTCGTAATTTATTATTCATTTTTCCTCGTCGGGTCATTATTATCCCATCTTATTCTACCATCTTATCTCCATCCCCACCACCCAGCGTCGTTCCACTTCTGGACTTCCTCTCTCCCTCAAAAGAAGTTCTTTCGACCTGCAAAACTCCCTTCGCTTTTTTTTCTCCGACGTACGAAGTGTATCCTTTGTTCCAGTAGATAGAGACGGAAAAGGCGTTTTAAAAGGCATGGGGAAGAAACAGGAGGAGCCATTAATTTATTCCATTCCTCTCCATGGATTCTTCCTCGTTGCTATTTTTATTCATTAGTCTTCCTTTATCTCTCCGTATAAATACGCGGAAAAAAAGAATGGCAAATACGGAGCGGTTCTTCGCGCCCGAATCCTCCCCTCGCCTTCTCCCTCTCAGCTCGCATTAACTTCATCATCGAAGACAAATTACGGGAATCATCCGTCTTTACACATCCTCCCGCCTTCTCGCTCGTCACTGCTCACTTTTTTCCGTCGGAAGCCTCCTCGTGACGATTTACTTCTTCCACCTCTTTTGCCGTCTTTCCTCGTCATCGCTCCCTTTTCTATGGGGAAAGGACTCGGTCCCTTCCCAGGGACGTTTTGAAACTTTCAGCAGCCCTGGGGGAGGTTTGTAGCCTATCCTGCCGCTCTTACGCTCCGTAATAGTCTGAATTTCTTTTTTTGGACCATTAAAATTTATAATAGTCAAATATTAATTTTCACTTGTTTGAAAATTGATTTTGCCTAGCTTAATCATAAATTTTTATTTATTTTATTATAATTGGGAATCAAAAAAAAATTTTCTCAGAATGTATTAATCTCATTGTTGGATGAAACCGATGAAACTGGGAAGAATATTCGTAAATCTCATGAAAGACCTCTTCGCTAAACTGAGAACTATTAGGCTTTATGCGGATTGTATGAAGTTCTTCATTTTTCAGAATAAATCAGTATTAGGGGCCGTTATATTAGGGCCGTTATTACGGCCAGATTGCTGTAATATTTACGTTTATAAGGAAGAATAGTCCCATAATAGCTGCAAACAACATTCCACTTCTCCCCTCTAGTGTGCACCCTGAGGGGGCTGCCTCACTTGCTTACCGTCTGAAGCCGGCCCTGTCCCTCCCTTGCGTAAATACCGATGCTTCTTCTGCGATCCTTTTCCCCTCCACACACGCGTACTTCTCCCACCCACCCGCGACCTCCCCTCTTCTCCCACTCACACCCCATCTCCTCCACCAAGTCAGCTCATATCGCCGTATTAATATTCACCACTCGCCCTAATAATCCTTCCCACGCCCTTATCTCGCCATCGCACTGCGCCTCATCTCCCTCCTCTCTCTCCCTTTTCCCCTCCCCTCTTCCTCCTTCCTTCTCATCCCCTCCGTCCCTATAACCGTCATATCTCCCCCCCCCAACTCCCGGGCCTTACCTTCAAGCTATATGTGCCGGAATCGGTATCTACTTAAAAGCTTCATTATATAAAAAAATCGCCCAGTTATTGCGCCGTTTTTATTGCTCTTGCTCTCGTTTGTTTCCCTTTCTTTTCCTCTCTGTTTCTTTCCGAGGGGTTTCCTCTCGGCGATATCTTGCCTTTTCTCCGGATTCCATTTTGATAAAGTGAACCCGATAAGAGTTTGTTTTGTTTAGCGGGAGGAATGGGTTCGTGAGCGGTAGATATTAAAGTATAACGTGGGAACTTTCTTATCGAATGTGGATTTGGATGGATTAATTCCGCGGAAGACACCGCCTCGGAGGAGTAGGAGGCGGTTAAAAAACATTCGCACCCGTTTCGACATTGCTCGCGGAATAAATATCAATACTCCGCGGATTTTCGCCCGGGAGTACTTTCTAACTTAGCAATTAAAAGCATGATACAGGGACGATGTTTATCTCGTCGAAATGAGAAGTGCTTCAAAATTCCGCTCCCGTTGTATTCCGCCGCTAACGAAGCTTCGATGGAATTGCCCGATTATATTCAGCTTAAGAAGCCATTGGAACTATCTCGTTTAGGGTAACACGTTTTAAATATACGCTCCCTTAATTGTTTTACTATCATTTATTCTAATTGCGTGAACACAATATTCGAGATGGCGTGATGATGATCGTGAAGATAACGAGACAGCATTGCGGAGCCGAACAAGAAATGTCAGCAATGCCCTCGTGATGTTTTGTACGGGATCCCCGCTTCCTTTCCTTCAAGGAAACGTATAATATTTTAATGGCAAAAACTGAGGGGAGACGTTATCGGAGAGATATTGAGAAAGAGACAAAAACGAATACCCCTTACGTAATCTCCGTCCTTCTCCCTAACTCAGACCCGCCCCTCTTCGTAGACGCCGAATGTAATCGTAAAGATAGCAACTCTTTTTCATAATTTTTTCTCCTGCCAAAAGTTACGAAGAAAGAAAGGGAGTTTCTCGAAAAGAAATAGCGGGAATCCGGCGAAGAAAACTTAAAAGCGAGATAAGGATCTAAATCCAGCTGGCAACGTTATCTCCGAAACCAGTACCGCGGAGGTGCGACACAAAAGCCATATCCGACAGATTACGTTGGAGTAATGTGGACGGAGATGCGGAGGGTTAAAAGCAGGCGGAGTTGCTAGGAGTGGGTGCGAGGGGAAGTTAGATGTGGCCCGAGTATTAGGAGAGATCGAAAAAGAGAATATGAAGCCGTGAGGGGAGGGCGGTTAAGGGCTTGTTTTGCGTGTGTTTCTTCGCGGATGTGGTTACGTGTGTGTTGTGTTGGGGGAAAGGCTAGATGCCGCCCGGAGCCTGGGTCTGGTTGATACGGCTCCCGCCCCCACTCTTGATTCGGAGGGCGAAGGAGGGCGCGACTGCGGGGGGAGGAGTCCGGTGGATGGTAGATATGGGAGATAAGGCTCCGTAGGGAGGTGAAGCGGGGGTGGACGGGGGAATAGGGATTCGGGAGATAGGGAGAGTTGGGGTGGCTGGCGGATGAAGATCAAATGCGAAGATATGGCCCTCACTTCCTCTCAAACTCGGCTGCTCACCTCCTCCTCTTGGCATACCCCGCGACGAGACCTACGATACACTCCCCTTCATTTTAACTTGGGTGAAAGAGTTCCTCATTTTTCCGTACAAGAATCGCGTTCCATTCGAATTCATAAATCGGCGTTTCGATACATTTTTCTCGAAAAGCACTCAACTAAAGAATATTCTCGCGAATGGTAACCTTTTATCGATACGTTGCCAAATACAAAGTGGAAAGCACAAAATATTATATACGTAGCATTATTTGTAAAAGTATATTTTATTGTGCTACTAATAAACTACGAGGAAGACATAAATTTTGTATAAGACAACGGCAAACTTTATTAGAAATCTTTGAGCAAATAGACAATTTAGTCACTTGAATTGTCGTTTAAAATTCTCAAACAGAGTCACCATTATTCTTCATTAGTCGATCCGGGGAAGTAATTATTCACAAGGCAGACAATTCTATTCAGTAGAATTAAGAATGGATTTAAAATCAGCCAAGCTTACCTAATATAAAAACTAAGACAGGATCAATGACGATCTATTGAGCCGTCATTTCATTGGGGAGAATGGATCTGGAAAATAGCCATAGATACATAAATAATATAATAATTTTGGCGTTGGGTGTATCTTAATGGAGAATTATGTAAAATATGACACAGGTTTCCACATTGTATCTTAGATCTAATACCTTGCTTCAGTTGCTAAGTTTGTTATTTTATTCTTTTCTTTCGCTGCCGACGTAATTCGTGAGGGTTTTTTTTATCTCCTCTATCCGAGTCTCTTGGTCCCTAATAGCCTGTGAGGCTGATAAGAGGGTATAGATCGTAACCATGCTGTTTAACGAGGCGTACATCGAATTTCATCCAACGCTTGTTGTCAAAAGTGATTAATCTTTCTTGAAAATGTCTACCCATAACATTTTTAAAGCGGTGCACTGGATGAAAAAGATAAAGATGCCTTAAGAAGAAAAGTCGGTTTTCTCGAATGGTGATCAAAGTCCCTTCGGCAAGATTAAATATCACAAAAAATGACAAAATATTAGGAATACTTGAAAATTATTCTGTTGTATATTTTACGTTAAATTGTTAGCATGTTATGAAATTCTTTACAAGTGAATTCAAATTGATTGCATCAGTTGTTAGAAAAGTGTGTTATAGAGTTATATGCGCCTACATGAAAGATGAATTACTTCTTTATAATTCAGTTTAAGGATTTACCTATGACTGATAGCTCTTAACCTACTGTGTGTCTGGTCATGTCTGTTAGATAACTTTAAAATTTGAATATGGATTGACAAATAATCACATTAGAATACTCACTTTTCTTTCTGTTATCTTCGAAACACTTCTCTTTAATTCTGTATTCCCAGAAATCAAACTTATTTGGTTTAAACTTACCATATGAAAACATTCAAAGTAGTACTTCGCGAACTTTTTCTAGCTAGCCCTCCACAATCGATGCCCTCAGCTGTTATCTGTAATACCCTTAACCAGTGCGACCAAATTAGAAAGTTTATAAAAGTGAAATTCTGCATTGATAAAAGTTCCATACGTCAAACATTCTGTTTTCATATATCTTCTTTTATTGGTTTATTTTCGTCTCTTGGTTTATTGCCTCCTTGTTCTTCATCGCGCAAGATGATAAACCCCACCTCCTGGTAGGATATTGCCCTCCTTGAGAACAGGACCTACGAACAAGCCAATTCTGGTTTAGCAAATGCTTCCGGACAAAGAAATAGTTTCTCTATTTCTATTTAATAGTTGACAATAGCTCAATTCTCGTTCAGTATAGAGCTCCTTGCTCATATTCCTTTTGTTGAATCAAAGGGAATACTTGCCAGCTGTAGTCAAGGCAAATGTCCACATTTTATTTGGTAAATGGAATGCACGCAAATAGGCCCTTCAGTGGTTTATTTTAAATTATTTAAAAATTTAAAAGTATTTCATGTGTCACTATTTCCAATCACGTCCAAAGTGCTCCTTCCTGAAAATGAAAATCATACTTATATCTGGGATTCAATACGTCATGTGGACGTGTCAATTATATCCATTGAACAGAAAAAGGCGCATCACTGAAAAAATAATGCTCACGGGAAAGCTGAGAAGGTGGTCATGATACTTATTGCTTCTGGCCATTAGACTGAAGAAGGTCCTGTTTAATGATTTAAAGATTTAATTATGAGCCGCTGAAAAGCTGTTTGAGTAGCGTATGTTGTTCGGTACATCTTAATATTGGTTAGCACACGTGTGATGTGAGGTTATTTACACTGCTCAGCTTTTGAATCGTTGTAATCTACCAACAATTGATATTTTTCAACTGCTTTATATGCGTATCTCTTTTTATGTGTCTATTCAAACTAATGCAACAGAAACACTCAAAACATTCGGGTAGAAGTTACGAAAATTAGGGTTTTGTTCACTCTGTAGGCTATCTGTGGTTTAAAAAGCCGAAAAGTTGCTATTAATGTCGTAAATAAAAGGAAGGAAGGGGGTGATGATAGCTGTGTAGAGCATTATACACTCCTCAATTTTAAAAAGAAATTGAAAATCACGCTCTTAGGCAAGAATTACAGACTTCTCATGTGTTCACATCAGTCGAAAATGATCTCTCGAGATAACAAAAATGGGCTGTAAGGTGGCCTATTAAACAGCTATTGCATCAAGCAACAAAAATGGTTGCTGATTGACGCTAGATCTTTCGTCCGATAATTTTTTATTGCAATATCCACAATTTCGAAAGCACTGACTTCATGAAGAACAACGAGCGACCATACGGCAGATTGAATACCCCCAGCAGTCGTGCTCCGCTTTCGTCTTCGTCCGCTTAAAAAGTCGACACCCGTTCCATTTCGCTTTTCGGTATCTTTTCATACGTCATTCAGGGGTTTATATTTTTTGAGCGACAGGTCCTTTTAATGCGTCGGCTCTATCGATAGTGCCCCTCTCCCTCACACACACACTCTCTCTTATATTCTATTCAAACTCGTTCAATCTCATTTTCGTCGCGGACGTGTTGTACCGCTGTGCAGAGATAAAAATATTTCGAACCGAGTTTCGTTCCTTTTTTCTATTCCAAACGCCTTTTCTCGGGTTGATGAGATTCTAAAATGTTGATATATTCCATTCACCGCCAGGAGAGTTAACTGAAATTGAGGATGTGCGGGTGTTATTTAAGTGGAGATATCTTGCAAGGAGTTTGAATGGAATATCGCGAGTTGCTGATAGATAAAAAATTAGAAAGAAATGTAAAAAATATCTGAATAAAAATTGTATATTAGAACTTTTCTTTGTTAAAGGAGAGACGGCGTAAAGCACGAGAACAATTTCGGTGCATCAAAATGTGGCTCTATAACGCTATTCTATGCTTAGAATTTAAAATTTTATCGAAGTAGTATTCTTGAGAGTGCTTAGGCAGTTGAGGTCGTTTCTCACGTATGGGCTCCTACAGGGAATCGAACCCGGGACATCTTTTGCCGGAGGCAAACGAGCTACTCTCTTGGCTATCCGGAAGCCATAAATATCGTTATCGTCTAAATCATACTGAAGTGGCCAGATTTAAGAGCGTATTTGATATGTTCTTATAATATATATATTATAGTGCATAGTTACCGATTTAGCGATTCTGTATGCCTTTTTCTTCTTTTAGCGAGTTTGTCTGTCTTAGCGACTTCTCTTACTCAATGGAGTATGCGTTATGACGTCTACATTCCTCCTCCTTCTCTTAACGTAACACGTTTGACTTATTTGATAAGTAGCATAACATTTAGTCGATTAAAAATAAAATATTCATATTAAACATTTAATTTTGGAAATTTAGAAACAGAAAATCCATTTGTAGAAGCAAATTTAAACTATTTAACTTTTTAAAACTTTTTCGGGGTAATTTTTCTGAGTTTAGCCACTTTTTAGCTACCCTTCAGGGTTCATTTTCTTACAACTAGCTTCGCACGTATGCCAAAGTTCTTGAGGCATTTTCACATGTAATCGTCAACATCGCCATGATTCATCGGATTGTAATAAATAATGTTATCAAAATATTAGTGCTTCTTTTATTAGCGCTGATGTAACCCTGCAATGTCGCTCAAAGTTTACAGAAACGGCTCCTTCGGTTGCAAAACCGCGATATTAGCCGTCGGCGGCACCAGTCAGCCGTTAGAGAAACAGCTGCATAAAAGATCGTGCGGACGTCAAAGGAAAAAATCTCCCAAAGATATACCGCGACCATTTATCTCGCCTCTTACAAGGGGCAGCTTATTTCATCGATTCTCAATTCATTAAACGGAGAGAGAGAGGGAGGGAGAGAAGCATTGTTCACCCAGTTCCCTTTTTATACTGCTGCCCTAATCTCAGCGGGACATCGCATCGAAAAATCAGTTTTGGGAACGGAAAACGGTCATGAATCGCCGTTGAATTAATGGACCTCCATCATCGAGGCATTGCCGATCCTCAGGGCGACGTCCTGCTCTATCTTGAAATGAAAATATTCGCGAATAAAAGAAGGCGAGAGAAATGAAGGAAACCATTCTCGCTTACTTTGCAGCTCCAAAGACCTGAAAGGAAGAATTTCTTGAACGTGACGGGATAATACCGGAGCTTTGAACGAGAGATTGAGATTGTTGTCGATCCGTACAATTTGCATCAATTATAGGGGAATTTTGCACCTCATTAAATCCCCTTTTTGCCCGGTTTATTATTCACCCCCGCTCTACTCGACCTATTCTCGCTCGCGGACACGACTGCTTCTCGCAGAAAGAGGAACGCTACCGATGAAATCATTCATTAGCGAGCTGTAAGGAGATATACTGAGGTGTGTGTCTTATATTGCAGTTCCGCTCTCCCCGTCTCATTACGTGGAATTTATAAGAAAGAAATGGAAGTAACCGGGATCGAGAATTTTCCGGGACTTGCACGCTTTCCTTTTCCTCATAAAAATGTTATCTATCCGGCAACTTCTAATCTCCCGTTCTATATTCATTAGTTAGCCTCGTTAACGGTTTGGAGGATACGGGCGGAGGTGAAAAATAAAGCGGCGGAATTAGTAAGTGGAGGGACTTCTGTGCGTTATCTCGTGCGAAACAATATTACATCGGCGTGCCGCACTTCTACATTCTGCTTCGACGGTTGTACGGAAGTCACGGCTTGCTTGACTTTGATGTGCACTTTTAATTCTTAGAATCTTGAAAAATTGGATATCATGTTTCAAGTGACATTTTAAATAATCTTTCTCGTATTAAAACTTCAGCTGGCAATTTCTAAAATTTTGAGACTATTCGAAAGAAGATATTTAAACTCAGTATCCTTAACGTTGAACAGCAATTTTTACAGCGTTCCAGTTTTTCTCGTCAGTTTGGTAGCTATGAACTGTAGTTGAAATCTTCTAATGTTAGGTATAAATCGTAATTTTAATCCTCAGGTCGAGGAAAACCGCGTGAGGTCGACCTGGAATGAGACTATTCTTGCAATACAGAGAAAAATATCATTCCCATTTAATCTATCATTACTGACTAGTCCTTATCCCATTCCAAGTTATACCATCTTTTTTTAAATGTGTTTAGAGAATCTTTTTTAGAGAATTCTACCTTTTAAGCCTTTGACAAAAGTTTATAACAATGAATAAACCTTTAAAGAAAGATTAATTGAATGTGATTAATTGTTATTGATTTAAGTATTATTATGATTAGTTGTTATACTGCATTATTTAATTTTTTTTATGAGTTGTTGAAACTAAATATATTCATGAAATTATCACGCATCGCCCCCTAATATACCGAAATCTTAATCCATTAAATCAGTCATTCCTCGAAATATTAATCCATTCTATTAGAGATCTAGGAGATACAACAGATTATAAGATAGCATTTCGGATAATTTGAATAGTCGTACAAAGCTATGAATTCTAGTTTATATAGGTAAATATATCATTTTTTGTTCTCCATATTCATCCCAAAATATCTGCGTAGCAAAGCCTACAGTCATCGTCGTAATCGGCTCTGTATTCTTTGAGACCGCGATTTCGTGTTATATGAGCTCTCCATCGTTCTTCATAATATCCCCTTCTAAGATTCCGATTGCTGTCTCTATTCATTTTAATCATATATATCATCTGAAACAAACATCTATTGCTCTCCAACCTTTTATGTTTTTTAGGTCGCTTTTAAAGCTTAAGTATTTTGTTGTAACTTTGGTAACATCTTATTTTGTCTCCCAATACCCTCCGTAAGGTGCTGAGAGATTTCTGTACATTGGGTATCCCCTAAGAATTTTCGGGACAAAGTGATGCTCAGATTTCTCGGTTTCCTTCTCGAATTATATTCAAGTCTATTTTATTTGACGTTATTTTTCGGGAAGCACTTTAAGCAATAAAACATCAAAACCCTTTACTAAGAAAAAGATTTCATCACGTATGTAATTGTTCAGGCTGTCCCGTAATTTTTGTCCTATCCGTCGTAAACGACTCGGTTATTCAGCGTAATTCTCTAGACACCCTATACTAAGGGTGTAAGTTGAGTAAGAATAAATACCTCACTTTGGAAATAGTATTGTCGTTCTTAGGAGTAATCCCTTAGTAAAATAAAAGCCCTTTTTCCCTCCTATCCTCTCATTATCAATCCAAAACCCTTCTCCTTTCATTCTTATCTGCTTACTTTTGGTCGATTTTCTCTAACGCCGCCCTCCTCCTTGCAATATTTACCCCTCTTTTCCGAAATCTGCCTTATCATAGCCCAATCTTAAGCCTCGTCCCCTCCATTCTTTCGCTAGAATCTCTTTACCTGCTTCCCCATTCCCCCACTCCATAGCATCCACTGGCATTCGACATTTCCCTCACCATCTCTTCTCCTACGCCACCCTCTCTACCTCTTTCCACTCTTTTTCTCTCCCTCACAGAACACCACAATCTACCCTCACTCATGCACAAGGCGGACCGCTGCAGACCGCTGCCAACACTCATATCTTTCTCCAAAGATCTCTCCTCCAAACCATTCCCACCTCATCCTCCATCCTTTCAGATAACTCCCCTTATCCCCTCCTTTCCCTATTTCAGCCCATTTTCGAATCTTTCTCTTCCCCAACTAACCCCTTTTCTCCCTTCCGATCTGTTTCATCTTCCATGTCTACACTCCATTCCCAATCCCTGCCTTCTTTCACTTCCTTACCGCTAAGATCTCATTGCTCACCCCTCGTTTCCCTCATTCTCACATCTAAAGGTCCCCTCCCCTCCTACTTTCGGTACTCATTCCCCTTTCCACGTCCATTGGCAACTGTTATCGCGCACTGCCAAATGGAACCCCGAATGTAAATGTGAAAGGAGGCGGTATGGGCGGAGGTACGAAGCGTGGCTCATGCTGTGAGGAGTGGAGAGGTACCAAGATAGAGGGAGAGGAACGCCGGAGGTGGAGACGTAGCGCCGGAGAATCGAGCAAAAGTTTTGGAGACCGTGAAAAAGTGTATCTGTGTTATATCGAGTTCGAATAAATAGCGCGAGGTGTTAGGGGTTTGTTTTTCGAAGCGGTGAGAGGGAGAAGATAGGCGTACGGAGCGGACGAAACATTCTGGTTAGCCAAGCGAACATGGAAAAAAGTAAATAAATAAACGGAGGAGGAATAAATACCGCTTACTTTTCGATACCCATTTTTGCGCCGCAGATATTCGTATGCGCTCGGGATATATGTGCACGTTACTTCAAGGATCGTATTTTGGGAATAAATAGGTGGATATTCACGACTTAAGTGACGATCTTTGAAAAATTACATGGTTGGGTGTCTTTGATTTGAAAGGGCGTCGGCTTTGTAAGCGTTAACATTTTAGATTTCTATGATGCATTTTATTCCCTCTAATGGAGGTTGTTTTATAAATGGCCATTCCGGCATTTATGTGAATAAACGAATAATGTAAGTAAATGTGCCGCTGAATTCACTGCTTTCCATGATTTTCGGTAAATATAGGAAAATTAAATTTCGACTGATTCTTTTCCATATTCTTTATTTAGAACGATCATGGTTTATTTACCTCGGTATGTGAGTTCTAATGATGTAATGGAAGCATCATCAATACCATTGTAATATTTGAAATGTAATGAATCGTTGAGTTCTTGATTGTGATTTTCGTCAACAAATTTATTTTCCTTTTAATTTACCGACGTCGCTGCCAACCACTGCAAACCCCGTCTATACCTGTTTGAGGTATGAATTAGTGCCACATATCTCAAGAAAAAATCCTAAGTAAGTTAGTAAAAAAATATAAATAGTAAAAGGATATCATCATTTTCTAATATTATAGGTTTTCTTTGACACAGCAACAAAAGTAGATTTTGCTTTTCAGGTATAATATACGATCGTAAGGCCAATGTATCATCAAATCAATTGCATGTAATGTCGGAAAGAAAGGATTCTACGAAAAATTATTAAAAGATCGGAAGAACGAAACTGTTGCTAATCTCGAGTCTCTAGGTGGAATATTTTCCTGAGATTCGAAAGCTTTGGCTACTTTCGATTCGTCAAGTTAAATTTGCCAGTGAGAGTACGAGAAGATTTCGAAGTTGGGCGGAACGAGGAGTAAGAAACCATGTCCGCAGAGGGAAGAATGCGACAATGCGTCCCGGGGCTCAGTGCATCTATCAGATGAAAAAGATCGAGTCATACGTTCACTCAAATCTATCAGGGCTGATAAGCTATCGAGGTCGAGCCAACGCTTCTAGAGGCACTTTTCATTTGCATTTTCCCCGTTGTCCTCCTGCGAGGGCCGGAAGCTTTTTCAGATGGCAGATAACGTTAATAAATTAAGGAACGACAGACGTTTTAAAATTAAAATTAGTCGCAGCACTTCAGGGGATGTGAGATATTTTTAACGGTGGAAAACGTTTCAGATAATTTATCACGGCCGCTGCGATTGTTGTTTTTTATTATTCTTACGGGAAGACATTACTCTCGTAAAATAAAGACATCTTTGCTTCTTGCGAGAACAAATATTCATTCCTAATTTTCCCTTGACGTAGAAAGATTAGGGGAATGAATTCTTAATGGTGCTATCAAACAAGATAAGCGTGGAATATAAATTATTGTTCTCAGATGCATATTTCATTTACACGAGCTCGGGGAAAAGGAGAGAAAATTGCGGAACTTTTATCGAATCCTTCTTTTAGGTAGTAGATGGTGCCGCGAATTCTTAATGAATCAGAGACATAATCGTCGTGTTCTATGGAAAAGAGAATCATCATGTTTGTTACAGAAAAATATTTGCATTCGCATTTCAAACCTATATTCTTGTTCTCCTTATTTTTCTATATTGAGGAGATGTAAAAATATTTACACATGTATCTGTGTTCCTGAAAAAATGCATAATGGTAATATGTTTGTCGTCCATTGTCTGGGTGTTTTAAGTAGCTGTTTGAGTAATGCTCAAGGCGCGATATCTCATATCTTGCAGCTATCTCATATCATAGCTCTGGGTTCGATTTTTTGCAACGGAATCACGCTACTGGAGTAGAATCGGTTTGGTAAAGACATTATGGATTCGCTAATAGAGTTAATGTCTACGGCCTCAAGATCTATGATTTAATAGCACATTAAGATGCTCCAAACAATCAGACCAAATAGCGTTTAAACCTTTCAGGGCGGGTGTCTCAAAAACTGATGTAATTTTACTAGTGTGCGATTCATAGATTCAGATTATAGAACGAAAAGAGATTTTTAAATACTAACTCTATGTATATAACGTGTATATTATTTAAAAATAGCTTCCGCTCGCCAAAATTTCATAGAGAAAGAATAACAAATGATCATTAGCTTATTCCAATCCAGATTTATTGAACTTTCATAGCTTTTTCTTGTAGCAATATATTTGTCAGCATCAGTACAAATAATGTTTCTCTTGTAGTTTTAAGAATTATCTATACTTTCCTTTAAGCGATAGCATGCGTAGATATTGCATTATCTTTATGAAGCTATTTCGTGGATTAATATTGTTCTTGGGTGCATATTTTTCTTTGTCATACTTCATCTCATTGTCTCATCGTCAGATTTTGAGCAAAAAGGTGTGATCTTTTTGGTTCAATTCTTTTATTTAACCTAAGATCATTAACCTCATCGAATATCAATCATGATGACGGGTGGCCGAAAATCGCTCCATCTAGTGAACCAAGGGGTCATTCGCACGTTGGGAAAGAATACGCGATCCGACGATGGACCCCCAAGAGGAGATACGGTAGGTGGGATCAGGGAACGGGATGGAGAAAGGAGGAAGCAGAGGAAGGAGGGAGAGTTTTCGGTCCAGATATCGGCTCAGACCGTTTGGGGTTAGATGTGTGCATCGGAGAGGAAACTTGTCCACCCCACCGCCGCTATCGACCCTTCTCCACACATTCAAGCGCCTCGCATCGCACCCCTTTGACTGCCCATCTACGAACTCCTTCTCACCTTATCCTAGGGTTGTTTCCTGAGCTGCGATATTAAGCAGTCTCACCTCCACTCTATCTCTCCAGCGCGTCCTCGGCTTCTTCCCATTCCTCTCCACTCGTCACAACAACAATCATCCGTTCTGCAAAAGAAAAACTCGTCGCCGGCCCCAAGGAGGAGCCCTTTTGCCTTCAAGGTTCGCATCCGAAATCCTTATGGGATATCGAAGGAAGCGGACGAATCCTGCCTATCGGGATGGAAGGCCAAACGTGCCAATGGAGATTCAGTTTTTCTTTCTCACGAAGATGAAGAGTTATATCGCGTTATATCTGAATTCCAAATAAGCTGTCGTCCGTATTTCCTCGAAATGTCGCCATCATCATCTTCAGTTGTCGTCCCCACGGAATATTTTATTTCTAGTTTGATCGGGCTCCCTATATCTGCAAAGTTTCCCGCAGAATCTTCTCCTGATATCATGAATATAAAATCTTTACTTAACCAGCTTCTGTTGTTTGGTCTCGTTCTCTTCAATGTGAAATACAGTAAGAGAAATTTTCTCGAAGGAACAAAAATTTTAAGATTTGGAAACCTGTCATATTTTTAAAGATAAGTCGTCTTTATTACGGCCGTATTGTGTCTTGTAAATCCTTTTTTTTTAATATAGTAGGTCGTCTAAAAGTTTGAAGATGAAAGGGATATCTCTCTAAANCTTTAATAATAATGGTGCTAATTATATTTCCTTTTCTATTCATTGAAATTCATCGCTTTAAAAATTGATCTTCACAGCTATATAGCTATATTTCTTAATTTTATGTTTTTGAGAAACATCACAAACGTATTCTGGCATACCTATTGAAGTATAAATGCTCGAGTCTGACTTTACGTCACTTTTTAAGTATTATGGGTTCAAATGGGAGACTTGATGGTCAACACTTGATTTGCTTCTATAGGTACTTCAGCATCCGCTAACAATTAAATGAAATGTTAATGAATGGTATTTTCTATGAAAAACTAAATGCTATAGGAAAAGGTTATGACAGACGCACATCGAAGTTTTATCAATCACAATTAGTCTCGCAATATCTTCCACTCCAATGCGCGAGACCATCCGCGGGCGAGAAATCATCTCAAAGCACACTGCTCGCTGCACCGAAAAACGGGAAATAAACGATTTCTCAGAGATGTTGGAAAGAACGCACACAGATAAAGCCAGGAATGACACACCGCGAATGATTTACCGACACTTAGAACATGAAACTTCTGCGGAGGAAAACTTCTCTAAAATCTGCGGATGATTGGGAAAATGATTCTATAAAGGAAGTAGTCATCTCATTGTTTCTCTTCTACCAAATATGAAGAAGTGAAATATGAAAAGAAGATTGTGCTTCTGTTGCTTGGTTTGAGTCTGATGAGGTGAGGAATGAGGAGAACGAGGGCAAGGGATAGGAAAAGGAAAAATAAGGTGAGCAAATCCAGAGAAGGAAAAGGGACAGGAGATAAAGAGAAGGGAGAGAAATGAGGGTAGATAAGGTTAGTGTAGTATAAAGAGGGGGAGGGGTGTGATGGAGTGAGATAAAACTGCAGGACTCGGAGGGTGCGGTGCGGAGGACAAAGAAAACAGTGCGTGCGTCTTGAAGGAGATGGAGAATGAACGCGTTTGAGGGAATGGACACAATGTTTGTGCTGTTGAATACATGCGTGTGTGGTTGTATTCACATGTGTCCGTGCCCTTTCCTGACATAACATTACGTTGAAAAGAAGGGTACATCTTATCGGTTAAAGCTAATGTCTCAGCTTTCAGCATTTTTTCATGATGTTTGAAATAGTACGTTGAAATGATCCTAACTTAATCCGAAATGAATAAAAATTTTAAAAGGCATTTTATGTCACATATATATGTTTCAAAAGTTTCCAACTGATATCTACGTCCAGATCTTTGCCAAGCCAGCTGAAATTATTTAAGTACTTTGAAGGAGATAATATTCTATTATTATTCTATGAAATACAGCTATATACAGCTTAATTCCTTTTAATTGTATGCTTACCTGAAACTTGTAATCTCTAATTATTATTAATATGTTGAAACTAAATATATTCATGAAATTATCACGCATCGCCCCCTAATATACCGAAATCTTAATCCATTAAATCAGTCATTCCTCGAAATATTAATCCATTCTATTAGAGATCTAGGAGATACAACAGATTATAAGATAGCATTTCGGATAATTTGAATAGTCGTACAAAGCTATGAATTCTAGTTTATATAGGTAAATATATCATTTTTTGTTCTCCATATTCATCCCAAAATATCTGCGTAGCAAAGCCTACAGTCATCGTCGTAATCGGCTCTGTATTCTTTGAGACCGCGATTTCGTGTTATATGAGCTCTCCATCGTTCTTCATAATATCCCCTTCTAAGATTCCGATTGCTGTCTCTATTCATTTTAATCATATATATCATCTGAAACAAACATCTATTGCTCTCCAACCTTTTATGTTTTTTAGGTCGCTTTTAAAGCTTAAGTATTTTGTTGTAACTTTGGTAACATCTTATTTTGTCTCCCAATACCCTCCGTAAGGTGCTGAGAGATTTCTGTACATTGGGTATCCCCTAAGAATTTTCGGGACAAAGTGATGCTCAGATTTCTCGGTTTCCTTCTCGAATTATATTCAAGTCTATTTTATTTGACGTTATTTTTCGGGAAGCACTTTAAGCAATAAAACATCAAAACCCTTTACTAAGAAAAAGATTTCATCACGTATGTAATTGTTCAGGCTGTCCCGTAATTTTTGTCCTATCCGTCGTAAACGACTCGGTTATTCAGCGTAATTCTCTAGACACCCTATACTAAGGGTGTAAGTTGAGTAAGAATAAATACCTCACTTTGGAAATAGTATTGTCGTTCTTAGGAGTAATCCCTTAGTAAAATAAAAGCCCTTTTTCCCTCCTATCCTCTCATTATCAATCCAAAACCCTTCTCCTTTCATTCTTATCTGCTTACTTTTGGTCGATTTTCTCTAACGCCGCCCTCCTCCTTGCAATATTTACCCCTCTTTTCCGAAATCTGCCTTATCATAGCCCAATCTTAAGCCTCGTCCCCTCCATTCTTTCGCTAGAATCTCTTTACCTGCTTCCCCATTCCCCCACTCCATAGCATCCACTGGCATTCGACATTTCCCTCACCATCTCTTCTCCTACGCCACCCTCTCTACCTCTTTCCACTCTTTTTCTCTCCCTCACAGAACACCACAATCTACCCTCACTCATGCACAAGGCGGACCGCTGCAGACCGCTGCCAACACTCATATCTTTCTCCAAAGATCTCTCCTCCAAACCATTCCCACCTCATCCTCCATCCTTTCAGATAACTCCCCTTATCCCCTCCTTTCCCTATTTCAGCCCATTTTCGAATCTTTCTCTTCCCCAACTAACCCCTTTTCTCCCTTCCGATCTGTTTCATCTTCCATGTCTACACTCCATTCCCAATCCCTGCCTTCTTTCACTTCCTTACCGCTAAGATCTCATTGCTCACCCCTCGTTTCCCTCATTCTCACATCTAAAGGTCCCCTCCCCTCCTACTTTCGGTACTCATTCCCCTTTCCACGTCCATTGGCAACTGTTATCGCGCACTGCCAAATGGAACCCCGAATGTAAATGTGAAAGGAGGCGGTATGGGCGGAGGTACGAAGCGTGGCTCATGCTGTGAGGAGTGGAGAGGTACCAAGATAGAGGGAGAGGAACGCCGGAGGTGGAGACGTAGCGCCGGAGAATCGAGCAAAAGTTTTGGAGACCGTGAAAAAGTGTATCTGTGTTATATCGAGTTCGAATAAATAGCGCGAGGTGTTAGGGGTTTGTTTTTCGAAGCGGTGAGAGGGAGAAGATAGGCGTACGGAGCGGACGAAACATTCTGGTTAGCCAAGCGAACATGGAAAAAAGTAAATAAATAAACGGAGGAGGAATAAATACCGCTTACTTTTCGATACCCATTTTTGCGCCGCAGATATTCGTATGCGCTCGGGATATATGTGCACGTTACTTCAAGGATCGTATTTTGGGAATAAATAGGTGGATATTCACGACTTAAGTGACGATCTTTGAAAAATTACATGGTTGGGTGTCTTTGATTTGAAAGGGCGTCGGCTTTGTAAGCGTTAACATTTTAGATTTCTATGATGCATTTTATTCCCTCTAATGGAGGTTGTTTTATAAATGGCCATTCCGGCATTTATGTGAATAAACGAATAATGTAAGTAAATGTGCCGCTGAATTCACTGCTTTCCATGATTTTCGGTAAATATAGGAAAATTAAATTTCGACTGATTCTTTTCCATATTCTTTATTTAGAACGATCATGGTTTATTTACCTCGGTATGTGAGTTCTAATGATGTAATGGAAGCATCATCAATACCATTGTAATATTTGAAATGTAATGAATCGTTGAGTTCTTGATTGTGATTTTCGTCAACAAATTTATTTTCCTTTTAATTTACCGACGTCGCTGCCAACCACTGCAAACCCCGTCTATACCTGTTTGAGGTATGAATTAGTGCCACATATCTCAAGAAAAAATCCTAAGTAAGTTAGTAAAAAAATATAAATAGTAAAAGGATATCATCATTTTCTAATATTATAGGTTTTCTTTGACACAGCAACAAAAGTAGATTTTGCTTTTCAGGTATAATATACGATCGTAAGGCCAATGTATCATCAAATCAATTGCATGTAATGTCGGAAAGAAAGGATTCTACGAAAAATTATTAAAAGATCGGAAGAACGAAACTGTTGCTAATCTCGAGTCTCTAGGTGGAATATTTTCCTGAGATTCGAAAGCTTTGGCTACTTTCGATTCGTCAAGTTAAATTTGCCAGTGAGAGTACGAGAAGATTTCGAAGTTGGGCGGAACGAGGAGTAAGAAACCATGTCCGCAGAGGGAAGAATGCGACAATGCGTCCCGGGGCTCAGTGCATCTATCAGATGAAAAAGATCGAGTCATACGTTCACTCAAATCTATCAGGGCTGATAAGCTATCGAGGTCGAGCCAACGCTTCTAGAGGCACTTTTCATTTGCATTTTCCCCGTTGTCCTCCTGCGAGGGCCGGAAGCTTTTTCAGATGGCAGATAACGTTAATAAATTAAGGAACGACAGACGTTTTAAAATTAAAATTAGTCGCAGCACTTCAGGGGATGTGAGATATTTTTAACGGTGGAAAACGTTTCAGATAATTTATCACGGCCGCTGCGATTGTTGTTTTTTATTATTCTTACGGGAAGACATTACTCTCGTAAAATAAAGACATCTTTGCTTCTTGCGAGAACAAATATTCATTCCTAATTTTCCCTTGACGTAGAAAGATTAGGGGAATGAATTCTTAATGGTGCTATCAAACAAGATAAGCGTGGAATATAAATTATTGTTCTCAGATGCATATTTCATTTACACGAGCTCGGGGAAAAGGAGAGAAAATTGCGGAACTTTTATCGAATCCTTCTTTTAGGTAGTAGATGGTGCCGCGAATTCTTAATGAATCAGAGACATAATCGTCGTGTTCTATGGAAAAGAGAATCATCATGTTTGTTACAGAAAAATATTTGCATTCGCATTTCAAACCTATATTCTTGTTCTCCTTATTTTTCTATATTGAGGAGATGTAAAAATATTTACACATGTATCTGTGTTCCTGAAAAAATGCATAATGGTAATATGTTTGTCGTCCATTGTCTGGGTGTTTTAAGTAGCTGTTTGAGTAATGCTCAAGGCGCGATATCTCATATCTTGCAGCTATCTCATATCATAGCTCTGGGTTCGATTTTTTGCAACGGAATCACGCTACTGGAGTAGAATCGGTTTGGTAAAGACATTATGGATTCGCTAATAGAGTTAATGTCTACGGCCTCAAGATCTATGATTTAATAGCACATTAAGATGCTCCAAACAATCAGACCAAATAGCGTTTAAACCTTTCAGGGCGGGTGTCTCAAAAACTGATGTAATTTTACTAGTGTGCGATTCATAGATTCAGATTATAGAACGAAAAGAGATTTTTAAATACTAACTCTATGTATATAACGTGTATATTATTTAAAAATAGCTTCCGCTCGCCAAAATTTCATAGAGAAAGAATAACAAATGATCATTAGCTTATTCCAATCCAGATTTATTGAACTTTCATAGCTTTTTCTTGTAGCAATATATTTGTCAGCATCAGTACAAATAATGTTTCTCTTGTAGTTTTAAGAATTATCTATACTTTCCTTTAAGCGATAGCATGCGTAGATATTGCATTATCTTTATGAAGCTATTTCGTGGATTAATATTGTTCTTGGGTGCATATTTTTCTTTGTCATACTTCATCTCATTGTCTCATCGTCAGATTTTGAGCAAAAAGGTGTGATCTTTTTGGTTCAATTCTTTTATTTAACCTAAGATCATTAACCTCATCGAATATCAATCATGATGACGGGTGGCCGAAAATCGCTCCATCTAGTGAACCAAGGGGTCATTCGCACGTTGGGAAAGAATACGCGATCCGACGATGGACCCCCAAGAGGAGATACGGTAGGTGGGATCAGGGAACGGGATGGAGAAAGGAGGAAGCAGAGGAAGGAGGGAGAGTTTTCGGTCCAGATATCGGCTCAGACCGTTTGGGGTTAGATGTGTGCATCGGAGAGGAAACTTGTCCACCCCACCGCCGCTATCGACCCTTCTCCACACATTCAAGCGCCTCGCATCGCACCCCTTTGACTGCCCATCTACGAACTCCTTCTCACCTTATCCTAGGGTTGTTTCCTGAGCTGCGATATTAAGCAGTCTCACCTCCACTCTATCTCTCCAGCGCGTCCTCGGCTTCTTCCCATTCCTCTCCACTCGTCACAACAACAATCATCCGTTCTGCAAAAGAAAAACTCGTCGCCGGCCCCAAGGAGGAGCCCTTTTGCCTTCAAGGTTCGCATCCGAAATCCTTATGGGATATCGAAGGAAGCGGACGAATCCTGCCTATCGGGATGGAAGGCCAAACGTGCCAATGGAGATTCAGTTTTTCTTTCTCACGAAGATGAAGAGTTATATCGCGTTATATCTGAATTCCAAATAAGCTGTCGTCCGTATTTCCTCGAAATGTCGCCATCATCATCTTCAGTTGTCGTCCCCACGGAATATTTTATTTCTAGTTTGATCGGGCTCCCTATATCTGCAAAGTTTCCCGCAGAATCTTCTCCTGATATCATGAATATAAAATCTTTACTTAACCAGCTTCTGTTGTTTGGTCTCGTTCTCTTCAATGTGAAATACAGTAAGAGAAATTTTCTCGAAGGAACAAAAATTTTAAGATTTGGAAACCTGTCATATTTTTAAAGATAAGTCGTCTTTATTACGGCCGTATTGTGTCTTGTAAATC